>CAUYUJ010007557.1:675143-787643 GCA_963575745.1 Prorocentrum cordatum | reverse complement strand
GGCAGCAGCGCGCCCGCGTACATAGCGCACGATGTGTGGGCTACTGCGTCTTCCTCTCTGCCTGATGGGCTGTTTCGCATTCGCGAATACAGTTCACGATCTGCGAGTCAGTCGACGCATTCGCGGTCAAAGCTTGACATGCGACGCCGAGTAGGTTATCCATGGCGTCGTCTATGTCCTTGTTGAGGTTGCTGTCGAGAGCTCGGCAGCGTGTTTTTGTGCCGCTCCTCGCTCGAACGCAATGTGGGGTGTTCGTAAGCGAGCTCTCCTGCCATGACGTCGAGGATGAGCTCCCGGCCGATAATTCCCGTCGTCGTGGGGTCGGCCCTCGTGTCGCGGGTGTCGCACCGCATCATGTCGGGTACCTGTTTGGTGCGCGGCTGGTCCACTGGCCACCATAGGTGGCTCGCCATGCTGTTCTCTGCCGGCGGCCGCACGTGGTCCATGGCCAGCGCGGAGAAGACAAACATGCCGTCCACGACTAGCTCGGCGGGTACAGCGTAGCCCCCCTCCCCCCTCGGCCTCCGGATCTCATCTGCTGAGGCGGGTCCGCGCGTCATCCGTGGTGCGTCGAGAAGTGCGGCAGTAGATAATCTGCTGCTCCGCGCGCTGCGAGCAGCTCAAGGCCGAATGACGATCGAGACAAAAGCTTGTGCGATCGGCTCACAGCGTCAAGCAATTGGCAGATCTGGTTACCAGTGCTGCGGCACTTGCCCAGACGCATGTATACGGCGACATGAATGCCGTATCCTGTCTCCTCCGCGCGCTTGAACGAGCCGTCGCAGTGCGCGCAGATCTGGCCGGCGCACTCCGTCGCCGGGAAGGTGGCGCGCGCCTTGATCTTTTGCGTGGCCAGAACGACGGAGTTGAGCTGCATCGCATGTCTGATAAGCAGCTTGTTCTGGGCCCGTTACAGCGCGACGATGTAGACGGCGGCGTGGTGCTGCGCGAGCTGCGCGTTGGCTGTTGCTCCGAGGAGGCAGGCTCAAATATCCGGGAGTGGACCTCCAGCTGGCTTGCCAGTCTGCGATTTGACCAAGTCGACGTGCCTGATGGGGATCAGCGCGTCGATGTGCTCGTCCTGGTCGAGCGTCACTGTGCCATCGGCACTGCGGTGCTGGTGGACTCCGTAATTTGTGAAATCGTCGTAGTCCCCGTTCACTCTGCCGGAGACGCTCTCCATGTGGCCCATGAGTCGGTCGACGTGCTTCTTGCGTCCTGCTGTCTTGAGGCGTCGCTTGGACAGCGTAGGCACTAGCTCTGAGTCGCTGGCGCCGCAGGTGCCGGACGTCTCATGTTTGATGTCGGGCTCGGGGTCCCCTCGCGCTGCTTGGTGCTGCACTCGGGCGAGCGCGTGACGCTGGAGAGCTTCATGGGGAGGGCTCTGGGCGCGTCCTTGCAACGAGTGCCCAGCTTGATGCAATGCAGGCGCTCGGCCCGCTCGTCGGAGGACGCGCGGCCTGGGGCCTGCCGACGGATGGCAGCGCTGCCGAGCGGCGGGGCGAAGTCCACCTCTCGTGGTGTCCCGCCCTGCTCCTGCATCTCGGCATGGGTCATGCCCCGCGGGTGAGCCTCCTCGACGTCCGCAGCGACGCGCGCGCAGTCTGGGACGCAAGCCGCCGCCGAGGACAAGATGCGCCGGGGCGCCTGTTTCGCCGTGCTGGCGAACGTCTCCAGGGCTCCAGCGTCCAAATCGCGGAAGCCCCTCAGCACCGTGCGGCGCCGGGTGATCCTGGCCGTCTTGCCGTCGGGCTCCTTGCGGTGCTTCCACTTGAACACGTGCCTGGGATGCATCGCGTTCCGTGCGCCCTGCAGAGGTCGCCGCTCGAAACGCTTATATTTGGCCCAGGTCGTGAGCTCCCGGAGGATGGCGGCGGCCACTTCCATGGACAGCCTCGATGCCTTCTCCTTGGACAGGAGACCAGTGTCGCTCTTGGTTACCGCGGTCTTGGTGGCGGCATATGCCTGAAGCGTGTTTGTGGTGGGCGCGCTAGCAACGTAATTGCCCTCGTGGTAGCTCTGATCTTCCCGTCGTACTCCTGGGCCCAGGTGCAACTCTACGTTCCCTCCCCGTTCATCCTCGTCTTCTAGCTTGGCGTAGAGGCGCCGCGCGGGTAGTAGTGACGCTGCGCGTGGATGTGCTGACGTTGGTGTTGCTTCTCTAGGTGCTGGGGCCGCTCGCGTGGCCGTCGGCCTGTGCTGGCGGCCGCGTGCTCGACAGCGGCGTAGACTATCAGCTGGCTGTCAGTGCTCTCCAGCTCTTGCAGCTCCTGGTTCAGATCCTCGGCGCCCTCGACCTCCTGCCAAACCAACTGTTGGATGTGGCCGGAGAGATCGCTGTCGGCCTCTCCGGGTATACGCGACAAGGCGGATGGTGAACCACCCTCGGTGACGCTGGCGGCGTCCTCGGGGGCGTAGATGACGCGCAGTCATCGAACGTCCCGTCCTGGTCCTGCCTTGCGTCGGCTGCCAGCGGCTGTTTTTTGCCCGCGACAAACTGCATGATGCGAGCGTCCTTCCACTGCTTGCCGACGAGGCTGTTTGCGTCGAACTTGACGCCGTCCATATGCAGCTGGTGGACGTCGCTTAGGTTTCTAGGGGACAAGATGACCGGACTGCGGGTGCAGCCCTGCCAGTCGCCGAACGATTTTCGACTGGGAACGAGACGCACGGCGCGAGCGCCGGGTTGCTGAAAGCATCTGCGGGACAAATGCAGCAAAGCGTCGAAGACATCAGGGCGTTGACGAGTCTGCTCGGTCAGCTGCTGGCCCTGCGCGTCCTCCCAGTGGCCGATGGTCCTGGCTCCTCAGCCTGGCGTGATTTGTTTTACAAAATGCTCCGCGCGATCCCTGGCCAAGCCTGTTCGCGCCATGCCGATGCCCGTGTCGTCGAAGACGGCGCCCTGTAGTCTGCAGACCATCTCGGCGTTGCGGTGCTCGGCCGTAACCTTGCCTCTTACCAGGTCTACAGAACAGATGACGCCGGGGCCTGCCCGGCCTGCCGCGTCCTTTGTGCGGGGGGGCGATGGGCCTCCACCTGATCGCCTGCGTGGAAGCGCCCCTCTCCTGAGTTGCCTCGATCATGCGATGCAGCGCGATATCGCGGACACGCCGCTGCAATCGGCTGGGTTGTGCCTCCCCCCCAGCAGCGGGGTCGGCTCCAGCGACATAATCGCTCGCGCTCTCCTCGTCCGCCTCGAGCGGTGGCAGGGCTGCCATCCGAAGACGACGTTGCGCGGCGTGGCGCCGCCCGCGTGGGTGAAGCTGTTTCCGGCGAGGATGGCGTGGGCCAGCATGGAGTCGAAGCAAGCGGTGATGCTTTCGCGCTCCAGCAGCTCGCCGACGGCGTGATGCATGTCGCAGTATGGCGCCGCGTCGATGAAGCGAACGTGCTGGTGCGGAGCGCGGATGTCCATCTGGGCTCTTCTCCTCCTCATCTCCTCTACGAGATACTTGGAGGTCACCCCGCCTTCGCCGTCCACGATGAAGGTCTTCGTTTATCCAAATAGCTGGATCCAAGAACTGCCAACTGCTGCCAGCAACGTTGAGTCGTGTCAGTCTGATCTCCTGGCCGTTGTGCCGCCGTGAGGCGCGGCGGATCGCGCGCGGTATGATGCAGCCCTTGTAATCAAGCGTGTCGCGTTCAACGTGATGGTTGAATCTTGTCGAAAAACGTAGTGTGGGAGTGGAAGCCGCTTGCCACATTCCCGGCAGTTATTGACTGCTGTGGGGATGCGGTCGGGGATGGGCTGTGGCATGTTGGCTGCGCGCAGTGCTCGAACCATCTCCTCCTCAGTGGCGTGCCACCGCCAAGGATGCAGCTTGCGTAGCTCTCGCGTGCATGTCCCGTGCGAATCGCCGCGCGGCGCTCGCAGTGACGTTGTGATGCCAAAGCGAGTTCAGTTTGCATGAGCTGGGCTACCCGCAGCAGCGTCGGCAGCGGATGGTGCTGCCCGTCCCCGTGCTGCGCCGGCTGCTGGACTGGCTCGTACTCGTGGATCGGTAACGCAGATGCTGGACCCACTGCCCTGGGCCCTGCTGGATGGTTCCGGTGGTAGTGCTACCTCGTCAGCAGTTCCGACGTCGGCCTCTCCGAGTAGTTAGGCCCGTTGGGCGCTCATTGGGCGTGTTCATCCAGGTCGCGCTGGTGCTAGTGGATGGTGGCCGGTGCGTGGGCGCGGCCGTGCGCAGGGATCCGCGGGCCTGCGCTTGCGAGCTCGTTGGTCTGTGCTCGATGGTCGCGTTCCTTCTCCTCGCGACAGCCTGGGCATTCCTAGTGTATGGGGGCGCTGTGGAGGTGCTGACAAGTGGCCCGATCGCGGGAGTTCAGAGGCGAGTCGAATCGCATGTTGCGTCGGCGCGCCTTGCGCGTGTAGCGTGTGCGCTCAGAGGCTATGTCACTCCTGATCTCTACCTCTGTGGTCCCTGAGGCCGCCGCTGGAAAGGCTGCCGCGTTGGCGCTGCGCGCGCAAACGTAATTCGCCTTGTGCGGGGTGTCTCAAGCGACGGCGTAAGTCCACGATGCCTTGGACAAGCCGTTCGGCCACCTGTAATGGCCAAATTTGGGCGTCGAAGCTGTGGTGGCCCTCGACGTGCACGCGGATGCGCTGTTGGTGCACTTGAGATTCGTGAGCTGCTCGAGGATCTCCGGGGCTTTGGAGACCCAGCCCGTGGTCTTTCGTCGGATACCCCTGTGGCGATCTCGAAGCCCAAGTTGACAATAGTCGAAGATGACCTTGTGTAGGCCAGGTGACGCCAGCACCTCTGGCCTCGGCGGCTCACTGTACAGCCGCAATGGGTCGGGCTGCTCGTCGACGAAGTAACCGCTGAGCTGCAGCTGTAGCGTGACTACGTGGCCGCAGAATCGGCAATGTGGGTCCGCGTCCCCACAGGAGCGCAGCCAAGTGCTGTAGTTACGTTTGTTGTTGAACGTGGCCCAAAGATCAAGTGGCCGGCAGGTAGGAGCCACGATGGCTACTCGGGGCCGATTTTGTCGGATGTATCGCTCCACGGCCCTCTGCTGGCTCTCGTCGTTGAGGTCGCAGCCAGTTGCCAAATCGAAATCGGTGCTCGCCTTGAGGTGGCGGCGGACAGCTAGTTGGCTGGTCCGAGCCTCCCCGCTGCGTATCTCTATGATGACGGTGCCGTGGTCAATGGATTGCGACCCGCTGCCGGGGCCAACGAACCCAGAAACCACCAGCGTGGCAAACCTGAGGTGAGCCTGCCCTGGAAGTCGTCGTCGTCGTCGTGCTCGTCGGCGTGGCCCGGCTCGCTAATGGCTGGGAAGCCCTGGTGATGTGGGGCCAGACCTGTGAGGTCGGTGCCGCAGTCGCCGTGGTGGTCCTCTACGACCTGCTTGCGTGCTCTGGGCGCGCGGCCTCCTCTGTCTCCGCCTTCTGGCGTATGCGCTCTGCGGTAGGGTAGGTGCCTGCAACGCAGTTGTCATGCACCTGTAATGGTTGGTTCACCAAATTGCGACCCGCTGCCGGGGCCAACGAACCCAGAAACCACCAGCGTGGCAAACCTGAGGTGAGCCTGCCCTGGAAGTCGTCGTCGTCGTCGTGCTCGTCGGCGTGGCCCGGCTCGCTAATGGCTGGGAAGCCCTGGTGATGTGGGGCCAGACCTGTGAGGTCGGTGCCGCAGTCGCCGTGGTGGTCCTCTACGACCTGCTTGCGTGCTCTGGGCGCGCGGCCTCCTCTGTCTCCGCCTTCTGGCGTATGCGCTCTGCGGTAGGGTAGGTGCCTGCAACGCAGTTGTCATGCACCTGTAATGGTTGGTCACCCGTAGAAAAAACACAAGGTCTCAATGCAAATTCCTGTGGTTGTTTGTGCTTGTGGTCATGGGTGTCTTGCTTGGTGTTCTGGTCTGCGGAGCGCCGCTCGGTGTTGTGCTTGCCAGCTGCCGTAGGACAGGAAGTCATGTTCGAGTCTGGCGCTGAAGCCGCTGTTATTTCCTCGCCGCGGGCGCACCTTCTGGGTGCGCTGCTGGTCTTTAAGATGCGAGGGCAGTAGGGCGCAAGACGCAACAGTTCGCGGCACATCGGGCCCATCTAGGCATGCCTGTTTATCGTCATTCAGTCGTTGCGGAGCTCCTCTAGTGCGATGTCGCAGCGGCGCAGCTGGTTGGGAAAAGGTGCTCCCGTGAGCGTAGTAAAAAGGATGCCGCTGTGCTCGGTCTCTGGGGTGAGAGACTTGTGGCTGCTTTTTAGCTGTGCGTCGCCATTGATGTCCGTGCAGTCCGAAGATCACGACATTGGTGCCAGTGTCTTTGGCTAGGGCGCATCAGTTGGGAATGGGCGCGGGACCCACAGCATGCAATAGTTTGTGTTGGGAAATGTGTTGTCGGACAAGGACCTGCTGGCGCTCGCGTAGGTTCTGGTCTGTATGACGTCGTGGCCGTACTCCTGTAGTGCTAGTGGTGTGCCCCGCTGTCTCTCCAGGGCCAATATGTATATATACATATACATATATATGTATTGCGTAGTTTTTTTGTTGTTTTTGTTTTTGTTTTGTTTTTTTGTTTTTACGTAGTGGTTTCGCGTACTTTTCTCACATAGCGTTTCAACGTAGTGCTGTTGCGTAGTGTTTTCGCGTAGTGTTTTGGCGTAGTGTTCTCGCGTGGTGTTTTTGCGGAGTGTTTTTACGCAGGGTTTTGGCGCGATGTTTTGGCGTGGGTTTTCGCGTTGTTTTTGCGCAGGGTTTTGGCGCAGAGTCTTCGCGTGATGTACTTCGGCGCCGCGTTTGCGCGTGGCGTTCTTCGGCGTAGAGTTGTCGCGTGGCGCTTTCGTTGCGCAGCGTTCTTCTTTCTCCGTTTTTCCCGTAGCAGCCTTTCTGCGCAGCGCTTTGGTTTCGTATGGTGTTCGCTCGTTTTTTTCTTCCTTCCGTCCTTCCGCCCAACTTGTCTCGTTTTTTTTGTTTCTTTTTTGTTTTTTGCTTTTTTGTTTACTTTTCCTCTCTCTCTCTCTCTTTTCCCTTTTTTCCATCGTAGAATTTTCGCGTGCTGTTGTTGTCTGCTGCTTTGGCGTGCTGCGTTCGCGTGGTATCCGGTTTGCGCGGGGGTTCTGCGGAGTGTTTTGTGCGCAATGTTTTTCCCGAGCGCCCTGTGGTGTTGGGTTCTCGTTTTGAAGAGACAGCGCCCCGCGTTCCTTCCTTCCTCCCTTCCTCCTCCCACCCTGCCTCTGCCCTTCGCATGTCCTCGTCGTCGTCGTCATCATCGCCATCGTCATCGCCGTCCTCCTCCTGCTCCTTCTCATCATCATCATCATCATCATCATCATCATCATCATCATCATCATCATCATCATCATCATTCTTATCATCGGCATCGTCGACGTCATCATCGCAAGTGTCAGCATCGTTATCAGCATCAGCATCGTCGTCACCAGCTCCATTACCGCAACCGTCCTCGTCATCGCCATCACCATCCACAAAAATCCAGCAGACCCAGCACAGCGGTTCGTGGCCCCATGGGGAGCTCCACCTACGGCCCCAGTGGCGGTGTCCACATGCGTCTCCCCCACCCAGCGTAGCGTTGCGTGGCCCCATGGGGAGCTCCACCTAAGGCCCCGTCTCCCCCACCCAGGGCAGCGTTGCGTGGCCCCATGGGAAGCTCCACCCCCGTGGGAAGCTCCACCTAAGCGCCCAGTGGCGCTGTCCACATGCTCGTGGCCCCATAGGGAACACTACCTAAGGCCCTGGCGGCGGTGACCACATGCACCCCCCTCACCCATCATAGCGTTTCGTGGCCCCATGGGGAGCTCCACCTGAGGCCCCAGTGGCAATGTCCACATGTGTCCCCCCCCACCCAGCGCAGCGTTTGGTGCCCCATAGGGAGCTCCACCTGAGGCCCCAGTGGCGGTGTTCACATGTGTCTCCCTTGCCCAGCACAGCGTTCTGTGGTCCCATCGGGAGCTCCACCGGAGGCCCAGTGGCGGTGTCCACATGCGCCCCCCCCACCCAGCACATGGTTGCGTGGCCCCCCCAGGGAGCTCCACCTGAGGCCCAGTGGCGGTGTCCACATGCGTCTTCCCCACCCAGCGCAGCGCTTCGTGGCCCCATAGGGGGCTCCACCGAAGGCCCCAGTGGCGCTGTCCACATGCGTCCCCCGCACAGCTTCGTGTAGCCCCATAGGGAGCTCCCCGTAGGGCCCCAGCGGCAGTGTCCACATGGGTCTCTCCCGCCCACCACAACTTTCGTAGCTCCATAGGGGGCGCCCCCTGCGGCTCCAATGGCGGTGTCCACATGCGTTTCCCCCACCCAGCGCAGCGTTGCGTGGCCCCGTGGGAAGCTCCACCTGAGCGCCCAGTGTCGGTGTCCAAATGCGTCTCCCCCACTCAGCACAGCGTTTCGTGGCTCCATGGCGAGCTCCACCTAAGGCCTCAGTGACGGTGTCCACTTGCGTCTCCCCCGCCCAGCACAGCGTTCGGTGGCCCCATCGGGAGCTCCGCCTGATGCCCCACTGGCAGTGTCCACGTACGCCCCCCCCACCCAGCACAGGGTTGCGTGGCCCCGCAGGGAGCTCCACCTGAGGTCCAGTGGCGGTATCCACATGCGTCTTCCCAACCCGGCGCAACGCTTCGTGGCCCCATAGGGGGCTCCACCGAAGGCCCCAGTGGCGCTGTCCACATGCGTCCCCCACACAGCTCCGTATAGCCCCATAGGGAGCTCCACCTAAGGCACCAGTGGCGGTGTCCACATGCGTCTCCCCCGCCCACCACAGCTTTCGTAGCCCCATAGGGGGCGCCCCCATGCGGCCCCAACGGCGGTGTCCACATGCGTCTCTCCCACCCAGCGTAGCGTTGCGTGGCCCCGTGGGAAGCTCCACCTAAGCGCCCAGTGGCGCTGTCCACATGCGTCGCCCCCAATCAGCACAACGTTTCGTGGCCCCATAGGGAGCTCCACCGAAGGCCTCAGTGACGGTGTCCACGTGCGTTTCCCCCGCCCAGCACAGCGTTTTGTGGCCCCATCGGGAGCTCCACCTGAGGCCCCAATCGCGGTGTCCGCATGCGTCTCCCCCACCCAATACAGCGTTTCGTGGCCCATGGGAAGGAAGCTCAACCGAAGACGATGCCCACAACTGCGGTACTCACAGCTGCGAATGGTTGGGTCCTTCGCCTGGCTAGTTGCGCATTGGTTTAAAGTTGCGTTTTCGTGTTTTTTTTGTGTTTTTCTTTTTTTGCTTGCGCAGGGTCTTCGCGTAATGTTTTTCGGCGTAGCGTTAGAGCGCAGAGTTCTTCGGCGTAGAGTTGTCGCGTGGCGCTTTCGTCGCGCAGCGTTTCTGCGAAATGTGTGTGTGTGTGTGTGTGTGTGTGTGTGTGTGTGTGTGTGTGTGTGTGTTTTTGGGGGACGCAGCGTTTCAACGAAGCTTTGTTTCGCGTAAGTTTTCTGCGCAGCGCTTTGGTTGCGTGAGGTGTTCGCTCAACGTGTTTTTCGTTGCCTTTGTTTGCGTCGCGTTTTTTCCCCCTCCCATTTTGCACGTGGCGTTTTCGCGTGATGTTTTTGCTTACTGCTCTGGCGTACTGTGTTCGCGTGGTATTCGGTTTGCGTATGGGGTTCTGCGTAGTGTGTTTGCGGCGTGTTTTTGTGTAGTGTTTTTGCGTAGTGCATTTGCTTTTTCGGGCTTTCTCACGTTGTGGTCAGCAGTGAAGGTACAAGTTGAACTCGGGCGCAGTGAGCCCCGTGTTCCTCGTCGAGCTGGCGTATTCTATCAACGCACAAACATTTGCTGCCGATTTGCTCGTTCTCACAAAGAAGTGCTTCGGCCTTCGCGTTATTTAGTTCGGTGGTTTGATTCTGTCCTGTCTGGCAGGGCATGTGCTGCGCTGCGCGGGGTGCGAGTTTCCTTGCCGCGGCCTTCGTTGATGGCGGGGCCCGACCGACGCAGGCGCCCGAGGACCAGAATCGAGGAAAGAAAAGGAGACAGCGAACGAGCGAGGAGGGACGAGAAAAGAAAGGCTATCCCGCTATCGCATGCCACCGCGTCACTCGTCCTCCTCGCCCTCCTCGAACTCGCGCGCGGAACCTCTCGCCCCGCGCGCCGGCTGAAGAGGCCTAGGCTGGCAGAAAAATCCGCGGCCCCCTTGCGGGGCCATCGGGCTGCGAGGATTAAGTTTGCCGCTCGTTTCAGCTTCCAGTTTCCACTGTTACAATATTGCTTTCTGCTTCTTACTGGAAGTTGTTGCTGTCCGCGCGAGGGGGGGGGGAGCCATTCTTCTGCCGCCCCTGGGCGCGTTGTCTGACTTCCGGGGGGGGGGGGGGTGAAAATTAACGCCCCTCGCGCAGATCGGCGGGGCCAGGGTCCACGGGCTCGCAGGATTAGCCGCATTTTCTAAATTCCGTGGCACCCCTCGCGCAGATCGGCGGGCCCGGGGTCCAAAAACCCACAGGATTTGCAACGCGTGCAAAATTCGGTGGCACCCCGCGCGCAGATCGGCGGAGCCGGGGCCCCCAAACCCCGAGGATTTGCCGCATTTTTGAAATTCTGCGTCGGCCCCTCGCGCAGATCGGCAGGCCCGGGGCCAAGAAACCCATCGGATCTGCAACATTTCTGAAATTCGGTGGCACCCCTCGCGCAGATCGGCGGGCACAGGGTCCAAAAACGCATAGGATTTGTTACATTTTTGAATTTGGCGGCGCCCCTCGCGCAGATCGGCGGGGCCAGGGTCCAAAAGCCGTAAGGATTTGCAACATTCTTGAAATTCGGCGGCGCCCCTCGCGCAGAGCTGCAGGGCCAGGGCCCCGCGACGATCAGGATTTGACGCGTGCTTGAAATTCGGTGGCACCCCTCGCGCAGATCGGCGCGCCCTGGGTTCAAGAGCCAACAGGATTTGCCGCATTTTTGAAATTTGGTGACACCTCTCGCGCAGATCGGCGGGGTCAGGTTCAAACGAATCGCAGGATTTGCCGCATTTTTGAAATTCCGTGGCACCTCTCGCGCAGATCGGCGGGCCCCGGGCCCAGAAGCCCATCGGATTTGCCACGTGTCTGAAACTCGGTGGCGCCCCTCGCGCAGACCGGCGGGGTCCGGGTCCAAATGCCTATCGGATTTGCCGCGGGTCTGTTTCGCGACGGCGCCCAGGCCTCATGACATAGCTCTTGCATAATGCATTCTTCGAGAGAGGGGGCCGGCGGCGGGGGGCGAAGCCCTTGCGAATAATTAGGGGGGGCACCGTTGCGTTATTCTGCTCGCAATCTCGTTCCGAAATACGGAAGTTACGTAGCACCCCGCACTTGCGGATAAGAGTGAGGGGGCGGGCGCGGGCGACGCGGGCGTGGAGCCGGCGGACCTCGTGGCCCTCACGAATGCAAAAAAAACCTAGAACGAATGCAAAAGAAGCCCGCCGCAGGCGCCGAAAATTTTGGGTGGGTCGCGGGGTGGGTCGCGGGTGGGTCGCGGGTGGGTCGCGGTGGGTCGCGGGTGGGTCTCGGGGTGGGTCGCCGGTGGGTCGCCGATGCAAAAGAAACCCGCCGCATGCGCCGAAGTTTTGGCTTGCTCAGTGAACGTAATTTGGATCGCGGGCTCTCCACCTCCACCTGGAAGGAATTCGAGAACAGCCCGCCACAGGCGCCGAAAATTTTGATTTGTACACTGAACGCGGTTTGGGTCGCGGGTGGGTCGCAGGTTCTCCAACTGGAACGACCTGGAACGAATGCAAACATGATCGACCCACGAACCCGGAAAGGAATATAGAAGTGTAACGCATGGCAACATTTTCAAAGACACCTGATTGGGTGACGGTCAAATGCAATGCTGAATGTATCGATCGATCTTGATGTGCCGTGCCGAGGGCTGTGCTGTGCTGCACCGTGCTGAATTCCGATGTGCCATGCCGCGGTTGTGCTCTATAGCGTCGTGGATCGAGTCTTCCTTTGCATCCGAGTCCTGACCGAACTGGTCTGGATCTTAAGCTCGAGCTGCCTGAACACATAGTAGCTGCCCCAGAGCTGATTGACAGGGGGACATGTCAGGAGGACGCGCCGCGAAACGTGCCAAGGGGCGCGCCAGGCGACGTGCCAGGGGACGTGTCATGGGGTCGCACCGTAGGACGCGGCAAGGGGACGCGCTACGGAACGTGCTGGGGACAAGCGTTTCGCTACGGAACGTGCCAATGGATGTGCCACGGAATGTGCCAGGGGACGCGCCACGCGACGTGCCAGGGGGACTCGCCAAGGGACGCCCCACGGAATGTGCCAAGGAACGTGCCAGGTTGCAATGCTGATTGTATCGATCTTGATGTACCGTGCCGAAGTCTGTGCTGTGCTGCACCGTGCTGAATTGCGATGTGCCATGCCGCGGTTGTGCTCTATAGCGTCGTGGATCGAGTCCTCCTTTGCATCCGAGTCCTGACCGAACTGATCTGGATCTTAAGCTCGAGCTGCCTGAACACATAGTATCTGCCGCAGAGCTAATTGACAGGGGGACATGCCAGGAGGACGCGCCGCGGAACGTCTCAAGGGACGCGCCAGGCGACATGCCAGGGGACGTGCCATGGGGACGCACCGCGGGACGTGCCAAGGGGACGCGCTACGGAACGTGCTGGGGACAAGCGTTTCGCTCGAGACATCCTGTCAAAATCCTCATTCTAGACATCCGCCTGAGCGACCTGGACACGTGAAAACAAACGTTTCGCTCAACACATCCTCAACACATTCTCATGCTAGACATCCGCCTGGGCGAACTGGACACGTGAAAACAAGTAGTTCGCTCGAGACATCCTCAACACATCTTCATGTGAGACGTCCGCCTGGGTGACCTGGGCACGTGAAAACAAGCGTTTAGCTCGAGACGTTTTCAACACCTCCTCATTCTAGACATTCGCCTTGGCGACCTGTACACGTGAAAGCAAACGTCTCGCTCGAGACATCCTCAGCACAGCTTCATGTTAGACATCCGCCTGGGCGACCTGGACACGTGAAAACAAGCGTATCTCTCGAGACATTCGAAACACATCCTCATGCTAGACATCCGCCTGGGCAACCTGGACACGTGCAAACAAGCGTCTCGATCGAGACTTCCTCGACACATCCTCATGCTAGACATCCGCCTGGGCGACCTGGACACGTGAAAACAAGCCTCTGGTTCGAGACATCCTCAACAAATCCTCATGCTAGACATCTGTCTGGGCCACCTGGAGGCGTGAAACCAAGCGTCTCGCTCGAGACATCCTCAAGACCTGGGCACTTGAAAACAAGCAATCCACTTGAGAGATCCTCAGAATTCAGGTCCCCAGGAGAGGACAATTTATAACACAAAACAAGCGTTTCGCTCGAGACGTCCTCAACAAATTCTGAAAAACAAGCGTTTCGCTCCAGACATCCTCAAATTTTAATTCGCAGGCCCTTCGCGACTTCGTCATTTATCGCAAAAGAAATTCGCCGGCCCATCTCCGGGGGTAAACCTCTAAAAGAGAACCCTGGGCCTACGCCCTTTCCGGGAAAAGAACCCGCCGCAGGCGCCGAAAATTTTGGGTGGGTCGCGGGGTGGGTCGCAGGTGGGTCGCGGGTGGGTCGCGGTGGGTTGCAAATGGGTCACGGATGGGTCGCGGGGTGGGTCGCGGGTGGGTCGCGGGTGGGTCGCCGGTGGGTCGCGGGTGGGTCGCCGGGGGGGTCCCGGGGTGGGTCGCGGGCGGGTCGCGGGGTGGGTCGCGGGTGGGTCGCGGGTGGGTCGCGGGTGGGTCGCGGGGTGGGTCGCGGGGCGGGTCGCGGGGTGGGTCGCGGGTGGGTCGGGGGGTGGG
Source organism: Prorocentrum cordatum (assembly GCA_963575745.1). NCBI lineage: Eukaryota > Dinophyceae > Prorocentrales > Prorocentraceae > Prorocentrum > Prorocentrum cordatum. The sequence goes on along the minus strand of CAUYUJ010007557.1, from coordinate 773,912 downwards.
TCGCGGGGTGGGTCGCGGGTGGGTCGGGGGGCGGGTCGCGGGTGGGACGACGACAACAAACAACAAACAACAAGCAACAAACAACAAACAACAAAAACAAAAACAAAAACAAAAACAAAACCAAAACCAAAACCACAACCAAAACCAAAACCAAAACCCAAACCAAAACCAACAACAACAACAGCAACAGCAACAGCAACAACAACAACAACAATCATTTTACCCGAACGCGTGGTGTTCTCCCCAGTGCCAGGGTTTTCATACGACACCAGGCAATACCCCCACTTCGTGGGGGGGCATTACAAGCTCTACCAAATATCCAAACGACTCTTCGCGACCACCCAAACCCAGCTTCCCGCCCTATGACGTTGGGACACTTCACTTCGTGGCGTGCGGACGACCGTGGCTACTACACTGGCGTGGGGTACACACCCACAGAACTTGGTCACTTATTCGGGGCGCGCATGTGCCCAGCATGGTGCAATTGTGCCATACAATACATAATACAGAGAGACGAATGTGTCCCGCATGGTATTATTTGACAGGGATGATGGCCCTGGCAGGTGCGCAACCGTTGTCGCAGAAGTTCGAAAAAGTTGCTCGCAAAAGCCCGTTTGACAGAAATGTTTAAAAAGTGTTGGTTTCCTACGAATCCGCAAGAGCGCGCGGGATGAGATTTTGACATTTTTTTGTTGAAAAACCATTGGTTTTTTGATGTTTTTATGTTAAAATCGCTCCGAACACTAAGCTTTTGGAAGGATTTCGTCTTGCGCGCGCGAATGTCCACTTTACCTTATTTTTTGCAAGGGATTCTTGAAATTTGATTATATTAGAACAAGAAATGTCATTTTATAGTGTTTTTTGCAAGGGAAAGCGGATTACAACAAAACAACCGGATCTTGATCAACTCGAATTACCTGAGGCTTCCTCACGAAAATGATGAAAACGTGGCTGCGGCCTAGGCGCGGCGGGGGGGGCGCGCACCAGGGGGCCCAACAATAATTATTCTTTAGAATTAATAATGTTCAACAACAACAACATCAACATCAACAACAACAACAACAACAAGGAAAAGGCGTGCGTGGGAGCCCCGTGGGCTCCAGCCGTCCGGACCCGCCCTCGCCCTATTGCGAAGGCTGCGCTCAGAGTCCCGTGGACGCATTCTGACCCCCCCCCACAGCAACAGCAACAGCAACCAGCACCCCCCCCAAAAAAAACTGAATTCCCTTGGACTCCCTTACGAACCTTGACGTGGTCCCATGGGTGAAAAACGTATGCGTGCCGGCGTGCCGCCGCTTCAATACAGATCCGATACAGACTGTATAGGATCCTGTAAAGATCCGACGCAGACTGTATGAGATCCTGTAGAGATCCGATACAGTCTGTATAGGATCCTATATAGATCCGATCTAGAATGTATGGGATCGTGTGGAGATCCGATTCAATCTGTATAGGGTCCTATACAGATCCGATACAGACTGTATGGGATCTTGTAGAGATCCGATACACACTGTGTGGGATCCTGTAGAGATCCGATACAGACTGTATGGGATCTTGTAGAGATCCGATACAGACTGTATGGGATCCTGAGATCCGATACAGACTGTATAGGATCCTATACGGATCCGATACAGACTGTATGGGATCTTTTAGAGATCCGATACAGACTGTATAGGATCCGATGAAGATCCGATACAGACTGCATAGGATCCTATACAGATCCGATACGGACTGTATGGGATCCTGTAGAAATCCGATACAGACTGTATAGGATCCTATAGGGATCCGATACAGACTGTAGAGGATCCTGTAGAGATCCATTACAGAATGTATGGGATCCTATACTGATCCGATACAGACTGTACCTCGTCTTACTCATCATCATCATCCACCTCGTCTTACTCAACCTTTCACCTCGTCTTACTCATCATCAGCATCATCGTCCACCTCGTCTTACTCATCATCATCATCGTCATCATCCTCATCCACGTCGTCCTCATCATCACCATCACCATCACCATCATCATCATCGTCGTCATCATCACCATCATCATCCTCGTAGTCGTCGTCATCATCATCATCAGTGTCATCATCATACTCATCCACGTCATCCTCATCATCACCATCCTCATCATCATCCTCATCATCATCATCAGCATCCTCATCCGCATCCTCCTCATCATCATCATCGCCGTCGTCGTCATCACCATCATTATCATTGTCATTGTCGTCGGCGGCGGCCTCGTCCTCCGCCCCGCCAATGTCCCTCTATCTCCCTGCCCCTCCCACCCGGCGGGCACGCCAGGTGGCGCGCGGTGGCGGAGCGACGAAACCGACGACGACGACAACGACGACGGCGGCGACGAAGACGACGACGACGGCGAAGACGACGACGACGACGGGGGTTACAGAATTCCTACGGAGGCCTATAGAATTCCTATGGAGGCCGATAAAATTGCTATGGAGGCCGATTGAATTTCTATGGGGGCTTATATAGAATTCCTGTGGAGACCTATAGAATTTCTATGGGGGCCCATCGAATTCCTATGGAGGCCTATAGAATTCCCATGGGGGCCTGTAGAATTCCTATGGAGGCCTGTCGAATTCCGATTGGGGCCTGTAGAATTCCTCGGGAGGACTATAGAATTCTTATGGAAGCCTATAGACATCCTAAGAAATCCTATTAGGGAATCCTTGGCGCCCCCAGGAGACCCCCAGAGAGGGTTGCTCGGTTGCTTGGGGGGGGGGGGGGGCGGCCAGGGCTCCCACGCACGCCTTTTCCAACAACACCAACAACAACCAATAACAACAACAACAACAACAACAACAACAACAACAACAACAACAACAACAACAACAACAACAACAACAACAACAACAACAACAACAACACGGATGGGGTTCCTCCCTGTGCCCCTTTGCTGGGGCACAGCCGGAACCCTCCCCCTTTGGGAGGCAGGGGCCCTCCCCGAGCCCCGGGGTATCCGCCCCCCCCCCCCCCCCCGGAACAACACAACACAGCAACCGTCCGTCCGTTTTTTTTTTTTTTTTTTTTTTTTTTTTTTTTTTTTTTTTTTTTTTTTTTTTTTTTTTTTTTTTTTTTTTTTTTTTTTTTTTTTAAAAAAAAAAAAAAAAGATATATATATATATACACATATATTTATAAATAAAGAATTATAATTTCTATTTATATATTTATATATATACATATATATATATATATATATATATATATATATATATATATATTATATATAATATATATATATATATATATATACCACCTCTATCAGAGGTGGATCCATTCTCCATGCCATGTTGCAGTGTCTGCACCCGCGAAACTCTGGAATCCGATGGGAATCCTATGGGAATCCGATGGGAATCCTACGAATCCTATAGGAATCCTACGGGAATCTTAGGAATCCTATTGGATTCCGATGGGAATCCGACGAATCCTATGGGAATCCTGTGGGAATCCGATGGGAGTCCTACGAATCCCATTGGAATCCTATGGGACTCCGATGGGCATCTTATGGGAATCCTGCGAATCCTATGGGCATCCCACGGAAATCCTATGGGAATCCCACGAATCCTATAGGAATCCGATGGGAATCCTATGGTAATCCTATATCAATCCGGTAGGAATCCCATGGGAATCCTATAGGAATCCTATCGGAATCCGATAGGAACCCTGCGAATCCTATGAGAATCCAATAAGAATCCAACAGGATTCATATGAATCCTATAGGTCCGATGAGAAATCCCATAGGAATCCGATGATACTCATATGAATCCTACACGAATCCCATAGGAATCCTATAGGAATCCAATGAATCCTATAGGAATCCTACAATATTCCAATGAATTCTTTACGAATTCCATGAGAATCCTATAGGAGTCCTACACGAATCCTATAAGAATCCTATAGGAACCCTACGAATCCTATATAAATCCTGTAGGAATCCTATAGGAAGCCTAAAGGATTCCTATGAACCCTGTACGAATCCCAAAGGATTCCTTTCGGAACCGCAAGAATCCTTACGGGATCTCATAGGAATCCTTTGACTACTATACGAATCCTTGGGATTTCTATAGGAATCCTATGAATCCTGTATGAATCCTGTAGGAATCCTATAGGAACCCACTAGGGATCATATGAATCCTATACGAATCCTACAGGGATCCTTTGGAAATTCTGTGACACCTATATGAATCCTGTAGGAATCCGATAGGAAGCCTAAAAGAATCCTACGAACCCTGCACGAATCCAAAAGGAATCCTTTCGGAATCGCACAAATCTTCACGGAATCCAATAAGAATCTCAAGACTCCTATACGAATCCTTAGGATTCCTGTAAGAATCCTATGCGTTCTTTATGAATCCTGTAGGAATCCAATAGGAACCCGATCGGGATCCTATGAATCCCATACGAATCCTATAAGAATCCGATGGGAATTTATGAAGCCTATATGAACCCCATAGGAATCCCATAGGAATCCTATGAATCCTATACGAATCCTACATGCATCCTATGAAGCCTATATGAATCGAATCCTGTAGGAGTCCTATCGGAAGCCTAAAACGGAAGCCTATGAATCCTATTCGAATCCCGTAGGAATCCTATAGGAATCCAATGAATCCTATCGGATTCCTATAAGAATCCAATGAATTCTGCACGAATTCCATAAGAATCCTATAGGAGTCCTATACGAAGCCCAAAAGAATCCTATGCATCCTGTACGAATCCTCAGGGATCCCATAGGAATCAAATGAATCCTATATGAATCCTGTAAGAATCCGATCGGAACCCTGTAAGGATCCTTTGGATCCTATACGAACCCTGTGGGAACCCAATGGGAATTTTAATCCTATGCGAATCCTATGGGATTCCTACAGGAATCCTATGGCTCCTATGCGAACCCTAGCGGACTCCTATAGGTCCTATATGAATCCTGTCGGAATCCTATAGGAACCCTATGAATCCTATACGAATCCCATAGGAATCCTATAGGAGTTCTATGAACCCTATAGGAATATCATAGGAATCCAATGAATCCTGTACGAGCCCCATAAGAATCCTATAGGAACCCTATACGAATCCTTTAAGAATCCCATAGGAGTCAAATGAATCCTATATGAATCCTGTAGGAATCCTATGGGAAGCCTAAGGGAATCCCATGAATCCTGCACGAAGCCCAAACAGGAATCCTATAGGCATCCTAAGAATCCTGAGTGGAATCCCATAGGAATCTCATACGTCCTATGCGAATCCTCAGGATACCTATAAGAATCCGATGAATCCTATATGAATCCTGTAGGAATCCTATAGGAACCCACTAGGGATCCTATGAACCCTACACGAATCCTATGGGAATCCGATGGGAATTTTATGAATCCTAAGTGAATCCTACAGGAATCCTATAGGAATCCTATGAATCCCAAAAGAATCCCATAGGTCCTATATGGATCCTGTAGGAATCCTATAGGAACCCTATAGGGAGCCGATGGAATCCTATACGAATCCTATAGGAATCGTATAAGAATTCTATGGACCCTGTACGAATCCTATAGGAATCCCATCGGAGTCATATGAATCCTGAACGGATCCTATACGCATCCTATCGGAATCTCATGAATCCAATACAAATCCTATGCGAATCCCATTGGGCCGGTGGATTGTGAGAAAGTCTCGGGCGGGAGCCCTCGGCGTTGTTGTTGTTGTTGTTGGGGGGAGGGGAAAGCCCGGGGCGCGACGCCCGTCCCTATTCAACAACAACAACAGGAATCCGCATCGCAAAATTCCACTTCAGCCACGCACCCAGGGACAGTGAATGACCGTTCGGTTCGGCCCCCTCACTCTGGCAATGGATGAGTTGCACGTGCAGTGGCCTGGCGACGACGAAGGGCCGCGGGCCCCAATCTCTAGCGGGGGCCACTTCGCCCGCGACAGCGGCGAGGTCGCCGTGGTCAACTGGGCCGCCCGACTGGAGGGGCGCGCGCGCGCCGTCCAGCCCGCCCAAAGCGCGGCGACGCAAAGCATGGCATCGCACAGCAGGGCGCAATGCAGCATCGCATTGCGTGCCGTGGCATGGCGCTGGAAATCGAGCCAGCGCTGCAGCGGGGGCGCAAATCGGAACGAGCAGAAGCGCGGAAATGACGTCAGCGCTGCAGCGGGAACGCGGTTCGGAACGAGCGAAGCGCGGAAACGAAGCCAGCGCTGTAGCGAGAGCGCGATTCGGAACGAGCGGAAGCGCGGAAATGAAGCCGGCGCCGCAGCGGGTGCACGATTCGGAGCGAGCGGAAGCTCGAAAATGAAGCCAGCGCCAAGGGGCGGGGGTGAAGAAGGGCATCCTCGCCCAGTGCCAGCGCGTGGCCTTCGTGTGCCCAATGTCCTTGCACCTGCGCGCTGCGCAACGCTCGCCCCAATGCTTCCGCAGCGGCGCGAGCGTGACCTCGCGCGGGGCCAGCCCCGCCGTGTCCGGCGGGGCAGCCCAGAGATGCCCGCCTCCGGCCGCAAGTCCTTCAGCCGCCTCATGCTCTTGCAAACCAGCTGGCGCGCGAGCCGCTGGGGCGTGCCAGAGGAGACGGCCTGGGGCGTGCTCATGTGCATGGCGAAGAAGTCCCACTTGAGGCCAGGCGCCCGCTGCGCGCGCGGGCACGGCCCTCCGCGCGACGCGCGGCCCGCCCCCGCGATGGGCGATGCTCGGGGGCGCCGTGGTTCCGGACTTCTCCCCGGCACGTGGGCCGCCTTGCCGTGGTGGATCATCCGTTCGTCCAGCTCCCTGGGGCGCGGGGCGGCGTGCCCTGGGCGAGTCGCAATGTCGACGGCCCCTTCTCCTCGTCCACGGGGCGCGCCGCCCGCGCGCCCGCGCAGGCGGCGATCTCTTCCGCCGCCTGCGGCGGAAGGGAAACAGCCCCCCAGGCCTCGTCGGGCTGCGAGGAATGCCTTGGCGTTAGATTCACCTTCCCAGGAGGCGCCCGGGCCCGTCGACCCGTCGGGTCGTCGCCAGAATGAGACGTGCTTGGGCGTCCGATCTACCTGGGGAGCGAACCAGATTCGCCTGCCGCTGGTGATATCCTGGCGGGCCGAATTGCCCGGATCGGCGCAGTGTTTCCGCGGCGGGCGTCGCCTGGTCGACGCGCGAGGTGTTGGGTGCAGGGCCCCCCGACAGCCTGGCTCTGGAGCATGGGGCCCCCCCGTGGCGTCTCCGTGGCGCGCGGGGTTGATTCGGGGCGGCGCCCCCCCCCTCGCCTCCTCCATCGTCCCAGTTCTGCGAACGTCGCCGATGCCGGACTTCAGATGACTGTGGCCCTGTTCTGGCGGCTGCTGCGACGGCCCGTGCCCGCGCCCGTGCGTCGCCCCCATCCCGAAGTGCCAGGTGGCCTGCCATGCGCATTCCGTGCCCGCTCGAGCCGCTGCCTCCGCCGAGAGCCTCGGCTTCCCCAAGTGGAGCTTAGAGAAGTGAAGCCGCCAGCGGATGGAGTTCCACACCTGGGCGATACGCGTGCCGGTGAAGTGCCGCGCGAGGTGGGACATGATGCTGGTTGGCAAAGGAGCTGGCGTGCACCGGCGCGATCGCCGTGCCGGTCGGGCGGGGGCGCGACGCCGGCGCCCCCTTCGCTTTGGCCGGACCCTGGTTCACGCGGAGGTTCTTCAGCATGTGACCGAAGCCGTGGGATGCTTGAGCTCTCGGGCTCGCACGCCGACTGGGCGCGAAAACTGCATCCAGCCCCGGGAACTGGTCCAACCCCATCTGGCGGAACAGCGAGAGGCGCCGCCAGCGCAGCTGGTCTCCAGCGGCGTCGACAGCGTGCCCGTGCATGCCGTGGTCTTCGCGAGGGTGCGCGCGCGTGCACAAGGGCCAGGGTGTCTTGCGCCACCGGCCGCGGATGCGACGGTGCACCGTCGCGTGCACGATGCCGACCGCGTGCCCGTTCCACTCGCACTTGAACGTGCAATCCGCGTGGCCCATCGAGGCGTCCGCGACGACGCCGGCGTCTCCTAGACCCGCGAGGGCCTCGAAGAAGGGCGGCAGAAGGATGGCGCGCGAAGTGGTCGCGGGCGCGATCTCGTGCCGAGCGAAACGAGCTTCCCCCACATTCGGATCAGAGTGGTCGGCGATGTGCCGCTCGAAGGCGACCGACCAGGTCGCGGGGGCGGGCTTCCTCCGCTCCATCTCCCGCGCCAGTCTCTGCCGGTGACAGAAGAGCCGGGGGGATTGGCTGGGGATGCATCAGGGCCAAGCGCTTCCTCTTCAACTCCTTCTGCACGCGGAAAGCGGTGGCCGTGGTTCCGGCCGCCCTGGGCACGGCCATCGCGCTGAGCACGTGCTGCTTATTGTCGTGCGTGAAGGCCGAGTGCTGCCTGGAGATGGTCGGCGGGGGCTGGCGCGGCGACGGAGGGCGACGGGGTCTCCGACTCCTACTACTGCTCCTACTCCGACTTCTACAAGCAGCGCGCATCGCGCGCGTCCGTCAATCCGGGCCCTCCCATCCTAACTGTAAATCAATACAAAGTCGTCGTTTTTCTCTCAACATGGCCTTTCTTGTCGTCGACGATGCGAAACGCGTAGCAGGAATGGGGCGCAGCGCACATCGCGCGCGGACGTCTGGGGCACCCCCAAGCGGGAGGGGCCATGCTACCTGTCAGAACCCATACAACATCGGCATGTTTCTTCTCAATGGGGATTTTCTGGTCGTCGGTTTTGCGACATGCGTGGCAGGAAGGGGGCGCGGTGCACATCGCGCGCGACAAGGCAAAATGTCGCTCTCGCTTCGGCGCCGCGCGCACGTTTTCTGAAAATTGCGCTCCCGCTAAGGCGCGGCGCACATTTTTCGCTCGCCATTTCGTCAAGCGCCTAAGGCTTCCTGGGGCCTCCCAGGGTCTCTTGGGGCTTCCCCAGGGCCTCGTGGATCTTCCTGGAGTCTCCTGAAGCATCCTGGGGCTTCCTGGGATTCCCCGGGGGCTTCCTGACACTTCCTAGGGCTTCCTGAAGCCTCCTGGAATCACCTGGGGCTTCCCTCCTGAAGCCTCCTGGAGCTTCCTGGGGGTCGCTGGGGCTTCTCCTGAGGCCCCCTGGGGCCTCCTGAAGCTTCCTGGGGCCTCCTTTGCTGCTGAAGTTGAGACGCTCCAGGAATTTCTTATCGGTCGCCGCCATCGCGGCTGCACCAGCTGTGGCAAACCACCTTGCCGATCTGACTTCGGTCCCCAGTTGCGCCAGCACTGTTTCTTATGTTGTGGGAGGGCGGGTGGGAATGGACATGCCATGCTTGACTTGCTCGAACTGGCTAGCTTGACTCACTCCGACTCCTACTCCGACCCTACCACTCCTCCTACTGCTACTCCTCCTACTGCTACTGCTACTGCTCCTACTACTACTCCTCCGACCACTCCTCCTCCTCCTCCTCCTCCTCCTCCTCCTCCGATTACTACTACTACTACTACTACTACTACTACTACTACTACTACTACTAGTACTACTACTACTACTACTCCTACAACAACAACAACTACTACTACTACTACTAAAACTAGTACTAGTACTAGTACTAGTACTAGTACTAGTACTACTACTACTACTACTACTAGTGCTACTACTACTACTACTACTACTACTACTACTACTACTTCTACTACTACGACTACGTCTACTACGTTACTACAACTACTACCACTACTACTACTACTGCTACTACTACTACTACTACTACACCTACTACTACTACTACTATTACTACTACTACTACTACTACTACTCCTACTACTACTACTACTACTACTACTCGTTTTACCACTACTACAACAACACCTACTACTACTACTACTACTACTGCCACTACTACCACCGCTACTACTACTACTACTACTACTTCTTCTACTGCTTCTACTACTACTACTACTACTGCTACTACTACTACCACTACCACTACTACTATTACTACTACTACTGCTACTACTACCACTACTACTACTACTACTACTACTCTACTACTACTACTACTACTACTTCTACTAATAGTACTATTGCTACTACTACTACTACTACTACACTGCTGCTGCTGCTGCTACTACTAATACTGCCACTACTACGACTACTACTACTACTATTACTACTACTACTAGACCCACTACTACTACTACTACTACTACTACTGCTTCTACCACCACTACTACTACTACTACTACTACTACTACTACTACTTCTACCCCTACTTACTACTACTACTACTACCACTACTACTACTACTACTACTACTACTACTACTACTACTACTACTACTACTACTACTACTACTACTACTACTCGTTGCACCACTACTACAACAACACCTACTACTACGACTGCTACTAATACCGCTGCTACTCCTACTACTACTGCTACTACCCCCACTACGACGACTACTACTACTACTACTACTAATACTGCTACTACTACTACTACTAGTACTACTACTACTACTACTACTACTACTACCACTACCACCTACCACTACTACTACTAAACTGCTACTACTACTACTAACTAGCCTACTACTCCTATTACTACTACGATCACTACTAATCTACTACTACTACTACCACCCCCACTACTACTACTCACTACTACTACTACTGACTACTACTACTAACTACTACTACCTCTACTAACGACTACTACTACTACTACTACATACTACTACTACTACTACTACTACTACTACTAACTAACTACTTACTACTCACTACTACACTACTGCGACTCTACTACTACTACTACTACTCTACAGCTACGCTACTATCTACTACTAACTACGACTGTTACTATCTACTGCTACTCTGTTGCTGCTACTACTACTACTACTACCACGACCTGCCGGCTATACTACTACTACTCACTACTACTGCTACCACTAACTACCCTACTACTACTTCTACTACTACTACTACTAATCCCTAACTACTACTCTACTACTACTACTGCTGCGGCTGCTACTACTAAACTGCTACCACTACTACTACTACTCTACTACTACTACTACTACACACTGCTCTTACTGCTACTAACTACTAACTACCACGTCTACTACTACTACTACTAATACTACTACTACTACTACGACTACTAACTACTACTCTACTACTTAACTACTAAACTACGACTACGTCTACTACGTCTACTACGGTCCCTAACTACCCACTAACTACTACTACTAACTACTACTACTACTAACTACTACTAACTACTACTACTAATCTTACTACTACTAACTAACTACGACTACTACTACTACTACTATACTACTCCTACTACTACTAGTACTCTAGTACTACTACTACTACTACTACTATTATTACTACCACCACCACCACCACCACCACCACCACCACCACCACCACCACCACCACCACCACCACCACCACCACCACCACCACGACTACTTCTGCGTAGTGATTTCCAATGTTTTTCCCAACCATCCTGTGGTGTCGGGTCATCGTTTTGAAGAGACGGTGCCCCGCGTCTCCTCTCCTCTCCTCTCCTCTCCTCCTCCTCCCCTTCCTCCTCTCCTCGTTTCACCCACCCAGTACAGCGTTTCGTAGCCCCATCGGAGCTCCACCGAAGGCCCCAATGCCCGCGCCCGCATGCGTCACCCACACCCAATTCGGCACACCCCTCACACGTTTCGTGGCTCCATAGGGAGCTCCACCGAAGGCCCCAGTGCCCGCGCCCGCATGCGTCACCCACACCCATTTCGGCACACCCCTCACACGCTTCGTGGCTCCATAGGGAGCTCCACCGAAGGCCCCAGTGCCCGCGCCCGCATGCGTCACCCACACCCATTTCGGCACACCCCTCACACGTTTCCGTGGCTCATAGGGAGCTCCAACCGAATGCCCCAGTGCCCGCGCCGCATGCGTCCCACACACATTTTCGGCACACGCCCTCACACGTTTTTTTTCGTGGCTCCATAGGGAACGCCACCGAAGTCCCCAGTTTGCCACGCGCCCGCATGCGTCAAGCCCCACACCCATTTCGGCACACCCTGCACACGTTTTCGTGGCTCCATAGGGAGCTCCGCGAAGCCCCTCCCAGTGCCCTCCCCGCATGCCTCACACCCACACCCATATTCGGCACACTCTCCTCACACGTTTCGTGGCTCATGTGTCCATGTGGACTTCCACCGAAGGCCCCAGTGCCCGCGCCCGCATGCGTCACCCACAAAACCCATTTCGGCACACCCCTCACACGTTTCGAGGCTCCATAGGGAGCTCCACCGAAGGCCCCAGTGCCCGCGGCCGCATGCGTCACCCACACCCCATTCGGCACACCCCTCACACGTTTCGTGGCTCCATAGGGAGCTCCACCGAAGGCCCCAGTGCCCGCGCCCGCATGCGTCACCCACACCCATTTCGGCACACCCCTCACACGTTTCGTGGCTCCATAGGGAGCTCCACCGAAGGCCCCAGTGCCCGCGCCCGCATGCGTCACCCACACCCATTTCGGCACACCCCTCACACGTTTCGTGGCTCCATAGGGAGCTCCACCGAAGGCCCCAGTGCCCGCGCCCGCATGCGTCACCCACACCCATTTCGGCACACCCCTCACACGTTTCGTTGCTCCATAGGGAGCTCCTCCGAAGGCCCCAGTGCCCGCGCCCGCATGCGTCACCCACACCCATTTCGGCACACCCCTCACACGTTTCGTGGCTCCATAGGAGCTCCACCGAAGGCCCCAGTGCCCGCGCCCGCATGCGTCACCCACACCCATTTCGGCACACCCCTCACACGTTTCGTGGCTCCATAGGGAGCTCCACCGAAGGCCCCAGTGCCCGCGCCCGCATGCGTCACCACACCCATTTCGTGGCAACACCCTCACAACCGTTTTCGTGGCCCCATAGGGAAGCTTCGCGAAGGCCCCGTTGCCCGCGCCCGCCCATGCGTCATCACCCCCATTTGCGGCACGCCCCTCAACCCCTCACGCGTTCCTGGCCCCAATAGGGAAGCTCCGCCCGAATGTCACCAAGTGGGGGTGCCCGCATGCGTCCCGCCAACCACGCATGTTTCCGGCACAATCTCTCACACGTTTTTCTTGGCCCCTAGAGAGCTCCGCCGAAGGCCCCGTGTGTGGGTGGCCCCCAAATGCGTCCCGCCACCCATTCCGGCACACCCCTCGCACGTTTCGTGGCCCCGTAGGGGGCTCCACCGAGAAGATATTCACAATTGCAGTGATCACAATTGCATATGGTTGGGTCCTTCGCCAGGATAATTGTTTATTATGTCCCAACCATCCTGTGGTGTTGGGTCCTCGTTTTGAAGAGACGGTGCCCCGCGTTCTCCTTCCTTCCTCCCGCTGCCTCCTCCCCCCTCCCATCATCATCATCATCAACACCCATTTCGGCACACCCCTCACACGTTTCGTGGCTCCATAGGGAGCTCCACCGAAGGCCCCAGTGCCCGCGGCCGCATGCGTCACCCCCATCCACTTCGGCCAACCCCTCACACGCTTCGTGGCCCCATAGGGAGCTCCACCGAAGGCCCCAGTGCCCGCGGCCGCATGCGTCACCCACACACATTTCGGCACACCCCTCACACGCTTCGTTGCCACACAGGGAACTCCACCGAAGGCCCCAGTGGCCGCGGCCGCATGCGTCACCCACACACATTTCGGCACACCCCTCACACGTTTCGTGGCCCCATAGGGAGCTCCACCGAAGGCCCCAGTGCCCGCGGCCGCATGCGTCACCCACAGCCATTTCGGCACACCCCTCACACGTTTCGTGGCTCCATAGGGAGCTCCACCGAAGGCCCCAGTGGCCGCGGCCGCATGCGTCACCCACACCCATTTCGGCACACCGCCCCTCAACTTTGGCACACCCCCAAGCATCTCGCACTCTTTTGGCATACCAAAGGCTTTCAGTTTGCCGCCAACGCATGCGTCACCCACACCCATTTCGGCACACCCCTCACACGTTTCGTGGCTCCATAGGGAGCTCCACCGAAGGCCTCAGTGCCGGCCGCCGCCCGCATGCGCCACCCCCACCCATTTCGGCCCCCCCCCCGCATTTCTCGCACGGCAGGGTCATCACCACGGTGGCGTGCCAGGGGCGCACCATGCGCGAAGGCGACGGGGCGGGGGAACGGCGCTCCGGGGGCGGCCAGACCTCCGGGGCGCGAGCAGTCCGCGGCCAGACCATCTCTCGGTCCTGTGGACTCTCGCCCTGGGCCGTCGGCTGCCCGGCGCGCTGCTCCCTCGGTCGACGTCGCCCAGGCGTGATCCTGGATTGCGGCCGCCACGAGGTAGGGAGCGGCAAGAAGAAGGACGACGACTGGTGGCTGGAGCTCTACGTGCTGCTCTCGCGCGCCACGCGCCACGAGGACCTCCTGCTCATGCGGGCGCCGCGCATCGAGTTCTTCCTGGCAGGGCCGCCGCAGGGCTTGCGGAAGCAGCTGGAGCAGTTTGCGGCGCGCACGAAACGGTGCAGGAGGGAAGCGACGGCCCTCGCCAGGGAGCTCGGCTTCACCGAGTTCATCCGCGAGGCCTGACCTGAGGAGCGTCTCCCCCGAGCCGCGCCTTCTCTCGACTGCCCGACTAATTGTTCGGCCTCGCGCCGCGGACAACCCGCGCGCGTCGCTGGGAACCTCTCGGGGCGACCAGCGCGCGTCGCGGGAACTCCGTGCTGCGGGGGGCCCGGCGCCTCGTTCGCCCGTCGTCGCTCTGCCCAGCGGTCAGAGACTTGCCCGCTATCAGCCAGCCAATTAGCTAGTCAGCTCTCTCTGCTTCGCGCAGCGGACGACCCGCGCGCGTCGCTGGGGCCCCGCCCGGGGCGACCAGCGCGCGTCGCGGGGACTCCGCGCTGCGCTGCGCCCGCAGCCTTGGATTTTGGAGTGCGCGGGCAAAGAGGAAGGAAAAGAAGAGCCGAAAGCGTGCGCGATCCTCGCAAGAGGCGTGCCGACATGGGCGTCGCGACGTGCGGACGCTGCCGTCGGGGTTCCCGCGGAAGCTGCCTGCGGCGGCCACGCCCAGTGTCACGTGTGTTCGGACAGGCATGCTCGAACCATTCACATTCATATACACTTACACTAGGCGTTTCCATGATCGCACTCATGCAAATATATTCACTCGCGCGCAGACCCATTCATACTCAGATTCCCTCGCGCTCTGACTCACCCGCGTTCTTTCTCTCGTAATCAGATCTATCGTATTCCTTTGCGTTGTGTACCCCGCCACATTTCTGCACACCCCTCATGCGGTTCGTGGCCCCATAGGGAGCGCCACCGAAGAAGATACTCACAATTGCGATACTCACAACTGCATATGGTTGGGTCCTTCGCCAGGATAATTTTGTTTTTCTCTTTTTTTGGGCATCGTGTTTTTCCCAACCATCCTGTGGTGTTGGGTCCTCGTTTTGAAGAGACAGCGCCCCGCGTTCACTCCTCCTCCTCCTCCTCCTCCCGCTGCCCCCTCCCTCCTGCCATCATCATCATCATCACCATAATCATCGTCATCATCATCATCGTCATCATCATCATCATTATCATCATCATTCCTCTCCTCTCCTCTCCTCTCCTCTTCTCCTCTCCTCTTCACCCACCCAGCACACTGTTTCGTGGCTGCATAGGGAGCTCCACCGAAGGCCCCAGAGCCCGCGCCCGCATGCGTCACCCACAACCCATTTCGTTCGGCACACCCCTCACACGTTGTTCGTGACCACGACGAGGGCTCCCCGAAGGCCTCCAGTGCCCAGCGCCCGCCAGCGTCACCCACGTACCCATTCGGCACACCCCTCACACGTTTCGTGGCTCCATAGTGAGGCTCCACCGAAGGCCGCCATTACCCCGCGCCCGCATGCGTCACCCACACCCATTCCGGCACACCCCTCACACGCTTCGTGGCTCCATAGGGAGCTCCGCCGAAGGCCCCATTGCCCGCGCCCGCATGCGTCACCCACACCCATTTCGGCACACCCCTCACACGTTTCGTGGCTCCATAGGGAGCTCCACCGAAGGCCCCAGTGCCCGCGGCCGCATGCGTCCCCCACACCCATTTCGGCACACCCCTCACACGTTTCGTGGCTCCATAAGGAGCTCCACCGAAGGCCCCAGTGCCCGCGCCCGCATGCGTCACCCACACCCATTTGGGCACACCCCTCACACGTGTCGTGGCTCCATAGGGAGCTCCACCGAAGGCCCCAGTGCCCGCGCCCGCATGCGTCACCCACACCCAATGCGTCCCCACACCCCCATTTCGGCACACCCCTCACACGTGTCGTGGCTCCATAGGGAGGTCCCCGAAGGCCGTCCAGTGGCCCTGCACCGCATGCGTCACCCACACCCAATTTCGGACACCCCTTCACACGTTTCGTGGCCCCATAGGGAGCTCCACCGAAGGTCCCCAGTGCCCGCGCCCGCATTGCGTCACCCACGCCCTTTCGGCAATCTCCCCTCACCACGTTTCGTGGCTCCATAGGGAGCTCCACCGAAGGCCCCAGTGCCGCGGCGCCCGCATTGCGTCCACCACACCCATTTCCCGCACACCGCACAACGTTTCGTGGGCTCCATAGGGAAGCTCAACCGAAGGCCCCAGTGCTGCCGCCCGCATGCGTCACGCACACCCAATTCGGCACACCCCTCACACGTTTCGTGGCCCCATAGGGAGCTCCGCCGAAGGCCCCAGTGCTGCGCCCGCATGCGTCACCACACCCAATTCGGCACACCCCTCACACGTTTCGTGGCCCCATAGGGAGCTCCACCGAAGGCCCCAGTGGCGGCGCTCACATGCGCATGCGTCCCGCACACCCATTTCGGCACATCCCTGACAGGTTTCGTGGCCCCATCATCCACCGGAGGCCCCAGTGGCGGCGCTCACATGCGTCACCCACACCCACCCAATTCGGCACACCCCTCACACGTTTCGTGGCCCCATAGGGAGCTCCACCGAAGGCCCCAGCGGCCGCGCTCACATGCGTCCCCGCCACCCATCCCGGCACGCCCCTCACAACAACAGGTTTCGTGGCCCCATAGGGAGCTCCACCGAAGGCCCCAGTGGCACCGCCCGCATGCGTCACCACCCGCACCCAATTCGGCACACCCCTCACACGTTTCGTGGCCCCTGCACCGAAGGCCCCAGTGGCGGCGCTCACATGCGTCCCCGCCACACATCCCAGTACACCCCTCACGCGCTTCGTGGCCCCATAGGGAGCTCCACCGAAGGCCCCAGTAGCGGCGCTTACATGCGTCTCCGCCACCCATCCCGGCCCCCCCCCCGCAGCAGCATCATGTTTCGGGGACCCATAGGGAGCTCCACTGGAGGCCCCAGTGGCGGCCCGCACATGCGTTTCCGCCACCCATGTCGGCACGCCCCGCGCGTGTTTCATGTCCCCATAGGGAGCTTCGCCGAATGCCCCAGTGGCACCCATCTCGGCACACCCCTCACACGTTCCGTAATCCTATGGGGAGTTCAATTGAAGATGAAACCCGCAGCTGCGGTACTGACAACTGCATATGGTTGGGTTCTTCGCCAGGCTAATTTGTTACGACGTGTCTTTACGTAGTGTCTGTTGCAATGGCAAGATGGTTCTTTCAACATAAAAATCTTGATCTCAGCGTCAAACATCACCCTTTGCCCCGCGGTGAAAGAGCGGCCGCGCCCGGGGCGGCGGGGAACCCGTAATCGTGCCCCTCGTTGTCCTCCTAGCTTTTCCCTGCTCCTCCACCTCTTCGTCCTCCTCCTCCTCCTCCTCCTCCTCTTCGTCCTCCCCGTTGCTGTCCCTTCCCCAGACCTCCTCTCCCGCCTCCCTCAGACCTCCGATGCCGCTCTCCTTGCCACGACGAGGGGCCCAACGCCATCGACCCCACCCCGAGACCACCTCCTCGTCGCATGCACTCCTGCTGCAGGCCTTGGGGCCCCGTCGCGCCCACCTGGGGCCCGAGCCCTGTCCTCAGACGCCGAAGGCCAGGACGAGGAAACCAGTCCTGATACTGTCGCTGCGCTGGAGGTCTGTGTCCAGGAGGACGAAGAGGAGGAGGAGGAGGAGGAGGAGGAGGAGGCAAAGGCGGAGACAAAGGGAAGGGGCTCTTCTCCGAATCGATCCCCCCTGACCTGTCCTGGCGCGCGTGCCCACCGCCAGGCTTTCGAGGCGAATCAACAGCCGTGGCGACGAGGACCCTCCCAATACGCCCCCAAAGACAAAAGAGCATGCCCGTCTCCCTTCTCCTCTCCCTCTCCTCCTCCTCCTCCTCTTCCTCCTCCTCTTCCTCCTCTTCCTCCTCCTCCTCCTCCTCCTCTTCCTCTTCCTCCAATTAGTTTTCGGGGACCTGAGGTGCACTTTCGACAACTCGGGGCTTCCTCGGAGACTCACTGCGAGGCGCAGTTGACAGAAAGCACCTCGAGGCCCGAAACCTCCATACATCAGGCAAACGCTTAAGGAACCTCTGACAATCAGGACGCCCTCTACCGTCCTCCTCCTCCTCCGCCTCCTCCTCCTCCTCCTCCTCCTCCTCCCCCTCCCCCTCCTCCTCCTTCGTTTCTTCCTCCCTCCCCTTGTCCTTCGAACTCGCTTCCCGCCAACGAGTGGTACTTCAGCGACGCTGATGGGACATCGATCTAGCGAGCCATTCTCGCGAAATATTGAGCTTGGATCGCGAACTCATCCATCGACTTGTCTGCCGCTCGCCTAACAGAGATGCTTTCGAACCTCCTCCTCTCCCTCCTGGCCCAAATCCGCTCGAATCTGGTCCCCCGACCCCTCCAGGGGTCCAGCCTGTCGGTCTCTCATGTCAGTCTGCTCTCTGACGGTCTGGGGGCCCGAGGCCAGACTCAAGGCACAACTTCTTCTGGCGCACTTTTCTGGATCCTTCTCCTCCTCCTCCTCCTCCTCTTTCCCCCCCACCTGCTGCTCCTCCCCTTCAATTTCGACCCTCCCGACCTCTCCCGGGGTGCGCGCGGGCCAGCACTTCGGGGTGCATCTCGCAGTGGCGGCGGAGGCCTCCCAGGGGCCTGAAGAGGACAAAAGACTTCCGAAAGCCTCGATCCTCGAACATCGAGGCGGAACCCTATGGCTTGTTTTTCAATCCTCCTCTCTGGCGGTCCACTTCGCGATCGAGGCGGGGGGGGAGGAGTGGGAGAACCAGGAGGCGGGAGAGGAGGAGGAGGATGAGGAGAACGAGGAGGAAGAGGAAGAGGAAGAGGAAGGGGAAGGGGAAGAGGAACCTTATGATGCTGCGGATGATGATGACGACGATGCTGATTATGCTGATAATGATGATGTTCATGATGATGCTGGTGATGTTGATGACGATGCTGATGATGCTGTTGCTGATGATGATGGGGACGATAATCATGACGATGATGAAGAGGATGATGAGGAATCTAAGAACGATGATGAAAGGAAGAAGCGGAGGAGGATGATGATGAGGACCAATGCAAACCCAATGCGCGTCAACGATGTTGCAATAACCCTCCCGCCAAGCTCCCAATTCATAGGTCCCTATAATAATGTACTCTCATTGTGGAAAGTGGCCCATCAAAAAATAATTGTCGTCGCAATATCCTCAGTCGTGCCAAAACACCATTCCTGGAACTTCGACGCCGCGAATCCACGTGACTACCGCGTCCTGACGATCCTGAACCGTGTCGGGATACAATTCCTGGGACTTCGCCACCGCGAATCAACGTGACTGCCGCGTCCTGACAATCCTCAATCGTGTCATAGCACCTTTCCTGCGACTTCAACCATATTTATCCTTGAGACAATTCGGAACTTCAAAAACGAATGTGCGCGGCGCTTAGGCGAGATCCATACTTTGAAAAAGAACCTCCCTCCATCCTTGAAGATGCCGTAAACTTTTAAGACGCATGTGCGAGGCACTAACGCGTATACCACTTTTTGGAAATGACCCGCTCTCCATCGTTGTAGCTGTCGCGAACTTCAAGACTCATGGGCACGGCGCTATCGCGAAAGTCACATTCCCCAAGTAGTCTTGCCTAAAGGGTTCTTACTTGGTTAATGGTTGGTGCCTCGAGAGGCTACTTTGCCCGTTCCTCGGAATTCGTCGGGGAGTTACTTTGCCCGTTCCTTGGCGGTTCACCAGCTTCCTCGGGTTCCCCCGGTTCTTCGGGTTCCTCGGATTCCTCGGTTCCTCGGGTTCCCCAAGCAATGCCAACCAATGCCAAGCAATACCAAGCAATGCGAAGCAATGCCAAGCAATGTCGAGCAATGCGAAGCAATGCGAAACAATACGAAGCAATGCCCAGCAATGCCAAGCAATGCCAAGCAAATGCCAAGCGCAATGCGAAGCAATGCGACGCAATGCGAAGCAATGCGAAGCAATGCGAAGCAACGCGAAACAATGCGAAAAAATGCGAAGCAATGCCAAACCATGCCAAGCAATGTCAATCAATGCCAAGCACTGCGCCCATGCAATAGGAAACTTCCCCCTAATTGGGGTCGCGCCGGGTTCATCTTTAAAAGGACCCGCTCTCTATCCTCAAAACGGTTGCAAACTGTCAAAACGAATTTGCGCGGTGCTAAGGTGAGAACCACATTCCCTAATTAGGCTTACCTAAAGGGTCCTTACTTGGTTAAATGCTGGTGCCTCGGGTGGTTACTTTGCCCATTCCTCGGAGGTTCCCCGGGTTCCTCAAATTTCCCGGGTTCCTCGGGTTTCCTCGGGATCCTCGGGTTCCCGGGTTCCTCGGGTTCCCTGGGTTCCTCGGGTTCCTCGGGATCCCTGGGTTCTCCAGGTTCCTCGGGTTCCTCGGGTTGCCCGGGTTCGGGTTCCTCGGGTTCCTCCGGTTCCCCACGTTCCTCGGGTTCCGCAGATTCCTCGGGTTCCTCGGGCTCCCTAGGTTCCCCAAGCAATGCCAAGCAGTGCCAAGCACTGCGCTCACGCAAAAGAAACTTTTCCCTGATTGGGGTCGCGCCCGGTTCATTTAGAAAAGGGCCTATCCTCCATCCAAACTTCTAAGACGCATGTGCGCGGCACTACAGCGAGAACCACATTTTGGAAACCACCCGACCTCCATCCTCGAACCTTTTGCGAGCTTTAAGGCGCATGTGCGCGGCGCTGAAGCGAGAACCACATTTGGAAAACGACCCGCCCTCCATCCTTCAAGCTGTTTCAAAGCTCAAGCTTCAGGACCATAACTCGTGAGGGCACCTCTGGCGAAACGCCTGGCCCGCCCTACCGACACGTCTGGGGGTGCGACAGGGAGGATTTCTAAAAGGTGCAGGGATGGAGGACGACGACGCCGAGGAGGAGCTGGCAGTCCACTTCGCGATCGAGGTGGAGCCGCGCAGGACGCACTGCCTCGGCTCCGCCTGTCCGCCCTCGGTGGCGACGCAGCGCACGCCCTGCGAGTCGGGGCGTTGGGCATGTTCTCATCTCCGGCAAACAGCCGGAAACTCTCCCGCCTCCTGCTCCTCCTCCTTCCTAACGGCGTCAGTGTCTTCAGACGCAGCCGCTTCCCCCAGGGAGGCATAGGAAGGCCCGGTCGGTCCTCCCTGTGGGAGCAGAACGGAACCGAGAACATCCGGGACCTAGGTCGCGCAGACAGGGGAAGAGAGGTAGACGAGCGAACTCTCCGCCATATCCCTGGCCCGTTCCCCTAGACAGCCTGGCCCTCCTCCCCCTCCTCCCCCTCCGCCACCTCCTCCTCCTCCTCCTCCTCCTCCTCCTCCTCCTCATCAAGCGTGCTCGCGCCATACCGAATCGAGACGGGAGGCTTCCAGCAGCTCTCGGCTTGCAGGGGCCCCCGCCAGGCCCGGGGGCCGTCAGCAAGACGGCCCGGGGTGTGGAGAACTGCTTCCCTGGGAAAGGGCCAGGCTGAGAAAGAGGATTGCAAGCAGAGGAGCGACTCTATTTTTGTTTGGAATGTGTGCTGGCTCTATTTGGGCCTCTCGACGCTAACACCATCGCGCCTCGAGCTGTGGGAAGAAAGGGGAAGAATGAGGAGTGCGCGTAGCGAATGTGAGCCTGGTGCCACGGAGCCAGCGGCAGGAACCGAGACGACGAGCGACGCTCACGATGTCAAGGGCGCTTTTTTAGCACAAGACCATGAGATCGTCGGCTCTTTCGGCTTGGAGCGTCGCTGCGCCCGTAATCAGACCTGTCAGCCGCAGTATCTCTAGGTTTGTGCAGCGGACCAGCGGCGACACATCAGCGAGCCGTCTGCAGCCAGTCATGTCCAGATTTCGGAGCATGCAGCACCGGGCTAGCCCCGCCACCTCTCGCAGCGCGTGGCAGCCGTGCAGGTCGACGCTCTGCAGCAGGGTGCACGACCCCAGGGGGCATACTTTCGTGACGCGCGGGCAGTCCGACAGCTCAAGCGACTGCAGCCCGGCGCACTGCCCGATGCCAGAGACGTCTTCTAGCGGCGCGTGCGTGATTCGCAGTGTCTCCAGGCTCTCGCAAGAGCCGAGCGAAGAGACGTCCGCCAACCGTGAGCACCTCATGAGATTCAGGGTGCGCAGGTGCTTGCAGCAGCTCAGCGCGGATATATCTTCGAGCTTCGGGCACAGCTCCATGTCCAGCGTCTGCAGTGCGCGACACCGCTCGAGGCCCTCGACGGTGGCAAGCTGCCTGCACGCTGAGAATCGAGGAGCCAAAAACTGTCTCAACAAAAACTCTCGGAGGTCCGCGCGGGTCTCTTGGATCGGCGCTGGGCGGCAGGCGCCAGCGGCGCCGCCAGGGGAGCCTAGCGCCCGTCCAAGAAATCCGCGCGGACCTCCGAAAGTTTCTGTTTATGACGTTTTTTCGTTCCGCGAGAGAGGTACACCACCCTCAGGCACGCGCAGGTGCCCAAGGCGCCCACGTCCCACAGCTTGTGGCACGCGGGGAGGCGCACCTCCTCCAGGCGGGAACAGCACGCGAGCGGCAGCAGGTTGACCAGCTGCTTGCAGTTGGCCAGCACCAGCACCGCCAGCGATCGCCCGTGGTCGATGGCGCCCGCCCAAACATGCGATGCCTTGACTGCTCAGTGCGGGCTGCCCAGAAGTCCCGGCCCATTCCTCAGGACCTGCTTGTCATCCCGAGTCGTTTTGTTGACGGTCCTGGGGGCAGGCGAGGGCCCCTGGAGGCCGAAAACGACCCAAAGCCTTCCATTGTGATTTTTTTCTCGGCGTGGGCATGTCTGGGGTGGTCGATGGCGCCCAGCGCTTCCCGGAGGTCCTCGCCGCCCAGGCGACCCACGAGGTTCGGCGACTCCGAAGGGTGTGGTTTGCAGAGGGTGTGATTTGTAACCCGCGCCTTGGGGGGCGGGCGAGGACCTCGATAGAGATCGCTGCCGAGCTCCGACGAGGACTCGTCAAACCTTTGGCGAACGTGGTGACCCCTATCAGCGCCAACGGCGCCGATCGCAAACCACACCCTGGCGCAACCACACCCGTTGCAGTCGCCGAGAGGTGGACACTGCGCACGCGGAAGCAGCCAGCGCCCCCGAGGGCTCTCAGCACCTCCGGGCCGAAGCCCCTGCCGACCCGCAGGTCTAGCAGAGGCCGCACGAGCTGAAGGACGCCGCGCAGGCGCGGCCCCGTGCCCGGCAGGCGCCCTGCGTCGCGCGGCGGCAGCGCCGCGACCACCTGAGCGGAGAACAGAAGCGGATCTTACGCAGGATGACAAAGCGACCTTGCACGGTGGTTCTGTTGCGCGCGCCGCCAGCGCGGCACGCCAAATCGGAAGCGAGGGCGCCCGAGCGCGACCTACTGCGGGCAGCTTGCGCGACAAGGTCAGACGATCCCGTTTTCCTACGTCGCTCACCTGCGACAGGAGGTCACCACAGAGGGCGTCGATCGATGGCCGCCTGGCCGCCATTTTGTCAGAGGAACACAAGACAGCGTAAGCATACTACTTTCTCGGATAGATCTGCGCTGGGCCCCCCTCCCCAGCGCGCGGGGCGCGCCAGGGGCGGCGCCGCAGGTGTCGCCAGCGGGGCTCAGCGCCGACCCAAGATGTCCGGGCGGACCTCCGAGAGATCACGTTTGCGCCGCTTCTTGCTCTTCGAACTGTGGGTAGCGGATGGGGGGCCTCGGGGCCGCGAAGGATCCCCTGGCAGCGAGCACCCGAGTCAGAACGGCTGCGGAGAGAGAGAGAGAGAGAGAGAGAGAGAAAGAGAGAAGGATCGCGCGGGGAGACGGGCGCTCGTGCCATCCGGGCAGCCCTGGAAAGCTGTCGGCGGTGCGCAGCTGCCGGAACGCATCCTGAGGCAGGGAACGCCCCCCGGACGATAAAACTCGGCCGAGAGCGTTCGTCAACTCGGCCGCTGGGTTCGATCGATCGCATCGAAGTTGGGCCTCTGACGTCGTGACCTCGTTACGGCGAGGGCCCCGGGAACTCTCGACTCCCGCCCCCCCAAGCCCGGGCTCCTCGTTGTCGGCTCGTTTTCGGTTGGCCCTGGGGCCCTCGAGGCGCCCCTCTGGGAGGTCTCTGGAGGTCCCTGGAAGTCCTGTGGAGGGCCCTGGCCTCCGAAAAGCTCGGGAGGCCCAAAGGAGGGACAAGCGAAAATAGCAAGAACTTCGATCCTCCTCCTCCTCCTCCTCCTCCTCCTCCTCCTCCTCCTCCTCCTCCCCCCTCTCCTCCTCCTCCTCCTCCTCCTCCTCCTCCTCCTCCCCCTCTTCCTCCTCCTCCTCCTCCTCCTCCTCCTTCCTCCTCCTCCTCCTCTCCTCCTCCTCCTCCTCACCCCCTTCTCCTCCTTCTCCTCCTCTCTCCTCCTCTCTACCTCGCCCTCCTCCTCCTACCCTTCTCCTCCTCCTCCTCCTCCTCCTCCTCCTCCTCCTTCTCTACCTCGCCCTCCTCCTCCTCCTCCTCCTCCTCCTCCTCCTCCTCCTCCCACCTCCACGGCACAGGCGCCCACGCGCGGGGCTGCTCTTCGCCTCTGGGCGCCCCAGGAGAGCGTCGGGGAGCCCACCCCCCCTGCGGCACGCAGCGCCACCGCTGGGGCCCGCCCCGCAGCAGCCGCCGCCGCTCACGTGTGCCGCGCGGGCCGCCGGTGCGCCCCAGTGCGCCAAGGCCGCGCCGCTGCCGCGGCGGCCACCTGGCGGGGGGCCCTCCTCGCCAGTAAGACGAGGCCAGGACGAGGCTAACGTCGGGCGAGGAGAAGCCGAGCATCTCTGAGATCTGGCGGCGTTGGAGGATGTATCGGGCGCTGCGGCCTCCTCAGAGCGTTTCGGAACGCTCTGAGAGCGCTCCGGAACGCTCTGGAACGGATGCGTCCTCGTCCTAGCCCCGTCCGAGCCTGACCTCCTCGCGAAGTTTTGCTGCCTGTTTTTTTGCCTGTTCGTTGTTTTGGTGCCAGGAGAGGATGGGGGCCTTCAGTGCGACCAGGCGATATATACACAAACACAAGTTGGCCAGGGACGAGCGAGCAGATAGTCGCTTCTCGTCTGGGTCTCTGGCGCCTGGCGCGGCATGTCGGCCTCGATGGCGACGACTGTAACGACGACGACGACTCGAAAATATATTCAATATTATTACTCGTCCACTTTCCAATGGGGCGCTGCGATCCTTCGGGCACTTCTCCATCGCTTGGTCGCGTTGCTGGGCCCTGCCGAAATTGCGATCAAGGAAGTTATCATTTGAGAAATCTGGGTCAACCTTCTGGAAGGTTCTGAAAGCACACCTGGGCCAATTTCTGTTGTTAACGCTGGAGGGTGCGACTCTGCTCAAGAAACCAGGCCGGATGTCCGGCAATTCGGTTAAGAAACGCTGGACCGGTTTTCTTTTGGCGAGGCTTCTTGATCAGATGCTCGACTGTACTCAGGATGAAAAGCCGATCCCAGGGAGGTGGTCTAGACCTCCAGCGGGGTCCATGTTATGACAGAAATCAGTGCCCGAAGTCTGGGTCATCCACCCCTCTTTCTTCCCAAATCTCTGGCGGACTGCGTCAAATAATCATTTGCTTTTGACATTTCGGTCTCGGTGGTTCTTCTTCGGGCCCAGGATCCATCCGAAAGCGATCTGGCTGGTCCTCCTTCCAAACATGTCAGCCAACCTTCCCAAACTTCAACCCCTGGAGGCCTGTTTCGGGCTCGAGGGCCGTCAACAAACGGCTCAGGATGAGGTCCCTAGGATGGGGCCGAGGGGTCCAGGGGGCCCGCGTCACGAACAGATCGTGACGTCGGATGTCTGGGTCACCCCTCCCCTGAAGTCACGTCTTTTTCGTGACGTAGACCCCGCGGGGCTCTAGAATCCTTCCCTCGAGCTGGTTCTCCGTCCTGGATTGATTTGAGGGCCGGAGGGACACCAGCAGTCTCGACTCTCTTGTGACGCTGGGATCTGTAGCACCCTCGACCCGCTGAAGTCCCTAAGGGCCTCAGGAAGTCTCTGGAGGCCCTGGGAGGCCCCCGGAGCCCCCCTCCCTCCCTAAACCACCGACGTCGTGCATTTTTCACAACGTCGACCCCCAGAGGTCTAGACCCCTTCTCGGGGACTGGATTTGCGTCCTGAGTCGTTTTTTGACGGTCCGGAGGCGCCTCGCGAGGGCCACTGGAGCCTGAAAACAGCGAAAAACCTACCGTCGTGACTTTTTCACAGCGCGAGGAGGTCTGGGTCCCTTCCTCTGGCAGAGCACCGAAAACGCTTGAAAAGCTGGATCGATCCTCGATCCCCGATCCTCCCCGTTGCGTCCCCTCTTCCCTAACCGTCCCTCTTGCTCTGCCATCGAGCGCGGGCCACCGCCCCGCCGCCGCCGCGAGTCCTCCTCCTCCTCCTCCTCCTCCTCCTCCTCCTCCTCCTCCTCCTCCCCCTCCCCTGGAGATCCGATGGTCAGGAAAAATTGGAGCGGCCGGTTTTTGGGTATTTTTCGGCCCCCGGGGGCTCTCCATGGGCCCTGGGACTGCAAAAAACGACTCAGGACGAACAGCCAACCCTATAGGGAAGTGGTCCAGACCTCCTGGGGGTCCACGTATCGAAAACAATGCAGCGCCGGATGTCTGGGCCTCCTCCTCGCCAAGTGTCGCCCCGGGCCCTCGAGGATCGAGAAAAGGGGGTTCCAGACGGTTCTGGGCTTTGTCCAGGCGTTCCTGGCTTTTTTTGGCCTCCGGTGGATTCAGGAGGCCTCCAGGGATCAGGCGCCTGGGAGGACCGAACATTTAGCAGCCTCCCTCCTTCCCTCCTCTCCCCCTCCTCTCCTGCCCTTTCTTGCTGCTGCTGCTGCTGCTGCTGCTGCTGCTGCGGCTTCATTCCCCTCCATGGTCGCATGGGCGGCCCAGATCGGAAACCGCACCCCGACCAGGCCTTCTCTGGCGCCCAGCAAAAGCCTGAAGAGCTGAAGAGTCTGGCTGGGCCATCCAAGGTGTTGGGAGGGCGGTCATTGACATCAATTTTTTCCCAGACCCCCGACGTCATTTTTTCCCAGAACGTCGAACCCCAAAGGTCTGGACCCATTCCCCAAGACTGGCTTTTCGTCCTGAGTCGATTTTGACGGTCCCGGGGCCCAGCGAGGGCCCCCAGAGGCCGAAAATAGCGAAAAACCTCGCGTCATTTTTTTTCATGACGCGAAGGGGTCTGTGTTCACAGCCTCGTAATACGCCAGTGCTCGTGGCACAGTCCGCCGCCGTGGTATAACACGTTAGAAAGAGGCTGTCCGTGCGCGCGATCGCTCTCCTTTCATGTTCTGTCGTGCGGCGTGTAGGCCGCACCATTGGGTATGAAATGAAATCGAAACGCTGTCATGAGGAATCCTCAATAACGAAGGAGGCCCCTGATCCAAAAAACGAAGGACAACCTATGACAAGCTGAAAAACAATTAAGAAACTCTGAGCGGCCCTTCGTCAGCGGCCCGACTGTAGGCGCGGTGGTTGTGGAGGTCTGAGCTAGGCCGCCTGCGCCCACGTGCTCCCCCCCCTCCGCCTGGCCTTGCCTCGTTCGGCCTCCGCCTCGCAACGAATCCCTGGGTCGGCGTCGTCATATGTCCCTGGCTCCGCCGGAGCGGGCCCACCGGGCGCTCCAGTAACGGTGTGCAGACAGAACACAGGTGGGCCCACCATCTTTCCACGCTGCTTTTCTTTACCACCGCTGCTGCGCGCTGCTGAGACGGACTCCACTCCACGACGCTCGCCGCTACCCGCGGCTAGGGGGAGGTGATGATGATGCTGATGCTGCTGCTGATGATGCTGCTGCTGCTGATGATGATGATGATTACGGTGCTGCTGCTGATGATGACGATGATAATCATGCTGGTAATGATGACAACGATGACGATGACGATGTGATGTTGATGCTGACGATGACGATGTTGATGATGTTGTTCTTGATGGTGGTGAAGATGATACAAATGCTGATGATGATGGTAATGCTGATGATGGCGAAGCTGTTGATGTTGTTGATGATGATGCTGCTGTTTTTGATGATGATTATGATGCTGCTGCTGATGATGATGCTGATGATGATGCAACTGATGACAATGACAATGACGGTGGTGATGATGATGCTGTTGACGCGGATGCTGAGGCTGATGATGATGCTGATGATGAGCATGATGATGACGATAATTATACTGATGCTGCTAATGATGACGATGGTGATGGTGATGCTGCTGCTGATGGCGATGGTGGTGGTGGTGGTTACCACGGTTATGAGGGATCCTGATGACGATGCTGATGCCGAGGAGGGTCGCCGTGGCCATAGCGTTCCTTTTTAGAAAAGCTGACGGTGGCGATGGCAAGAAGCGATGCATCAAGTCCACGACTGGCGACAGACACTGCAGGCAGCACAGACGTCGAATTGCGAAATTAAGCACTCAAGCGAGGGCGGGTGGGCTTGGGAGCTTGAGCACAAATATTCACCGATGTGCGGCCACTGAACCCCTGCCCCAGCACACTCCACACTAAAGCTGTTACCATGCCGAGGAGGGTCGCCGTGGCCATAGCGTTCCTTTTTAGAAAAGCTGACGGTGGCGATGGCAAGAAGCGATGCATCAAGTCCACGACTGGCGACAGACACTGCAGGCAGCACAGACGTACACTGTGTAACACTACATCATGGCCGCAGGCCGCAGAGACTATACAACCTGGACCGAGACAGATCATCTATAGCATCAACGAGGGAGTCGGCCACCAGCTCTGCAGCTCGGACGGGGAAGCGCGCAGCTTTGTAGCGGCAAGCCACGCCTCTGGCCGCGCGGCCGTCGAATTATAAATGAGGTCGCCCCGATCCCGAGCACACTATGCCACGCAGACGGCAACAAGCGTTGAGGCGCTGGAGCTGAGGACAGTGCCAGCAGAACGCTCGTGTGGCCGAGCGGGTTGCCGCTCCGAATTGGCAGAGGTCCAAGCGAAACTCAGGCAACGCAAACATGAGGTTGGTACGCGGGTGCTCAAGACAGACAGGTACAGACAAGTCGATACAGGCGCGAATGACTCTGAGGGCTGCGCGCATCCCGACATTGTCAACTACAAACGTCGGGAGCTGCAACCGCAGGCCAGCAGGCGCGGCCCGACCCCAAGGGTCTGACACTGTGCGGACAGGCGGGGGCCCAGACTCGATCCAAGACCTGCGTGGCCAAGAGAGCCAGCAAGCACAGACCGCCGACGATCGAATCCACCCAAGGAGTCGATCGACGACGCCCTGATCGTACAGCGCACGGCCCACATTTCGACCTGCACCAAGCGAGGGGCAACCCAAACCGCGACGGCGCAGTGCTTTGCAAATGGGGGCCCCGTGGGGCCCAACCGCTGGCAAAACGAGCCGACGGCGACGGGGCGCCCACGCAGGGGCACGTCGGAAGGCAGCACGCATGCGCGAAGCTACTTTCTGGACAGGACGGGCGCTCGCTTCGCGACCCGCGGCAGGGCGGGCGCCGGCTGGAGCGGTACTGGCAACGGGAAGCTGCCATTCACGAACTTGATCTCGATCAGCTCCGAGAGCCTCGCGAACACCTGCTCGCCGAACTCGGCGATCTGAGGCGGGAGGTCCCTGATCCGCTGCTGCATGCGAGTCCTCTTGCCGTGCCTCCTCAAAGATTTGTCTGATATCCATCTCCCCCTCTCCTTGACTTCCGCTATCGTACGAGCGCCCGAGAGCAAGTCGTGTGAGGCCCCCCCATGACGGAGGGTGTGCAAGGACGGAGACTCCTTCCGCAGCCCCACCTCGTGCAAGGCCCGGCGGAACATCGCGCGCGCGTCGGCGGGCCTGAAGTTCCAGAGGCTGGCGTCCGCGGGCGCGTTGAGCGTCGGCGCGTGCAGCGCGGGCCAGAGCTCGGGGGCGTCGATCAGCACCGACTCGCCCATCGCCCCCGTCTTGCCAGGGCGGCCCGACTTCGCGTCGTTCAAGATGATGCCCCACGTGTTGAAGCCCGACCCTGGGATCGGCGGCGCCAGCGAGCCCACGCGCAGCCTGTAGGCCTCCGACGGCCTGAGGTACGCGTGGAAGACCAGCGCCACGAAGACCGCCATGCTGGGCAGGTTCATCCAGATGAGCCAGCCTGCGACTGCCATCGCGGCCGAACGAGGAAGAGGCAGGCGCATCTGCGGCGGCGCCAGGCGGCGCCGCCCATCGAGGGCTCGCGCCGACCGCGGGAGTGGCCGCTTCCCGACGAGGATGTGCGGCAGGAAGTGGCGCAGCGCCGCGACCGTCATCCTCCCCGTCGCTGTGTCGAAACCGTCCAGGGCCAAGTCCGTCAGGAAACGCACGATGATGCTGTCCAGCTGGCTGGCGGTGGTGAAGTTCAGGTCGTGCCAGCCCAACCATTCCAGGAATCGCAGGGCGTGGCAGCGGTGCCGGGCCCGAGTAGGGTCGGACACCGCTGAGTTCTCGAGGAAGCTGAGGGCCCCCTCGAACAACTCCTCGGCCCGAGGGTGAACCGCCGCCTGAGCCGCCACGATCGGAGCAGAAGTCTGCTTCAGGGAGGGGGCGATCTGCCGAGGAGATGCGCGCCTCCTCGAAGCTTTTGCCGTGGAAGAAGCCATGGCGGGATGGCCCGTCCGCGACGTTCAGCACAGTAGGTATCCACCACACATAGCACCGAAGGTTGGTGGCCAGCGCGAGCGCGGCGATCCTCCGCAAGGGTCGCCGAAGGGTAGGCTTGCGGCCTCGACCCTTGCCAGCCGCCAGAGCCAAAAGTAAATTATCTACGAGAAACAAAAGGCGATGGTGATGAAGCGAAGCGTTGCGGGTGGCGTGCCGAACTGCGTCGCGCAGCGCGTCACCCTCGTGCTCTAAAATGTTCTTGGACGGGTTTCAATGCCTCCTGGAGATCACGGTGACCCACGACAAGACCTGCATGAGCTCCTCGGGGATCTCGTCGAAGCCCTTGCTGAATCCCTCGGGGTTCGAGTCCAAGAAACCCTCGATGATGTCGAAGTCGTCGGGGGCCCCTCCGAGACCCAGCGCGTTCGAACGTGCCGAAACCACCGAAGTACAACGATATCTCCACCTCTCCGCCTGCCTCCCAAGCTCGGCCACCCGAGGCCCGACCTCCTTGCGAGTACACACGCCCGCACCGATAGGAGAAGCGTCCGAAGCCGAGACGTGGGGGCCCCAGGGGATGTTCATGTGCGAAGTCCATAATGGTAAAGTACTAGCCACACACCAAAGCACGAACTTGACGGAGGCCCACAGGGGCCTGACTCCAGGGTCCTTCTGGGGCTTAAAGGCGTAGACAGACGACAGGATGCAGAGGGTCTCTCTTTTACAAATCATCGCCCACGTGATGTGGCTCAGAAGGACTTCGAGCATGCGAGGCGAGGCGGCGCCTCGCCGCAACACCGCCGGCAGCGCCAGCCGAAGGCGCAGGACGCTAGCAGGCTTCACCCTCACGGCCCCAAGGTTGCCGTTGATCTCGAGGCCCGTGAAGACGGATACGGCCGAGGCGGTATCGAGCGAGTGCACAGGTAGCCCCCGAGCTTCCAGCGTGCGAGTCACCTCATCCCTCTTGGAGGTGACGGCGATGGGGTCGCCCCCCACGATGGCGAAGTTGTCGACGTAGCCCGCGGCCGCCACGCTGTCCTTAGCAGAGAGGACGGGGCTCGGGCGGGCGTCCTCGATGAGGTCACCGTCGCCGAAACCGCAGTGGACGAGGGCCCTCCTCATGATGCTCTGGCAGAACAGCAGCGACCAGCTCCAGCCCATCGGCAGGGCGCGCGCCACGGGCTGGAGGAAGCAATCGGAAGGGATGGGGAGGCCGTCGAGCTGCTTGACATTGAAGAAGCGATTGGAGATGGTGGGCAGCGTGAACAGCTCCTCCATGCCCTTCGGCACGAGCATGTGGTAGAAGGCGCGCTGGATGTCGCCCTGGGCCAGCGCCGCGGGGTGGTCCGACTCCAGGGCAGCCCGCGCCGCCGCCGTGGGGGGCGTGGTCTTGGGCGGCGCCGCGAAGCCCTCGTTCGCCACCCTCGTGTCGAAGACGAGGCGAAGCGTGCCTTTGCCAACCTTCTCGACAAAGGAAAAACCCAAGCTATAGGGATCACCAGCCCGCGCCACACGGAAGGATACCATACCACCCTGCAGCAACTTCCCCACGAAGCCGGCGTAGGCCCTGGGGTTGTTGCCCAAAGTCGGGTCGACGTAAGGGCGCTGCGGCACCGAAGCCGCTCTCGGATCTAAAGCGGACGACTCACCCTTGGGCGTGGCCCGCCTCCGTCCCGACAAACATTCGCGCTCGGCCTCCCCGGCGGGATCGGCGACATCAGCTGGGGCCGTCGAGAGATCAGGCCAGGACACCAGCTCCTTGTTGTAGGGCTTGACGCGCTGGGAGCCAGAGGAGTGCCCAGGCGCCGACGCGAGCAGCTCTGTCAAGGCTGCTTCGCCAGAATGAGCATCCTCATGATAATCAGGAGGTGTCGGAAAATGTTGACAGGCCTGAGAGATGTGATCCATCGCGCTCGCCTGCGCCGCCGATGCCGTTAACCCAGGCGGGGCAGACGCAGGGGAGAAGTGGCCGCTCAGCAGGTTCAGGGCCGCGATGCCGTCGTTAGCCCATCTCCGCCAAGCAGCGCCGCGCTGGGCGCGCTGGCGCCCCCGACGGCTGCGGCAAGCTTCCACGCGAGCGTCCACCGCCAGAGCAGGTAATGGGGAACGCATCACGCTGACGAGCTCCAGGGTCCATCGCGACAACACTGGTGGAGGCGCAGCCCTCACGAAAAAGCAGGACTCGCCCAGGCGGCGCCGAAGCGCATGCACCCGCCTGGGAGAAGCTCTCGAAGGGCTATGCGCGCGCCGCCCGCTCCTCGCGGGCTTTGCGCCTCTCCTTGGCAATGGCGGCCTCCGCCTTTAACTGGTCAACGATGAAGTCCGTGAGGGCTGGCGCGATGCACAAGTTGCCCTTGCTCGCCGACGCCCCCGTGTAGTGGTCCGCCTCCGCCGCCAGCAAGCTCACGCTGGCAGCTTTGGCGCTCTTGTCCTTCCCCGCCTTCGTGTCCTCCGCGGCCACCTGCGCGGTGACGGTGTCCTCGTAGTGCCGCTCCTCGATGAGCTGGATCTGGCGGCAGATCAGCTCGTGCGACGCCAACTCCGCTCAGTTAACCTGGTCGTAGCAACTGCCTAGCTCGAACAGCCTGCAGTTCATCTCGTGCTGCTGGCAGATCGAGTCCGCGTCGCGCAGTATCGCCTCCGTCTTCCACTTGGAGTGCCACGCCAGCGGACCGCCCGCGTTGCGCCTCATGTGGTCGAGGCACCACTGTATCGTCCGCGGACCTTTGATCGGCCAGTCCGCCTGGGGCGTGGAGGAGGCCAGCAAGGCCGCCGTGGCGAAGTCCAGCGCCCGCCGCCCAGCCGCGTCGCGCACTAGCGGGTGCACGCGGCAGTCTGCCACAGCCGCCCCACCAGCGCCTGCGGCAGCCGCCGCAGCCGCGGGATCCCCCGCTGCCGCGGCGGGCGCGGCCGCAGGGGCTGCGGCAGGCGGCGCGGGCACCCCCGGGGCGGCCGCCAAGGCCCCTGCCCCGCCTAAGCCAGCGGCGCCGCCGCCGACGGGAGGCGCGGCAGGGGGGGCCGCCACCGCGGCCGCCGCGCCAGCGGGGTCGTCCAGTTGCACGCGCTGCGGGGCCCAAGCGGCCCCGCCGCCCACGCCTGCAGCCAAAACGAACGGCGAGGCGGGCGCGGGCACGCCACGCAGCATCGCGGCCGCCCGCAGGTGCGCCCACATGGTGACCGCGTCGGGCGCCGCTGCGAACCGATACGTGTTGGCTCGGCGACGCCGAACAGCGGAGCCCCGAGGCCTCGAAGAGGCCGCATCTCGAGCACGTCCGCATCCACGACCGCCGACTCCTCGTAAACGTCTCCGTCCACCGTGAGGACCACAGCCGCGTCGGGCGGCACGTCCAGCAACGTGATCCGCTCATGCTATACTGCGGGTCCTCCCACACGATATCGAACGGCGTGCACATCACCTGGCCGTGGCATTCTGAATGGCGGCCCTCGCCTGCTGCGAAGCCAAAAGGCGAAGCTGCTCGACCGACGGCGCCACGCCCTCCGCGCCCGCGCTGACCGCCTCCGATGGGACTGAGGCTCTCACGCTCGCAGCCTGCGACCTCCAGCTCCAGATCGCGGGCACCACGAAGACGCCCACCAGCAGGCCGAAGAAGAAGAAGAACACGGTGTGGCTGCACCAGGCCGTCAAGACCTGCAACGCGTGGGGCCCGTCGATGTTCGGGCAGGATACGCTGTATGTCGGGGAGCACTCGCACGTACAGGCAGGGCACGCGGGAGACGATGAGGGCGTGGCCGACCACACCACCAGGGCCTGCGAGGCGCCGCGCGCGAGATCCGAAAGGAAACGCGCGGCAGCGGCTTGCATGCCCCTCAAAAGCTTGAGCACACATATTCACAGATGTGCGGCCACTGAACCCCTGCCCCAGCACACTCCACACTAAAGTTGTTACCAGGATGAGGGAGGTGATGAAGATGATTGTGATGCTCCTGCTGATGATGATGATGAGGATGATGACGATGCTGCTGCTGCTGCTGCTGATGATGATGATGAGGACGATGACGATTATCATGACGATGATGATGACGATGATGATGATAATGATGATGATGACGATGATGATGATTATGATGATGCTGCTGCTGATGATGCTGATGATGGTGATGGTGATGTTGTTGGTGATGGTGATGGTGATGATGATGGTGGTGGTGGTGGTGGTGATGATGATGCTGATGATGATGATGATGATGATGATGATGATGATGATGATGGTGGTGATGAGGGACCACAGAAAGGGCACTCGTTCCATCTGAGGAGGAGGAGGAGGAGGAGGAGGAGGAGGAGGAGGAGGAGGAGGAGGAGGAGAAGGAGGCGCGACCCAGTCAAGTGGCGGGAGAATGGGCAGCAGGAAGAGGGGGACGAGGAGGCGCATTTCGGCCGCAGAGGCTCGACTCCGGGGCAGCGCCAGCGCGCCAGCGCGCCAGCGCGCAGGGGCGCGCTCTGGGCGAGCGCGACCGTTCCAGGAGCAGAGCGGGCGCACCGCAGCCGCACCGCGCGCCCCGCCAGACCGCTGGAAAGCACGCGTGTGCAGCACGCGGAGGCCGCGCGCTAGATGCACATGCGGAGGGCCAGCGTGCCGCGCCGCGCGGGTCTCGGAGCTGGGCGGGTCGAGGCAACGTCGGCTCCGCGTCGGCCCCTGGACTAGAGGCCTCCTAGGTGGGGTCCGAGCAGATGGGGTCGGAGGATCGCGCCGCATCGCCGATGCATCGGGTGACGTCGGCATGGAGAACCTCCGGCTTCACGTGAGGCTTCATCGCCGATGCAACGGCGATGCGGCACGATCCACCGACCCCGTCTACTCGGACCCCATCAGGGAGGCCTAGATGGACCGGACCCCATCTGGGAGGCCTAGATGGACCCCATCCCAGGGTGCCAAGCGCACCAGTCTTCCGAGCTGCGTCCAGCCGCGGCGACGACAGGCCTCTTTAGAGGCCACCTGCCATTGTCTCGGCTTGCCCTCCTCTGATCGTCGACCGCCGTCGCCCTACGCGGGTGGCCGCTCCGACGCCTCGACGGCCTCCCTCAGAGCCCTCGAGACCGCCAGCGAGGTCTGCCACACGTGGTCGCCATAGGCGCGCACGGCGCCCCCGCCCTGCAGCAGCGCCGCGCGCAGCGCGCCCTTCGGGGAGAGGGGAAGGTGCACACTACCACCGGGCCTCCAGAGGCCCATTGTGGGTCCAGGCCCCTGGTGTGGCATTGGCTCCCGGCCATGCCCCTGGTGGTGGTGTGCACGGTCGGGAACTTCTGCTTAGCGGGTCGCAGCGGCGGCCCCGTCGACACGCTAAGCCCTGCGAGCGAATAGCGTGTCGCTCCGCTCCGCGGGGCGGGCGGTTGGGAAGAGCCCGGGATGTGGACGCTTGGAAGCGGGGACGTGGATAGCGTGTCGCGCCGAAGCAGGGTGGGGCCAGAGCCAGCAGAGCGACACGCTGAGCAACAGTTCCTCACCGTGCCCTCACTCTCCAGAGTCCTGGCTAAACTTGAGGCTCAGCTCGCAGAAGTCGCGGCGCAGCTGCAGCTTTCTCCCGACGAAGTCGGAGCCCGTGAGCACCTCCGCGGTGGCCTCCGGGCGCCCGTCCTGCGGCGGGAGCCGGAGCGCCTCGGCCCGGTCGAGGCGCCGCGCGAAGGCCACGCGGTCCTGCAGCCTGTGTGGCAGCCTGGGAGAGGGCGCCGGCAGGCCGTTCCGTACCTCTCGGGGCAGCTCCAACCTCCGTGACAGCTAGCTTTAGGTCGGGCATGTCCTCCTACAGGCGGATTTTTGAAGAAGCATCGAAGATAGTGCAGCAATCTTCTAAAATACTGACAACTAGTCGAAACATCGTCCCCAGACTATCTTTCAACTATTTTAGAATATTCCTCCTGTAGTGGGACATGCCCGACTTAAAAAGCTGTGCTCGGCCTCGTCCCCCCGCCTTCCTGTGCCTTCCGCTGCCCCCGCTCCGCTCCATCCCCCATTGGGGGGCCACGGGGCGGGGCGAGCTCCCCCGTCGCCGCCGTTTGGGCTGCCCTCGGCCTCGATGGGGGCCCCGCCGCCAGGGAGCACCTGCTGGCGGCGCGCACAACGGGGTAGGGGGGAGGGGGAAGGCTTCTTAGAAGCAGGCTGCTTCTTGGAAGGCGCCGGCCCTACATCTGTAGACAAGGTCCGCGCCTTCTAAGAAGCAGGGGTGCTTCTAAGAAGCCTTCCCCCCTCCCCCTGCCCCCTTCTGCGCACGGCTGAACCTGAGCGACGAAAAGAGCCGGGCCTTTCGCAAGATGACGTAGCGACCTTGCGCTGTGCCTTCCGCGGGCCGCCAGCGCGACACGCCACACTGGAAACGAGGGCGCCTGCGCGCGACCCCACTCGGCCGGCTTACGCGAGAATGTCCTGGCGGTCGAGCCCTGTTTTTGCGTCGCTCACCTGCTCGCGGAACGGGCTGTCCAGGGGGACTGGGTCGGAGGTCTCCACCTTCAGGCGCACGTCGTGCCCGCGCAGGAGCCGCTGGCGCTCCGCGCCCGCGGGCCCGCCCACCAGCGTGGCGTGCGCCCAGCAGAGCGGCCGCTCGTCGAGCCCGGTGACGCCGAGGGAGGCGTCCAGGTGCACCTGGAGCTCGAAGGCCTGCGACGCGAAGAAGCTCGCCTTCCAGGTGCCCTGCCGCGAATGCGGGGCGGCCGCCTCGCGGAAGCCTGCGCCGCGGAGCGCGGCCTCGGTCACACGCAGGCGCGGCCCCGAGCGGGAGTGGCCTCGGGCGCACGGCCTCTGGGGGCTGCGGGGGGATCAGAGCCAAGCGCGCAGGCCAGGGCTGGGGGGACGCCTGTGGCAGAGAGCAGCAGAACCACCCCTAGAGTAAACGCCCCGACAAGCAAAGGCGCTTAGTAAACGCACCCCAGGAAGGAATCGAACGGGGGAAACGCCCAGGGCGGTTTGGTAAACTCCACTCATCGGGGTCGGGGTGGTGGTTTTTCCTCCGTAGGTGTGGCCCCGCACCCAAGGTCACTCCAGAGAAGGGTCACTCCTGTGGTAATCAAGGCTTCGGGCTGCGCGCAGACAGCCCCTCCAGGCAGTCCCAGCTGGCCTCCACAGGCCCCCCGAGTAATCACAGCTGGCCTCAACAGGCCCACCGAGCAGCCTGGGGCGGTCTCAACACCTCAACTCTGGGGCGCGGAGCGCCACAGGGAGGCCGCCCGATGCGGCGTCAAAGTACTGAGACCGCCCCAGGCTACTCGGGGAGCCTGTTGAGGCTGGCTGGGACAGCTAGGGGGGCCCGTGGAGGCCAGCCGGGACTACCTGGGGAGCTGTTTGTGCGCAGCGCGAAGCCTGAACGCCTTCTTCCCTGCAGCCGAGGCCTTGTACGCCCCTGCGCAGCGCAGCCGCAACTCTTCCTCGCACCGGTTGCTGGGCAACAGGCCGGGGCAGAACGAGGTGCCGAGGCCGGGCTGCCTGGAGCGCTTGTGCTTGCGCCTGCCTCTGGCGGCGTTGTTGCCGACCAGGCCCTTGGACGGCTGGATGGGTGTCTTGTCGAACGCGTTGCCGCTGGCGTCTGGCCCGCCGCGCGCGGGCAGCCCCGCGTTTGGAAATTCCCGCCAGCAGGACTTTCGATTGCGCCGGTGCTTCACCATCGCCTCCTCCAGCTCTGCCGCCGACATGGTGAGGGACGTCTCGGGGAGCTTGTCTGTGACGTCTGTGGCGTAGAAGACGCCGAACCGCGCGCTGACGCTGAGGGACTCCATGTGAGAGCTGCTGTGCACTGGCAGCTTCCCCACCTATGCGCTTGCTTGTCTTTTGAAGCGGCGTCTGTTTCTGGCTTTTGCTTCCAAGGGTTTCAGAAAAAAGGCTGGAAAACAAAGCGCGAGAGATCGAAATCAGCTCGAGAGGCACGACCCCGAAGGCGAGCACGAGGTGGTCTTCGCATGGTGTCTTTGCGAGGTCTTCGCGACACAGCGCGGACCATGGCACCGAGCAGATTTGTCTGTCATCCCGCAGACCCCCTCGGAAAATACTGAATGGGAACCCCTCGCTTCGCAACCAGGAGGAAAGCCACAATGCGATGCCAAAGTGGAACGGGCCGAAAAGCATTCGGGGAGGATGAATCGGGGCTTCGGGGTGAAGAGTCCGAGAACCAGGTGGGTCTTACGAGCGGAAATGGGGAGCAAACGCACCAGAGGCTTGAACAAACCGGGAAACCAACACGTAGACAAGACAGGATATTGGTACGACGAGACAAATCAGAAAATACCCGCCATCTCCCCCTGTGGGAGCCATCAAGTTGCGCTGGTGACGTGGAGGTTTCAGCAGCTGAAGACCGTAGTTCTCAGCAGCGCAATGGGATAACTGGCAACGTTGCATTCCCTCCAGAAGCCCAGCAACAAATTCTCAAAACACAGTTTCACATTTTTTCGGAGATGAGGTCCTCAATTTCTGAAGCCGCGCGCGACCCCCCGCGTTCCGAAAACATACCGTCGCCATGCCCAAATGAGATTCTCAGCATTTCAGGGTGTTCTCGGGCAGTTCAAACAACATTGCACAAGAGAGAACATCCAATCAGCTTGCTAACATTTTCGCAAATCCTCCCCGCCTCCCCTCCGCGGCATGCTGCTTGACTCTCTGTTCTCTATCCTACTTTCTACACGCACGCACTCTCTCACTCTCTGCTTCTCTCTCTTCCTTTTTTTGTTCTCTCTCTCTCTCTCTCTTTCTCGCCCTCCTTCGATGTGTTTATACATATGCGTTCGCCCGTCTTTTTTTGTTCTCTGTCTCTCTCTTTCTTGCTCCTCGCACTCTGCTTGCTGACATACAGCTTGTATTATCATATACTGTCTGATCGATGCTTCCCACTACACCTCTCTCTTTATCTTTGTTTTTTTTGCGCTATCTGTATATGTACATCAATATACATACGAATATTGATTGCAGCTGAAGCGGCGATGTCG
The DNA here is from genome assembly GCA_963575745.1 of Prorocentrum cordatum. Taxonomy (NCBI): domain Eukaryota; class Dinophyceae; order Prorocentrales; family Prorocentraceae; genus Prorocentrum; species Prorocentrum cordatum. The sequence continues at coordinate 734,112 of CAUYUJ010007557.1, read as the reverse complement.
AAAAAACACTGCGCGAAATCGACGAGTGCGTGACCGACGAAGTGCCGAGGGTCCGTGTCGTAGTTGCGGAGGTGAATGATGGCTCCAATACTTGACCTCGTGTTAGCTCCACTCCTGGCGACTTTGAGCCCGAACGTGACGACGGGACTTGCTTTCTAACGCCGCTGCCCGCGAGGGCAACGGCACAACCGGCAAGTGGCGACGTCGAGCCCGAACGCGACAACGGGACTTGCGATCTAACGCCGTCGCAACCCGCAAGGGCAACGGCCGATCCGACACGCAGCGCCGGTGAACGCGAACGCGACAACGGGGCTTGCGTTCTAACGCCGCAACCCGCAAGGGCAACGGCAGCGCCGGCATGTGGCGACGCCGAGCCCGAACGTGACAACGGGACTTGCGATCTAACGCCACCGCTACCCGCGAGGGAGACGGTATGTTCAGCAAGACAGGAAGTCGTTTCAATGGGCGGGACAGGTCTGGATGGACTGGAGAGTACCTGTGCACCAGCCAGGAGTACATCAGGAGCGATCTGAGACCAATCACCATCATGTAAATCAGAGAGAGGCCCAACGCGTTCAGGCGTCGCAGCAGCCGTCGAGGGAGTCCGCGGACAGGCGCCGAGTGGCGTCGATGGGCGCAGGTCCACCATCGCAAAATCATCCTCGTCCTCAAGCCCAGGAACCAAGATCCGTGTCAAACCAGGGCTCGGGAAGTCATATACACGTAGATCATCCACGATACCCTCATCCACTTCATGCACAGGAAAAGCCGGCGGCGGCGGCAGACCAGGGCTCAAAGAGACCGATACCACACTATCAGAGGCCTCATCGCTGATAAACGCAACCTCATCGCCATCATTGAGGACGTCGGGCATCATGCCCACTGAAAACGAAGAAGAAGAAGAGGACGAGGAGGAAGGAGGAGGTAGGTAAAACCGATCTGCGACTGCGACGGGGTGCCTGGAAGATATGACCCACATCGTGTGCCAATGCTGTCGGAGAAGCCATCTTCATCGCGCGGGCCCCAATCATGGCAGCGCTGTAAGCTTCACTCTCGGAAATCGGCCAATGAGGGATACGGCGTGCAGCGTTGTAGGCTCCATGCGCAGCCGCCAGGAAGCCGAATGCCCTCGGCGATGGCGATGACGGCCCCCGCCGCTCCGCGAGGTCCGGTGGCAGCGAGTGACCCATGGCAGAGCGGAGGGCCCTGTGGAAGCGCACGCGCCTGGAGTAGCGCAATAGAGAGTCAGCGGCACCCACGCATCCGAAGGCACAGGCTCGTTTGCCAGCTGGGTGCAGTATGCGGTGCGAAGTAAGCCAACAATCGCGCCGAGTTCAAATGGCCAACCAGGCCCACGAGCAGGAGCACTTCTGCATCTGGAAAGAGATCGCAGCCCAATCAATCACATCAACCACATCATCGTGGCGAGAGGAAAAGAACTTCTGTAGACGCCCGCGAAGAAACTCACGCAGAGGGCCAACTTTCACAGCCATCTCTCGCAGCGCACGATGAATCGCACGCTGCGGCCGCAAGCGAGTCCCAGGAGGGATCTCCAACGCAGACTCGAGCGCCTGACGTGCACAGATCATCATATCCTCCCACGGCCCAGCAGGCGCACTCCCAGAGAAGGCACGCTCCGAGTTCTCAGCAGTGGCGGGGCTCTTCCAGAAAGAGGGGTCGTATCGGCCTTTTGGGAGCATGTCAAATGTCCAAGAGTCGGCACATGACGCCGCGTGAGCACGCAGGCCTTGGATGGGACGACGGTGCTCTGGGAGGGTGCGTGACGCCGCCCGCATAAGCGAGGCGATGTTGAGATGAGCCAATCTTGTGACTTTGGGGCCCTGCCGGAGATGAAGCTGCACCCAACAATTTAATGTGAGCGTGCCCAGGGCCGCGCGATAGACCTGCGCGGGCACTCCCAGTTCAACGGCTAAGAACTCTCTCGGCATCCAGGAGACTTGGCACATGTAAGAGAGTGTGGTGACGATTCGTGAATTTTGAAAGAACGGACGACGCTTTGGAACGGGTAGCTCCACGTCCAACGGCGTGAGCCCGAAGGCGAACTTTCTCCAGCGGAGCCCTCCAGGGTCTCAACGGGCCAACGGCGGGGCCCAACCATACACCGAGGTACAAGAACCCAGCAGCAATCTGCATGGACGCCAATTGGGGAGCCACCCGGGGCAGGACCTCCGAGGTACGCAGAGCGAGGCTAGGGCAGAAGGGCCAGAGAGAGGCGCCGCCTGGCGCTACGGGATCTCAAGCACCAAATTGGCGCGCAACTCCGCAACGCTCATGACGAGGGCGGCCCAGGCCATGTCGTCCGCACCTTCCAGCGCCCCGCCGATGTCGCCAACGCGAGCCCGCGGTCGCTCGCGACCGGCCTTTCCAATGATTTCCGATTAGTGGCACAGGGGCGGGGGGGGGGGCGATGGCGTAAAGAGAACCAGAAAACGCACGCCCCTGGAGGATGCCGCTGCGGACCAAATACAGGTGGACTCTGAGCCCAGAGAGATCGCGACCCCCTCAGTGGGCTGGTAGGGGAACCCCACGAACGAGAGGAACGCATCAGGCAAGCGCAGGATTCCCAGGACAATCAGCAAGAAATCTGGGTTCAACGACGGAAGGCCTGGCCGTGATCCAGACTATAGAGTATGGGCACAGCAGATGACCTGTGAGGTGTGCGCGATAGCTGCCGGCTCGAGACATCGAGCTCCATGCTATAGCGGCCGAAATTGCGCTGGGGAGCGAGGCCGCGCTGTCATGGGGGTGCGACTGTTTCGAGGGCAGGGCGGGTGGTTGCGTTTATCGTGGCGGGCCGTATTTTCACATCAGAGTTGCGCAGACCAAGCGCGCGAATTGTGTCAGCAGAGCGTTCAACCTGGCCAGCCTGCATTCCATCATCACCAACGTTCTCGGGGAGGAACGCCTGAGGACTGAGGCTCGCAGAATCGAAGAGGGCCTGGCTGCCCATGATCCACCCGAGACACTCCCAAGGAATAGAGGCCCCCGAAGGGGTCAGCGCGCCAGGCCGAGTGGGACAGCCAGTCGCATCCCGTCGCAGAGTCTTTGTCTCTGGCCCTCGCGAAGACCTTCCGCGTCAGCTTGGGGGTCGGCGGAGGTAGGATCAAGTCGTCGACGTCGGGGAGATGCTGTGCCGCGTGCGTTTTGACGAGCTCCGAATCCCAGGACGTCGTGTGAAACGCAAGGCCCCAGTAGCGCTTCGAGAGGTTAATCCTATCCGACGGGTCGAACGCGGCCTGGCCATGCCTGGTCTTCAGCCACCGCCGTCAGGCACGCGCTGGGAATGGGGGGTGGGGGTGGGGGTGGGTGGGGGGGGGGGCGACCGAGCGCGCTTCTCAAGAGCCCTTGCTTGGATCCTCAGACTTCCACTTTCGCCCTCGCTTTCGAGACGCCCTGGAGCTCAGCGCGGGCGCGTTCCGCAGCCTCGCGCTGGGGGCGATCCGACCGCGGTGGATGAGCAAGACCTTCGAACCGACGACCTGGATAGAGTCGGAGGCGATGGGGCGGGGCTCGACCAATCTCCGCGCCAGAGGCGCATCTTGGCGCCAAATCGCACGAGCGAGCTGCGGCAAGGAATGATGGTGCGGACGATGGTGGAATGCCAGATCACAAGCGTCCCCAGCAACTTCTCCCATGAGATATTTGCAAGGCTCAAGTCGAAACAGTAGGGGCATGCCGTCCCAGTCTGCGCGCGCAAGCATCGCCTGGAGCCGCTCCTGATAGTTCGGTTCACGGGGCAGATGCTTGGCGAGGGGTCATTCTTCTGGGGGGCGAGCGGGGCGAGGGGTGATAGTGCAGGGCGCCGCTGCGTGATCAGAGATAGGCCGATCCGACACCTGCGCAGGAGAGTCAACCGTGGCGGCCTGGGGGTGATGCTGACGTACTTGCCAACCAGGGGGAGACGCAAACATGCGGTCGATAAGAAAATCCGAGCTGGTCTTTTTTCTCATAGCGTGAGGGCATGTCGCGATCGATCTCGATCATGTGTGACAGGGCGCGGCGCTCGCGCGGGGCCTGCGCGCGGTGCCGCCTCGCGGCGCGACGCGCCACCGCCATCGGCATGTGGTGCAGCGCCGCCTCCTCCGCCGCGGAATCGAAGCACCCGGCCTCTATGGCGAGCCTCTGGGACGGAGCTCGAGCGGCAGCTGTCTTGGCGGCGACGAGCGCCCGCGCGACCTCGCTCACCTCTGCTCTAGTGAGCCCATGGTTGTGTACACTGAAGATGTCAAGGCGCGCCTCATCACATCTCGCGATAACATTCGAAACGCGCGCAGGTACAAGAACCACCGCAAGCCTCCACGCGCGTTCTCCAATCACCTGGCGTAATTCAGGAAGATGACTAGCCGCGCCGCCACGTGTGCAATCATCAGGCGACCCACCGCGCAACGACGAATGTATCATCGCGCGAGAAGCCGAGGGCTGTGAATCTGCGCGTGCCTGCAGCTCATCCTGACGAGCTCCTTGCAAGCGCGCGATTGGGGAGGCTGGCTGCAGCCTCGTCAAGTACTCGAATTTCGCCGACCCATGATTCTCAGCATGTTGTGGGAGGGCCCTAGCATTCCAAGTCGCTGCGCGCAGTGAAGGGGCCGGGGCCTGCGGCGAAGGTGTCGAGCATCTGAGCAACTTCCACACGTCTAAGACACCGCGCGGGCTCGGACTCAGGAGCAACCAATGGGGCCAGCACGTCGACGAAGTCTTGCTTGACAAGGTGGTGCTTCTCGAGCTTCTGCATGTCCCGGAAGGGCTCGGCTGGGGCATCGGGGTGCACCTGGGTGCGCATGATGCGGCCCCAGCCCGCTGCCAAGGTCGTTTTCTCGCGGTCAGAGAACGGCCGAAATGCGGGATGAGCTTCGGAGACAAGGGCGCGTGCCCTCCGCAGAAGGATCTCGCTGCGAATCTGCCGCGGTGATTTGTCAGGCCCAAGATGCACGCGACACTTCTCCGCCCCGGGGACATCGACCGGGAACTCTTTCCACGCGCTATTGGAGCGCAGCGGCGACGAGACTTGGGCGACCATCCGAGAGGCAGGGGCGACCAGCCCCTTGAACTTGAACTTGATACGGAACTTCTGAGTGGGCCCCTGACCGACCGCTTCGACGGGGAACGCGTCGGCGGCAAGCCCGATGGGGGGCGATCCGCGGCGCGAGCGCCGCGGAGACGGAGCTGGAGGCGGTCGGGCGCTGGGCGAGAGCAACAACAATGGTGGCGTCGATGTCCCGATCGAAGCCTTTGTCCTGGAGCGCTGGTGCCCCCGGGAGAGTCTCCGCCGAGCATGCGTCCCCGTGAGAAGAGTTTCTAACGCAAGTGGCGCAGGGGTCGACTCCGAAACGATGTTGAATCAGACCAGGCGGGGCCCGTCGCATCAAATGACATCCGCCTGTCAATGTTGCGGAAGAACGTCTCGTCTGCATTGCGCGGTGCGTGTTAGCCATCCGACTGTGGGAACGATGCAGCAAGGCAGAGCGTGGAACCGTCCGTGCCAGCGGCCCCGTGAATCATTGATTTGGAAGAGCATCCGGGCAGTGAGTGGCATCCGCCTCCCAGCGTTGCCGCCGGGCGCGCAAGCCAAAACGTGGCGTGTCAATGGCCTGGCCCATGGTGCGCGCCTGCGCGCGTTGCCGCTTGCTGATCCCTCTTCGACGTTGCCGCTCCCGGATCATTCAAGATGGGCGTCTTGTTGATTTTGTTATAACTTGTTTCCCGGCTGTGTAAGGTCTTCCTAAACTCAAGAATATGTTCCCGCATGGCAGCCGTCTCCTCTTCCATCCTAGAGACGCGCGTGCAAGTGCTCTGGATCTGCTTCTAATGGCCGTTATGCTGGGACTGCAGACGCCGAGATGATGCATCCACCTGGGGCCGCGCCGTCGCGAAGATCGGCTGGTCGAGCTGCGCAGGTCGCTGAGCCAGCTGCGCGCGCAGTTGGTCGACAAGGGCGAGGATGGAATTGTTCGACTCGGACAGGTTGGTGGTGATCGTCGTCGCGAAGGGCTCCCCGAGGTCCCCGGACAGCTCCTCCCGTATCTGGTCGAGCATGGGGTGAAAGACACCTTCGCGGCGCTGCTTGATGAAGGCCTCGGGCGCGTCATCCGCGTCGCTGGGGTCAGGTGGGAGGTCCTCTCTGTCGGGTGCGCCGGCGGGGGGGGGGGCCCGGCGCTTCGGGGCCGGAGGGGCAGGGGCGCGAGGCCGAGGAGGAGCGGCGCCTTTGCCTGGGCGGGCGGCGCCCTTGGGCGCCGCGGCGACGTCCATGGCCTCTTGCGAGGGGAAGGTGGCGGCCTCGTCATGATCGCCGTTGAACTTGGCGATGGCCTCATCGTTGGGCAAGCCCATCTGCGCAGCCCCAATAGTGGGCGGAAGGCGCGGCGGGTGGCGCGCCGAACGCGAAAGCGGTGTCAGCAGGGCGGGCCTTTGGCGACCCAAGAGGCTGAAACGTGTGGTGCAAAACTGAATGGCAGGAGGCCTTGACCCAGTCCTCGCGGCAGCGGCAAAGCTCAAGCCGCCGAGGGCCCGCGGTTTGAACTTGAGCCGCAATGGCTACGGATGAGGAGGGGGAGGAGGAGGAGGAGGAGGAGGAGGAGGAGGAGGAGGAGGAGGAGGTGTTAGTTTCAGAATGATTGCTGGGGAATCTAGCATGTTTCAGAGAGCAGAATGGAGAACTCAAGAAGTGCAGGGACCGCGGGCGCTGGGGCTCAAGCTTGAAAAGTCGAGTTTGGTAGCGGAGCCTGGTGATCCAGGCTCCACTCGCTATCCGCCTCTCCAGCGAGAGGCCGCGCGCGCGCGATAGCGAGGTGGCGCGCCCGCCAGACTGGCGGCAACGGCAACGATTACGACAAGTATCACGAGAGCAATCTCACGACCGGCGACTTCGTCGCCGACGGCGAGTACCTCGCCGAGCTCTACGACGACCCCGAGTTCTACGAGCACAAGCTCAGTATATGGCGGAGCACACCGGCCTCCCACTGGACGCGTACACGAAGGGCACTCCACCCGGATGGAGGCCGGCTCTCATGCATTACCCTTTTAGACGCTATTTGGAACGATTACGACTGTGGTATCGCATGACGGACCTGAATGCAGATCAGGTTGGGCCCGCTGTCGCGGGCAGGCTGCAGGGGCGACCTTATAATATGGCGCTCGGTCTACAGGTCACGACACAGGCCGGGCAGATTCTTCAAGGCGATGCCGCTCTCGCCTACGCCGGAGAACCACAGCAGCTTGACGGTGCCGGCCAGGTTGCTCGAGCAGCTACCGAGAGCGGCGTCCAGCTTCTCATTCGGATCCTCTCCAGAAGATATGGCGCCGACAACCAGCAGATGGCCACGAGCACCATCGACCAGTTCTATGATCTCAGGCGTGGCAGGCTTTCGCTTCTCGAATACATGGCGGAGTTCGAACGCACCTACGAAGAAGCCACCCGTCTGGGCAACCTCAATCTCAACGACGTCGCCCTCAGCCACCAGCTCCTCAAACACAGCGGCATAGAGAAGTCAAAGTTAGATCACATACTATTGCTCGTGAACGGCGACCTCGACAGGCACGACGATATCAAGGATCACCTCATGCGTCTCGCTAAAAGTCAGACACCCGCACAGATTCCAGGCATCGGTGGCTACCACGCAGACGCCAATGATCGTTATGAAGACTCATGGTATGATGACGGTTGGTACGACGACGGCTGGCAAGATGATTCTTGGTACGAAGACCCCTGGAACGAAGGCACATGGTATGGAGACACGTGGTACGACGACAGCTGGCAAGACGATTCCTGGTATGACGACAACTGGGATGAGGATCTGCAGGGCGACTCCACTATCGCTGGCAGCACAGCTCAGCCACCTTCCTCATCTCAGCCTGCAGCGTCGACACTCGACCTCGAAACTCTCCCCCCGGACGTGCACTTCGGCAAGAACCGCAGCAAGGGCAAATCTCGTGGTCGCGGCAAAGGCAAGTCACAGAGCAAAGGTAAGAAAGGCAAAAGCAGTGGCGGAGGACGTTCCAACCGCACAGGCTGTGGCCGTTGTGGAAGCCCCAATCATGACACGACGGACTGTCCTTGGAGCCAGGGCCGCAGCGGCGACAGCAAAGGCAAGTCCAGCAGTAAGAGCAAGGGCAAGAAGGGTCGCTCCTTTTCCCGAGGTGGCAAGAAGGGGCGCCGAAGCGGCAAGGGCTACTACGTCGAGGACGACCCCTGGAGTTACGGAGCAGATCCCTGGACCTCAGGACTTGTCGGAGGAACCCAACGAGCAGGCATTTTGGTCTCAGGCGCATCCAGCGGTCAAGGCTCGTTTGAATACATCACTACGGTTCCTCAATCTCAAGCATCCGCAGCACGAGATCCACCACCAGCACCTACAGCTGAACAGTCCTTCGCGGCCGAGGTAGACGACCTCCTGAGAGATCTGCACCCGATATGGCAACCTGGTGACGGCTTCTCTGATATAGGCACGATCGACACGAATGGAGTCACAGCAGCCTCGTCAGTATCAGGTCATTTCACTCCTGCCACAGGTTTGCTGGACATCGAAGCAGTAGTTCAAAACATGGGTTCTGAGCAAGCCACTCCAGAACCCAGATCCAGAGCCTCCGGCTCCAGCAGGACCAGCCCACAGCTCATGGGCACCAAGAAGGACGAGGACTTGCAGAAGACGATCGACGCCTTCAGTTCGCCCACTGTTTCAGCATCAGGAGATCATCCACCTCAGAAGTCACCTCTGCCTCCTCTTTTCTCGGCAGATCTTGGATATTCTCCCTGGGCCTCAACGCGGCCACAGGGGCAGCCACAACAGCAGCCACGACCTCGATGGCCTCAACCAGCACGACAAGGAGCTGACCTGACCGATCTCGGCGATCTCGAGAGGAACTTACGATCGCACGACGAGAGCGGCGGCGAGCTCTCCACCCTCACGGCCGTCGAGAGTCGCGAGCAGGTCATCCCTGATGAGGAGCATGCTGTTCGAGAAGACGACGAAGAGGCATACGACTTCGGCGACTACGAGGAGGACAAGCACCACGTCACGAATACCAAGCCCTCCTCATCTACGTTCCCATGCACTGCCTCCGGCTCCTTCAACCAAGGGACGAGCTTCAATTTCCATACAGTCAAGGGCCGAGAGGTCTGGGGCATGATCTTCGACCCCGGTGCTGCTGAGGAGCTTGCCGGCACACAGACACTTCTGGAATACGCTCAAGAAGTGTGCTGGCCAAACGGTTTAGATTTTACGGCAATACCACCTACGGGCAACACCACCTTCTCTGGCATTGATGGAGTTCCGATGAGGAGCGAGATGGCAGCTCGTGTACCTATCGACCTCGGCCCCATCATCACGAATATCGAGACAGCTACGATCGGCGGCAGTGGCGATAGATGTCCTTTCCTCTTCTCCAACAAGACGGCGGTCAGGCGCAAGGTGACAGCCATGTTCGGATATTTCGACAACAACGACGGCCTGCTTATCATACCAGATCTTGATGGCCGCACTTATGGCTTACGCATGCTGCTGACAGACTCTGGGCACTACCTCATTCCAATCGACTACGGGTTCAAGAACAAGGAGCAGACACGACAGACCTTTATCGAGCAAGCGTCGGTTGGCTTGGTGGCATCCCGAGCAGCCCTCTCGGCAGTCGGCAGCCCTCAGTCGAACACTACTGGCACCTTATTCATGACAAGCAGTTACGACCTTCGCGCAGATGTTGGGGTACCAGTGTTAGTTTCAGATAAGCATAAATCAGATATCGAACCACCACCTGGACTCGCACCTCATGATCTCAAGGGTACTGCTCGCATTCAAGAGGAAGTGGAATTTCACGAGTACAACGATGACGACGAGGACTTTCTGCCTGAGAAGAAGATCTTCGATGTGGACCAATGCGAGATATGCGGGCACATTGAGAACAATCTGACGATCATGCCTTGCGTTCGCTGTCGCATTCCAGTCTGCCCACGCTGCCGCAGCGATCATGGGTGTCGCAGCTGTGAACCCCTTCAGGCACCAGCTTCGACGCAACCAGAGCTTCAGGACATGACCGAGGACACCGACATCTTCCAGAGCTACACGCCCTCGAACATCACAGATAAGTTCATCAAGTCCCTGAAGGTTGACGGCGGCATGCTGCGCGACTGGAGCGACCTGTACTACACGCGCGACCACATCCCTCCAGACTGCCACGATTCAACCCGTCTCAAGAAGATCTACGCAGCAGTCAAGGAGGAGTTTTACACCCGGACTCACTACAACATCGTGACCCCTGATAACTTCTGGGAGTTTGTTTACGTCCACAAGCGCTGGATGAAGCTGACCGGCAGGCGCATCATGTGGGACTTCCAGGAACAGTGGTCAGGCAGCTCACGCACATCCAGATTGGCCACCAGGCGTTTGCACGTCGGCTTCCCCGTCGACTACCGCTACGGCTGGGACCTGAACAAGGCATCTCACCGGACCATGCTGGACTACGCAGACGAGCTCTTCTGTACCAGGAGCAAGCTCTCGTCTCCAGACTGCCGCTGCTGGACCCGTACTTCGAACACGATGAATCCTGACAAGAAGCAGGCAATGCGACGGGAGCAGCGACCCACTCTTCTTTGGTTGCGTGGTCAGTGTGAGAAGTTGGAACATCATGGGGGCTTCTTCATTGTCGAGAACCCACACAGCAGTGACATCTGGAAGGAGTCCCCGCTCGCCAACATGAAGTACAACAAGCGCTGTGGTTGTCAGTGTGGTTTCGGGAGTGTTCTACCCAGCACTAACGAGCCGATCAAGAAGCCCACTGGCTGGCTCAGCAACTTCAAGTTACGACGTACACTACGACCTTGCAACTGCCCTCCTGGCTCTCATGGCACTCTGCAGTTCAAGGATCCGAACACCGGTTTATGGAATACATCGCTGGCCATGGTCTACCCTCACAGGCTCTGCACCGCCCTCCTGAACGACATCATCAAGGAGATGCCCTCAGTACTGGCAGCACACTCTGTGATGCATTGGGCTTGCAAGCGGTGTCAGTGGGGTAGCAAGTTTGACGGAGCACATACGCACGGCCCAGGCTGCCGCTTTGACAAGACCAAGCACTGGCCCGCTCCCAAGACTGCCGCTGATGAGTCCCCGAAGTCTGACGAAATTGTTTCCAAGCAGAAGAACTTCGGGCCCTCCAACGGCAGGAAGAGGTTCACCACCAAGACACCTCCTCCTGGCGGCGGCGGACCTCCTGGTGACGACGATGGCCCAGGCGATGATGACCACGACCCAGGAGACGACGACTTACCGTCTCCTCACATCTGTACCTGTCCAGAGGGTGATGAGTGGGACGACATCGACCGCAAGGCCTACACCAAGGGCCTCGATGAGATATACGACGACATCGCCTCGGACGTGGCAGGCACCCACAAGGAGGTCAACGCGAGGACTCACGGAAGCCGGTTCAACTACCTCGCGAAAGCCATTCGTCCAGTACTTCTACTCGCCTCCGTCCATCTCTACAAGGAGTGCGTGCAAACGCCAAACGGGTGCCCAGGCAGTTTCTCACACAAGATTGTGGTCTTCTCCGACGTCGACCCTGCGGGCAACCATCATCACTGGCGTTCTCAACATGTCACCGAGAACTTCCCTGGCGACACGGTCCTCCTTCATGGCAACGCACTGATCCTGTGCGGCTCAGAAGCCTCCAGCCAGATAGACGAGCCCAAGGTCTCCGACGTCGCCACGCAGCCCACTCCAGGCATCAATCTCAAGGCCGCGGTGCAGGCTATGGCGACTCTTGGCAAGTCAGAGCTCGAGCAATATCTTCTGTCTCTTCATCAACGGTTCTGGCATGCACCTGCTGTGAGACTTGGGCCACTCATGCTGCAAGCAGGAGCGAAGAAGGAGATTGTCAGCATCCTGGCAGAGGTTATCAAGAAGAAGTGCAAGCGCTGCAGCGACTACAGGCTATCGCTGCATCGTCCTCTTGTCAAGGTTACGCTGGCACAGTACTTCAATCACATCGTGCAGGCAGACATCTTCTTCGTCCTCGGAGGCACCTTTATCCTGTTCATTGACGAGCTCTTCCGCTACAAGCAAGGCGATGAGCTTCCCAACCAAGCCTTCGAGACGCTTCTGGCCAGCTTCATGGACGTCTGGGGTCGCATCTTCGGGCCTCCTGGCGAGATCATCGTGGATCAGGAGCGCGGCCTTGCTGGCTATGGCTTTGCGGCCGTCTGCGACAAGTTGTTGATCAAGAGGACGGTCGCCGGCTCTGATCCTACTAAGAGCACAGGTAAGCAAGGCAAGCACACCAGGACCGGGCTCGCCGAGAAACACATCGACCTACTCAAGCTCACGATGCTTAAGATGAATGACGACCTCAAGGAGCAGGCTGTGGAGACTTCGAAGAAAGAGCTAGTGCAGGAAGCATGCATGGCCCACAACCTCCTCCTCACCTTCAACGGTGTGACACCGGCAGCCGGAGTTTTTGGCATCACTCCACGCGACTACTTCGAGCTGGAAAACTCCACCATGGACGGCGAGAACACGATCACTACCGAGCTGGCTCACGACAAGGCTGGTCGGCAACGCATGATCGCCAAGAGTGCAGCTATCCGTTCGGTGGCTGAGCGACGCCTGGCGCTGGCCAACAGGTCTAAGCCTCAGTCCAGCGAAGCGGCAGAGCTCAAGGCCGGATCTCTCGTCGACCTCTATAGGCAACCTTCACCGAAGGACACGCCAGGATGGAGAGGACCAGCAGTACTTCTCGACATCGACAGAGACGTTGGCACTGGCATCGTCAAGTGGCAGCGCATGGCTTATCAAGTTCCCCTACGACACCTTCGATCTCACGTTGGCTTTGTGTCTCTCATGTGCTGCTTTGCCAAGTCTGCTGAAGCCTACCACCTACAACACGACAAACAGCCCAGCACATCGTCTTACCGCGAGATACATCACATCCTGTTTTCAGACGGCCAGAAGTACGTATCCACGGACGCACGCTCTGCTAACATCGGCCTGGTGGACGCTGACGAGTATCCATCTGAAGGCTTCACTGTTGTTCACTCGACGCTGGCTGTGCAGGAAGGCAAGGAGCTCACCGAGCACCTTCGCATCTTGATGGACGCGGTGGACAGCTCTGTGTTCAACAAGGCTTTTGTCATGGGCAGATACTGGAGCAGCGACGCCGAGAAGTGGATCATCATACCGACAGGAGCGGACACGTCGCCACCATTAATGTTGAAATACGCTCAGGTCATCTCGGCGAAGTTCTTGCACCTACCTCGTCTGGATGGCATCCGCTATGGCACAGGCTGTCTCAAGGTACCTGCCATGCCCATGTGCAAGTACGGCGTCCTGTTCTCCTGGGAGCGACGCAACAGTCTACGACACACGATTACGGAAGTCAACCCGGAGACAGGCCTCAATCTTAAACGACGCCATGGTGGGCTATGGGGAGAGACCTCGTTCGTGCTCTTCTTCTGCTACGAGATGCCTGCAGACGACCGGCCTAAGACCTACGAGGTTCCGGACTTCAGCGACCTGTCCAGCATCCTGCCGCCCGACACGGACATCTTTGACGACTTGAGCATCACGCTGCCCTACGACCTCGACGACCAGGACCTCGGGCCTCAGGACCAGGAGCCACCTCCGCATCCGCCTGACGACGACAGACAGCAACAGCGGAGAGATCGATCGCTCTCACAGTCCAGGGTCGGTCGGTCCAGGAATGGTTCTATTCCAGCAGATGCCAGTCGATCCAGAGACGACCCGATTGCGGCAGAAGTTGATCAGCGGCCTCCTCCTCCTGACGACCCACCTGATCGTCAAGATCGACGAACTAATCGATCGAGGAGCCGCCACAGCAGCTCTGGCCGCAACGACACACCATCGAGCATCACTCATGATCAGATACCAGGTCGCCCTGACATTTCTGGCAGAGATGACGCACCCTCCAGCATGGAAGAAGATCGACCCTCAGTCGGCTTCGATCTGCGACCTGAGCATTATCGACTGGACGACTCTCAAGAAACTGTTCAGTATCCAGAGGCGGAGCAAGAACAACCAACTCTTGACTATCCGGCTCCGCAGGCTCCAGAGGCTGACTCACTACCCCGTCTACCGATTCTCGAAGACGCTGGAGTTTCAGACCGTTCACGCTCGCGTCAGTGGGATCCAACGAAGTACCCGACCACTCCGAATACACCACCGGTCGGGGATACCTCTGGGGTCAAGCACGACACCTCTCATGAGTCTCCACCAACCAAGAAGGCCAACACAAGATCTACGTCATCGAGCTCAAGATCACGGGGCCCACAGGCATCAGCATCATCTTCGTCAGGGAGCGCTCCTCCTCAACCTCCTACTGATCCATCGCAGCCTTTGCTGCCGATAAAGGAATGCGCTCCCGCTGAAGAATCACCAGCAGACAAAGAAGAAGCCCCGACGCTCGAGTACAGCCAGCCTTCTTGGGACGACACACTACCATCATACCGAGATGATATGGCTCCGCCCTTCTACTTCGACAAGGTAAACGATCGCACGCTCTGCGGGTCATATTTCCAGACACCAGAAGACAGACACGACTTGATGGATGACATGTTTACTGAATACGACGCCGAGATGAAGGAGGCAGGAGCTGCCTTCACAGCCATGGCCTCTCTCTCTGCACAGGACTACTTAGCATCCAGCGGCACCTGGACTGCTACAACGGCAGATGTCACTCTGCCTGGGCCTTGGCAGCGTAGCACCTGCTTCTGGATGGACGTTCGCGTCGGCTCCTGCTTCAGGGTTGATTCTGAGACGGACAATCTGACCCCTGAAGAGATGGTTCGTTTCGAGGCAGACATCCTGAAGGCCGACCGCTCGGAGCTAGCCAATTTCGTGAATCACGACGTATTCAAGACGCGCAAGCTCAGCTACTCGGACACGCTACCCATCAACTGCGTCTGGGTGCGCAAGTGGAAATGGAAGCAGGCAGCCGATGGAAGTTGGACAAGAGTCATCAAGAGTAGGCTCTGCTGCCGCGGCTTCCTGGACCCACAGAAGCATCTACTAGCCAAGCACAGCACTACTGCCACAAGACTCTCTCAGAAGCTCCTCGTCAGTGATGCGGCCAACAGCGACTGGGACATCGAGGAATGGGACGTTGGCAGTGCTTTTCTCCAAGGGTTCAGCTTCGAGCACCTGCATGAAGCGTGTCGGGCACTCAAAGTTCCGATGCCTGACATCAAGAGGAAGGTTGTCATCGTGGTTCCAGACAACGTATGGTTTCATCTCAGAGACCTGAAGTTCCCCGGAGCACCGTCCAGCAACTTTTCCGAGTACGGCCTAGAACTTCTGAAGGCGATGTATGGCCTGAATGACGCCCCGCTTCTCTGGCAACTGTGCCTGAGATATTTTCTGACGAAGTTCACCTCGGCCAGAGTTTCTCTTTATGACGAAAACTTCTACACCTGGCACGATGCTGAGAACACCTTGATCGGAGAGGCTACTTTGCATGTGGACGACGCCAGCGTTGCCGGAACGAATGAGTTCAAGAAGGCACTCTTCATCAAGATGGAGAAACGGTTCGGCAAGCTGACAGTGGTAAAGCCTCCCATGCAGCACGTCGGCATCACCTACGAAAAGATACCAAGAGGCTACAAACTTCACCAGACCGAGTTTGCACTGGCCATCAAGCTCGTGGAGATACCCAAGGGCGCCTCGGATGACACCAAGCTGTCTGCTACTCAGACTACACTACTTCGTGGTGCCGTGGGTGCTCTTCTGTTTCTGTGTTACACACGCGTGGACATCCTCGCTGATGTTGTGGTTTTGCAGCAGCACGTGTGCAGCGCCAAGATCATTCACTTGAAGATGGCAAATACTATCACGAGACGAGCTTGGCAGCATTCACACCTCGGCCTCATATTCACGAAGTTGGAGCCTCCCTATCGCATGGTTGCTGTGGCAGATGCCAGCCATGCGAGCAGCAAGACTTCCTACGCAGTCGAGGGTCAGATGGCGATCAAGATGACGGATCGAATGTACGGTCTCACTACTTCCGGCAAAATCAAGCCCGACTGGAGCAATGGATATGGACACTGCCTCGTACACTCGGCCAAGCGTGCGAAAAGGATTTCGCACAGCACTTCACACGCTGAGTCTCTCAGTCAACACGGATGTTTGACCCACTGCGAGCTGATCGCCATGAGAGCGACAGAGTTGACATGGCCAAGTCGACCTTCGCTCGAGGACCTCATCGAAGCAGACGCCGATGCGTGCTACGACATCCCGATCGACACCATGACAGACTGCAGAGATTTATATGAGCTGTGCACTGGCATGAAGGGAGTTCCTCAGGATCGATCACAAAGACTGATTATTCTATCACTCCGGGAGAAGCGGCTTATCCACAAGGTCAGACACGCTTTCTGGTGCGACACTAAGGACATGCTGGCCAACAGCCTCACCAAGCATTGCACCACCGATGAGATTTTCCACAACTTCCTGGCGACAGGCTACATAGAGTTCAAGCATAGCATGCTGGTCACTATCAAGGCCAAGAAGAAGAATGAGTACACTGAGGGAGACCTGGAGCGTTTAGCCGACGCTGACTGAGCGCCACGTCTCCTCCGAGCCCGGAGTCTCCAGGCAAGGATCTTTTGAGCCTGGGTCACCAGGCCCTCCTCGCCTGAGGAACGGATTTGGATTTAATTCAGTGGTGGCCTACCTCTCCGAGATCGGCTACCTCTTTCTGTGCCCAGCCAGGGCACTGTTGCACTTCGACTACCTTGTCGATCACAATTCGTACTGTTTATTTTTGCGGCTCCCGCCGGCCCTGCTCGACCCTCGCGAGACGTGAGGTACCAGTGTTAGTTTCAGAATGATTGCTGGGGAATCTAGCATGTTTCAGAGAGCAGAATGGAGAACTCAAGAAGTGCAGGGACCGCGGGCGCTGGGGCTCAAGCTTGAAAAGTCGAGGAGGAGGAGGAGGAGGAGGGAGGAGGAGGAGGAGGGAGGAGGAGGAGGAGGAGGAGGAGGAGGAGGAGGAGGAGGAGGAGGAGGAGGAGGAGGAGGAGGAGAGGAGGAGGAGGAGGACGAAGAGGAGGGAGGAGGAGGAGGAGGAGGAGGAGGAGGAGGAGGAGGAGGAGGAGGAGGAGGAGGAGGAGGAGGAGGAGGGGGATGGGGCGGGAGGCTTCCAGGCCTCTCCCGGGGTGCCCCAGCGCGGCGGGGAAAACGTGGCCTGCATATGAGGAGTAGGACGCGACTCCGATGCATCCTCCTTGTTCTCCTAAGCACCGGCGAAAATCTCGGGGGAGAATCCAGGTTCTGACTTTGGTTCGCGCGCGTCGCGGGTCGGCTCGCGGCCGCGGGCCAGTTTTCTGGGCACGGGCGCTCATCCCGGGGGCAGGCGGCCCATCCCATGTCTTTGATTTCTTGAGATCTGGGCGCGCGGTCGCGGCTGGAAACGAGACTGAAAAGACAGAGAAAAAGAGAGAGAGAGAGAGAAAAAGAGTCGTCGGCAGAGTCGTCGGCATCTATAGCATCTGCCATGTCTGTCGTCAGCGAGGTTATCGCGTTCTCTCCCGGAGTAGTTCCGCATGCCGCAGAAGAGTAGGCCGCGTGGCGCAAAGCGGTGGGTTCACGATTCATCCCTATCATAGTATTCATATTGCTCGCGGTTGCAGCGGCTTCCTTCCCTGGCGGCGTCGGGCGGGCCGGGCTCCCGCGACCTGCGGCAGCTATCGATCATGCGCGTGGGTAGGTGGGGCCGTGGCGCCACTTTCTGGAGCGGCCGCGGAAATCAAGGATGGGCGACTTTCAAGCTTGGGTCTGGGCCCGGACTCTGTCCCAAGATATCCCTGCATTAATGTATTGCGTGGTCGAACTTTTGGAGCGCATGGCGCCTGCAATGGTGGCGCGTCTGTCGCACAGGTGGCGCTGGCCGGCTGCGTTGGATATTTTGCAATGGGGCTTGGCTCATGCGAGGTTGTGACGAGGATTGCGAGCGCGACAAACGCCGCGATGGTTCGCCGACATCTGGCGTTTTCCCCCGCGGCTGGTTGGTGTCGAAGTGGCGCAAGGTCATCCGTATCATGGGGGTGCTATGGTCGAATGTTTCATGGATGGTGGTGCAAGGGCCGCTCTCTACATCTTGCTTAACTGCGTGGGCTCGTGCGTTGGAAGAGCAGATGTGCAGCAGCAGAGCAATGGCATCTGTCTTCCGTCTCGTTTGCGTGAACGCTGGGGCTGCATTCCTTTTCCGCGTGCCGATCCGGGGAAAAGTGCGTTGCGCCGAATGCAGCGAAAAATCGTCGGGAGCATGCCGCCCCCCCCATGTTGTTCTACCAGAACGAGCAAGAAGCTCTCGATATTGAAGGTTCTTTGATCAGTTGTGGTGGGCCAAAAATGAACGCACGAGACAACAGTGGTCACCGGCAACGTGTTCGAGCTCTTCGGCCTGATAAAGGCGCGCGTCGGCGCCCGCCGAAGTGCGCCCGTGCTATCAACAAATGGGGTTTGGATGCGGTGAGATCTCCAACATCGCGTGTCTGGGGCCAATTGCATTTCTCCTGTTCGTCGGAGGCGCGACTGCAGCGGCATGAACATGTCAAGCCTAGGTTGTTCGACGGCTTGAGGCTGCCAATTCCGAGCGTGTCCTTCAACGAGATGCATGGGCTGCTGCAGGCGAGGCGGCTGGTGCACGCGGGCTTGATCGGTCCATTGCACTTGTTCGACGCTGCTGGAATGGGTCTGTGCATGGCGTATATCTCAACGGGAAAATCACAAGTATGGTATCCGAGTTCTTGGGGTGAGGATTGAATTGCTGCTCGCTTTCATGAGTCAGCGTCGCGGGTTCCACGTCTCTTCACGCCAGAGCTGGGCGAATGCGAGCGAGGGGGACCTTGGGCGTTGCATTGAGGAGGTTTCACTTTCCGCCGAGCAGGCTCGCCCCGATCCAGATCGATCCCTCAATTCGCATCTGTGCCCGAGTTTCGTAGAGTTGTCTTCGAAGCCTTGAAAAGGGTCCGGCGTTCGAGCGTGAGGGCCGGGCCGATGGGCAACTTGACCTTTGCAGTCGTGAGGCGCGAAACTTGCAGAGATTCCATCAACGCGGGCAACTTTTCCGTTCCTTTCGCAGGGCAGAATTCCAGGAATCCTCTGGAAAGGAACTAGGGCGACCAGGCAATCTTGCTTCGCTTCGAGCGGGCGTCGGGCCGTGGCGCTTGTCGAAGTGGCCAGTGCGCCGTGACTTAGGAAAATCGCTCGCAATAATGTGGGG
Organism: Prorocentrum cordatum; assembly: GCA_963575745.1. NCBI lineage: Eukaryota > Dinophyceae > Prorocentrales > Prorocentraceae > Prorocentrum > Prorocentrum cordatum. Next base: position 714,870 of record CAUYUJ010007557.1, on the reverse strand, counting down.
CCAGTGGTCGCGCGAGCATTTGTTGCGTCCGCGCGTTCGTAAGTCTGCGAGACAAGGGGCGATGCAATTCTCCCGTTTGCTTTCGTTTCCGGCCTGCCCAGAGCCGTGGCGCGTGGCTGAAGAAACCGCGCGGGAGGTCGTGAGCACGTTCCCTCTCTTTTTTTGATGCAGGACGACCGTGAGAGCGACAAAGTTTTTGGGGGCCTCCCCGGAGAGCTCGAGGCGGGCGTCCTTCGGGGGATTGTTGCAGACCCCGCCAGGGCCGTAGATGTAAAAGCAGTGCCATCAGACCTGCAAGCGCTAGGATATGCTCGTGATTTCCCAGGCCCCCCCTCTTCTCTCCGCCCTCCTCGCCCCTCCCGCTCGCCCACTTCCCCTCCCCTCCTTTGGCCCTTCATCAGGAGTAAGTGCTACAGCAGTGACGGAGGGCGCGTATGTACAGAACCAGGGCATGCCTGTGTGCGGTTTTAGACTGTAGTCGAACTCCGTTTCGGGCCCGTTGGCGCGTCCTTGGACGGGTGATACGCGGTGCGATCGGAGTGCTAGGGGGCCGCGGCTGCGCGTGTTGCTACCACGGCGAACGAGGATATCTTAATCAGAAAAAGCTTGCGGCATGCCACGCGAGTCCCGAACGGTCTCTTCTCCGCGGCTTGGTGGAAGCTGGGCATGGGGGATCTGGAAGAAGGATTGCGAGCAGCCTCTCTTGCTGGCACCTTCTGCGCCATGGGGGACTTTGTGCTGCGATTGAGTAGGCTGACCATCGGAGGTGCGATATCGTCTGCGGCTATGTCTGTGCGTCTCGCCGCAGATGAGGGGGTCGGTCCTTGGGCGCCCGCGATGCACGATCGCTTCCAGAAACTATGGTTTCGTTTGCAGTCTCCTCGGGAATTTGATTGGTTGAGGTACGTGGATGACGTGTTGGCGGGGAGTTATGCGTATTGTGGGACCTGTCTTGGGGTATTCTTCCAAAGCTTGTATCCCGAAACGACCCCAGAGGCTGAGGTATTCAACAGCGACACATCTCATGACCAACTGTGTGTTTGGGTGACGCTGGAGATGGAGATTCATCGGCAGCATAATCGTGTGTGGTGGGCACTGAAGAAATTTAACAGGGCTAGGATATATTGAGAGGGTCCTCAAAGGGGGCCAACGCAGTTTTGCCATGGTTGGGGGCTTTGCCAGCAGGTTTCAGCCATATTCGTGGGGCGCTCTTGGGCAGATTGGCAATGGCCCAAGATGCTTTGCTCACTGTGGAAGCCCAAACTCTAATTGTTCTGGCATGTGACGTGATGCGATTGTGCTATCCTCTTCCGATCGTGCGGAAAGTGGTTCATTCTATCCCATCCGTGCATCCTGCAGCAGTGCAGGCTTGTGGTCATTCGGGCGTTCATCCGGATGAAGCGCTTGTACCCGCACGGCGGTTCCCGCGGGGGCCAATGGTTCCAGCGGCCAGGCGGCCCTGATCAGCGTGATGGAGGTGGCGGTTCTCGTCGCTGCCGCAACTCCCGCTCAAGGAGTTCCTCGTCGGCGGATGCACGCACGGCGCGCAGGGTTGAGGAAGTCAAGAAAACCCTCGAGAAGCACGACCCGGCGTTCGCCAAGTACACGAAGGCGCAGGTTGACAAGGAGGCCGAAGAGGCTTATGCACGTCAGGGGAGATTGATCGCAAACGCAGTGCGGGCGACAGGAGTCGTGTGTCTGGCCGCCGCCCAGCTCCGTGGGCCGCCTGGGGCAGGGGCGGCCGGGTCTGCGCAGCCCTTCTCCCCGTCGCCTCTGGCGGCCTAGCCGGACGGTGGTGGCTTCACGCCGCAGCAGCTCGAGCAGATCAAAGAATTTATCCAGGCGGCATTGCCGCCTCAGGCGGTTGGGGGCCAACCAGGAGACTCCGGCTTATCGGAGAAGCAGCGCGAGGGCATCATGAAGGTCTTCAACAACAAGATCGTGTGCACCGACAAGGACACGTTTCGCACGGGGATCGTTGCGCAATCGAAGGTGAAGTTGTTCCAGTAGAGTTCCAACAAGTTTGTGAAGGAGCAGGGCGGGGAAGAACCACTGCCGTATTTGGCCAAAGCAAAGACGGACTTCATCTTGGACCTGTTCGACCAACATTGAGATGATAATGCCGCTGTATGTATCGTTCTTTCCAAGGGCGCCCTTCTGGCACATAACGAGAGTGCGTCGTGGTTTATTTTATTGGTGTGGCGTGACGTATGTGGCTTTTATACTGGTGACCATTTGGGGGATTACATTGGCACTGGTGTGGCCGTCTAATCAACGTCAACGTCGCAGATCACTTTGTCAACCTTACCGTTACTCAGCTTCGGGATCTTGCTCAGAATGTGTTGGTGGGGCTGATAATCCGGGAGGTTCAAAACACAGTCGGCGGCGCTCTCGAGTTGTTCGTGGGGAACAAAATTTGACATATAGGCGCCAATATCTGTTGGGGTTGACTCATTGCGATCCAGCTGTAGCTTCGGGCAAGCTTTCTGGACGTGTGATTGCTGTTAAGGCTTTGAGGGCTCTGACGGTCCGGAGTGTCTCGGACAGGCGCGAAGTAACCAGAGTCTTTGAATCAGACTGGGTCCCAGTCTGGGGTCTTGGAGAGCTCGGGGGGGCCCGCCTAGACCCAACCACCCTCTCGAGCGCTTCGGCTTTTTTCTCTCATCACCCGGGTTTTCAATGCCAGGGGGTAGTCAAGCTCTGCCGGAGGCTTCCAGGCCTCTGCCGGGGTGCCCCAATGTGGGAAAAACGTGACCGACGTATGAGGAATACAGCGCGTCTCAAATGCAACCTCCTTGTTCTCCGAAGCACTGGCGAAAATCTCGGGGGAGAGTCAGGGTCTGAATTTGGCTCGCGCGCGTCGCACGTCGGCTCAAGGCCGCGGGCCAGTTTTCTGGGCATGGACGCTAATTCAGGGGACAGGCGGTCCATCGCATGTCATTGATTCCTTGAGATCTGGGCGTGCGGTCGCGGCTGGAAGCGAGACTGAAAAGACAAAGAGCGTCATCAGCAGAGTTGTCAGCATCTATGGCATCTGGAAGGTCTGTCGTCAGCGAGATTAGCACGTTCTCTCTCAGAGTAGTTTCGCATACCGCAGTGGAGGAGGAGTAGGAGGACTGGACGGAGCCCACAATGCACTAATCAAACCTATCACCCAAAGCAAAAAGGGTTGGACAAACACAAACTGTGGATCTGCGCTCCCGAGACCATGACTCCTCGTAAGAAGCAGTAGATAGGCCCGCGCTTCCTGGGCCGCGGTCCTTTGTAACACTCTTTGTATCCGCGCTCCCGAGGCCACGATCCCCAGCAAAACAAACTGTAGATCCAAACCTCCAGGCTGTGATCCCGCGCTCCCGAGGTCACGATCCCGTAGAATAAACAGTGGACCCGCACTCCTGCGGCCACGATCTTTCGTGAAAACTGTGGATCCGTGTTCCCGAGGCCACGATTCCATGTAAAAAACTGTGGATATGCGATCCTGAGAACTCGCCAGCCACTCTGCCAGCCTTCCAAGCCCATCAGCAAGCCTGCCAACTAAAAGTGAGCAAACCGTCCATCAAGTTCTGTCGGCCAATCAACTGAGTTGCCAATGTGCCAACCGATCAACCAATCAATCAACCGACCCAACTGACCCAGCCTACGCGAGCGATCAGAGGGGGGAGGAGGGGGAGAGTATGACTCCCTTCAGTATCAACACCCGCGCTTCGAAACGACATAATGTTCTGAAGCCAAACCAACCACAACACGTTCGGCCACGATATAGCCAAGCAGCTCACTGAAAGTTAATTACTTCGCATGGGCTGAAGCGAAGAACATGCATGAGCGTTTCCGAGGTCTCCTCAACACCTGCGCCGCCCACATGTCCAGGAACCGCGCCCTCGCCGCCACCTCCCACGCGGTCCCTGGCTCTGGAGAATTCAGCTGCGGCCGCTGCCTTTCGCACGCGCTGTGTGCCGGGTGGTGCGCGCACAACGCGGCCTGGAAACGCAACCTCGCGGCAGGGGACGGCGCGCCCTCGAAAAAGACCCGCGTGGAACCCTCCATGAAATACCGCGATGCCTTTGAGGAAACCAAAGGTGCCCGTACCGCTGCACCCCAGACCTGTACTGGGGTGCGTTCGCACCAGAGATTCGAGGCGAGTCCAGCCGTGGCGGCGAGGGCCTCCCAGGAGGCCCTCCCAAGGGGAAAACAAGGTAAGGGTAGCGGTATCGGTCCTCCTTTGAGCCTTTGTGTGGGGGGCGCCCACGGCGACCGCCGCGTGGGTGTAGCGCTGCAGCTCGCGCTGCAGCCGCTGGATCGCCGCTGGGACCCCTGTGGCCCGCAACAAGAGCAAGTCCGAGTCTGGCTCCTCCTCCAGGTGGACCACTGCGCCGGACACCGCGTGCAGGTGCGCCTCGTGGAACGCGCAGTGCCCATGGATGCGGAAGGAGAGCGACCTCGACAGCCGGCGCGTGATGGAGGCCGCTTTGTCGGCCGCACTCGTGGCCAGCGTGGCCTCCCAGCTGCGCGTGGCGGACAGCACCTCCCCCGCCTGCCTCGCGAGGCCCGCGACGGCAGAGACGACCCTGGCAGGCAAGGTGTGCTGAGGCCTGCCTTCCACTGGCCACGTGAGCGTGAGGTCGCCAGAGGCGGCGGCAGCCGCGCCGAGGAGCCCGAGGAGCAGGCGTCCGACCTCGCCGAGGCGCCCCGGGCGGAGCCCTGCCACGCCGTCCGCCAGCCGCTGCAGAGCGCCCTCCAGCGCGTCCGCGGACGCGTCCTCGGCTCCGGCCGCCGCGCCGGCGGGCGCCGCGCCAGTTGCCCGCGCCCGCGCCTGCCCGCCGTCGACGACGGCCTGGCACAGGTGCACAAGCAGCGCGTACCACTCCCCGGGCACCATCGCCGCCTGCAGCGGAGCGCCCGAGCCCGCCGCGGCCGGCGCCTCCGCCTGCTGGCTCCGCACCAGGCCGACCCCGCGCGCCCACGAGGTCATGAGCAGGGCGGCCGCGAAGGCCGCCGGGCCCAGCCTCGCGTAGAGGGCGGCGCGGAAGTGCCGCGCCTTCCCGAGGCCATCCTGGCTCAGGACGACGTCCACGCGAACTTGCTCCTCGGCGTCGATAACGCCCGGAAGGACCAATCTCAGCACGGGGACAGGGGCCTGCAGCGCCTCCCGCTTGGCGTGCGCGACGGAGTCGAGTGCTGGAGAGACGACTGTCTGGAGGAAATGACGCTGGCGAGCAGCTGCGTCGAGCGAATCGAACTGCGAAGCGATCGCCGCGGGTACGAACGGCGGGAGGTATGCGCTGGGGCATGGCGTGATGCATATATCTAAGTCGGACTCGGGCTCGCAGAGGAAAATCGAAGTGGAGCCGAACGCCCGAGCCTCGAACACCTGCTCGGCAGCAGCCCCACCGAGCAGGCTGGCACAGTAGGCGTTCAGAGCGCTCTGCACCGTCTCCAGCACCGCCAGCTTACTGCGCACCATGCTCTCCACCTCGGGGAGCGACAACTGCACGTGTCTCAAGGCGCTCTCGCCCACTAGCTCGTGCACGCGGTCGCAGGCCGGGCCGCTGGCGGGGCTGGCGAGGCCCGCTTTGATCTGGCAGAGAACATCGCCCACGACCCATGCGAAGCAGCGGCAGCTGCGGCCGCCTGGCGCGGGCCGGTACGCCGCCTCGTAGCACGCCGAGGCTTTCGGGCAATAGTCTGGCTCCCGCAGCCCTTCGAAGAATGCCTCGCGGTGTTTTTGCAGCAGCAGCGAAAAGTGTGCTCGGATGCGGTGCGAGGCCTTACCCCTGTCCGCTGCTGTGGGGTGCCATCGCAAGGGAGTTGCCAATATCGCCTCGGTCTCGTGCCTGAGGCCGTGTGATACCATAAGCCGTCTTAATTCCAACTCGAACATGCTGCACGCCTGGGCAGCCTTCTCGCGCCAGGCAAGGCGCTCAGGAAGCAACAACGCCTCGTCCACATCGAATGCAGCCGCTGTCTCGTAATCGGTGTCAAGGGACACGCAGCGGCGAAACAGCAGACCCAACACCTTCTCAGAGGTGTAAGTCTGGCTGAAGGGCTTCTGCATGAAGTCAGGGTAGCCCTGCTTCGACACTTCTTTGAGCGCGTCCTCTGGTACCTCTGGCGGCACTCCGGTCTTTGGGAAATCGACTGCCAACGACTGCGACTTGGCCAACTCGATGGCCAGCGGATCCATCGCACCGCGCGGCAGCATGTCGCTGAGCGCTAGGTGCGTATGGGCGATCCTGCCGAGGGTGTCGTTGACGACCACGCGGCAGAAGAAGTGCACGAGATCCTTGTCTTCCCACTGGCTGCTCTCCGCCGTGCTCCCGACAGCCGCCCCCGCCTCGGCAAGGATGGCGTCGTAGTCGAGCGCAGGGTGCGTCGCTGCTGATGGCGGCACCAAGTCCGCAGCCCAAATGACGGAGAACATGTCCCCGTCCAGATCGCCACCGCTGCAGCAGGCGGCGACAGACCTCCGACCAACCACCGGCAAGACCAGCACGTTCTTCAGGGAGCGCAGCTCTGGCCGGTCGACGGCGCGCAGCCTCTGGAGGTCCCCCGGGTGCAAGCACGGGTTGCGGTGCACCAGCAGGTCGCCGGTGACGAGCTTCCTGGCCGTCCCGGCCCCGTCGGGTTGGCGAGGATCGCGGACTGGATACTCCACCTGTGCGACGGAAAGACGGGGCCTTTTGCGCGATGGCATAGCGACCTCACGCCGCGGCTTACGCGGGCCGCCATCGTTGCAGTGGCCCTGGGACACACAAATAAATACACACACATAAGAATATTCCCCATATTTTCTCATATTTTCTTGGTTTTTGTCTTCCCCCCCACTTCCCATATTTTCCCATATTTTCGTGGGAATCGACGATTAATTGTGTCTGTGTGTTTCTTTCCCTCCTGAATCGTGGCACACCGCGTGGAAAGAGGGCGCCTACGCGCGGCCTCACGCGGGGAGCTCACGCGCACACGTCGTCGCAGTCGATCCCGTTGCCCCTTGAGGAGGAGGAGGAGGAGGAGGAGGAGGAGGAGGAGGAGGAGGAGGAGGAACCTGGACGAACGCCTCCCCGTCTCTGAGCACGCCGCAGGGGTCCGGCACCCCGAGGAGCAGTGCAGCGTCGCTGTGCGGGAGGGGGATGCGCGCCTTCGTGGCCAGGTCTCGCACGCGCAGCCGGTAGATCCTGCTCAGCATCGACAGCCAGAAGGGCTCCACGAGGATGCTCATGCGGGCCTGGGCCTCGCGCACCAGGGCGCGCCACTCCAGAGGCACGGCGTCGGCCAGCTCGGCCGCGGCGCGCTCCTCGTCCACAAACATGCCGGCGGCGTCCCGCAGCGCCGCCTCCTGGCGCTCGATGGCCGCCGCCTCTGGGTCCCAGCAGTTCGAGGCATCCCAGCCGCTTAGAGCGTGCTTCAGGCTCGTGAGGAGTGTGATGACCTCTCGGTTCAGGTGGGCGGTGCGGTGCGCGGAGCAGCTCACGACGCAGAACCCGTGGTCGTCGCACTCGAACTTGTGCATGGACGGTCGGTGGACGAGGCGGCACGCCCTGCCGAGCCCTGCCCGTGCAGCGCACAGCTCCCAATCATCATCACCGACCGTGAGCACGACGCCCTTCATGCCAGCCCACCTGAACTGCATGGCGCAGGGGGCCTCCGCCAGTCCCAGAGCATCCTTCACCTGCTCAGCGAATAAGCGAGACGCTTTGCCCGCTCCATCGGTCAGCAAAGCGCCATCCTCTGCCCGCGCGTCGTCCATTCGGTACGTGTCGCACGGATCCAGGTCGACTGCCGGGGTGTCAGCCGTCATGTACAGGCCCAACCTCGCCATGTACTTCGCAATGGAGCGGAAAGCATTGCGATCGCGGACAATGTCGTCGCGCAGCGTCCAAACTTCTCCGAGTGGACGCGGGGGCCTCGGGCATGCGTTTTCGACAGCGACGAACATGGCGGAATGTGCGCGAAGCTGCGATGCCGAACTTCCGAAATAGTGGAACCTCGTGCCGCCAACTGTGAATCCCTGGGTGAGCACACTCTCTAGGTTTGTAAGTGTCTCGGTGCCGCGCAGGCTCTGGAGCTGCTCTTCCAGAAAGTGTACAGAGACGAACTCCAGGTGCTGGAAGCGGCGCAGCAGGCGCGAGGTCTGTACTGGCACGGCGGGGAGCAGAACGACGCGCGAAGGGGTCACCACGACCCGCTTGAGCAAGACCTGGTTGGGCCCTGGGGTGAGCTGGAACCGCCGCAGGCGCCCCGACGACACCTTCCTGAAGCTGCCCAGCGCGGCGTTGAAGGCCTCAGAGGCGCTGGGCCAGGACCTCCCCTCGCACGCCTCGGCCGCTGCGTAGACGGCCGCGGTGGCGGCGGTGACGGACTCCTCCCAGCCAAGCAGCGGGTTCAAACTCCCCATGCGGTCGTCTGCGAGCTCGCAGCACGTCTGGGCGATGGCGTCCAGGCACTCCGAGGAGAGCGCAGGGCAGGTGGTCGCCAGAACCCCCAGCGCCCAGTGGCACTCCCTCACGCCTGGCTGGTCGGCGTTGAGGCAGTCCAGGCGCTCCTCGAGAGAGAAGCCGCGCTGCCTCGGCCTCGTGACCTCGGCCACGCGAGCGTCGAAGATTGGCGCGGGCATGGCCTCGGCCTCGCTGAGCAGAGCGCGCAGCTCCAGAACCTGGCGCTGCTCCAGCGGCAGCCTCACGGCCAGCGCGAAGTCCGCCGCCAGCGCGGCCAGCAGGGGGTGGTCGCCCAAGCCACAGATCCTCTCCTCATGCAGAAGCTCACCTCGCATGAAAGCGACGCCAACCACTGGCACCGAAAGCAGCTGGAGGTAGAGGGTAACCGCGTCCACCCGGTCCCAGCTTAGAAGGCCGAAACCAGCCAGGGTGCGGAGGTCGACCCGGATGAAGATGTGCTGGACCTGCGCGCCGACCTGCGCGCCGAAGAGACCCAGAGCGCCCCTATCCAGAGTGTTCCACACGTCTGGCACGCAGATCTCCACGTGATGCCTCGAAGAGAATGCTATCGAGGCAGTCGCCACAATACCATCCGTGGCCTCAAATCTGGCGCAGAACGTCCGGCGATCCTCGAAGCGCCCAATGGCTACCCGGTCCACTGGCCAGCTGGACTGGACGCTACGTCCAGACCGCATCTCGCCATCAACTAGCTGTGCCCACGTCGTCACGGGCGGTGACGCCGTGCTGCCGAAGTCCCAGCCGCGGCAGAGGGCCTGGTAGCAGGCGGCGGCGCTCTGGCCCGAACCTCCCACGGTGTCGCCTTTGAGCTTGACGAGCACCACCGCGTCGTCCCGCCCGAAGGCAGAGGCGGTGGCAGTCGACACCGCGGCCGCCTGCGGAACTGCCTCGATCCGCTGCACCCCAAGCCCCAGCGCCGCGGCCTCCAGCGAGTTCAGGATGGCTTCCTTGAGCTTCTCCTCGCTGCGGCCGTTCGCGAAGCAGACCAGCTTCACCACCAGCCGTGGCTTCTGCTGTTCCGCCGCCTCGCGCGTGGAACGCTCCCCAGTGGCGGGCGCGCCTGGCTGACCCGTGCTGGAGCGCCGGCCGAGCTCCCGGATGCGCTCCTGCGTCCTCGCACAAGGCACCCGGTCTTGGGCTGCCCGCTGCTCCAAGACGCAGTTCATGAGGCGCTCGCGGTCTTCCATCTCCAACACGCGAGTGCGCATCGCGCTCGGGAGCACGACCACCAATCGGCTGTGCTGCTTGCGAGCGCGGCCGCGGCTCTGCACGAGGGAAATCAGGGACCCAACGCCCTGAAACCGTACTACCAGGTCGCAGGCAGCCACATCGAGGCCCTCTTCAAGTACGGATGTGCAGACCAGCAGCCGTGTCTCGCCTTCTGCAAATGCCGCCAGTGCTGCATCCTGGCCGCCGAACCAATCCATTCCATCTGCACCCCCATGGCCGACGACGATATCAGGGCTGAACCTGCCAGCTACACTGGGCTCCGCTCGAAGCAGATCGCACAAGCGGCGTGCAGTCGCGCGCGTGTCCACGAAGACCAGCACGCGGCTTGCCGCGGGCGCCCTGCCCAGCAAGGCTAGGAGGTGCAACACCTGGGGCGACTTCGCCGCCGACGGAGGAGCTTCGAGCAAGCTGCGCACCCACGGCAAGCCGTCCACCGGTGCGTCTGACAACACCTTGTGTGCATCTGCTGGGCCGATGACCAGGCAAACTTCCACGGAGGCTGCCGCAAGGTGCAGTGCGAGCAGGCCGTGCTGGACCACAGCAGGGCCACCCCCGCACAGTCGAAACTCGTCTTGTGCAGCCCGCAGCATGCCACGTAGCCGGCCCAGGGCGCCTGGGTCCTGCAGCAACAACTCCTTGGTCAACCAACTGGTCCCGACCAGATCGGTTCCCCCGGTCTCGTTCAGCGCAGCCGCGCCCTGATGAATGCCTTCGACGAGCCTCTGGAGCATAACATGCTGCTCGCGACTGGGATCTATCACCGCCCATTCGGTGGTCTGCGCCGCAGGTGGCATTGGCGGCTTGAAGAGCACAGCGCCGTCAAATCGGTCCTGCAGCAGCTGCAGCCGGTCCCCAGCCTGTTTCGTCGTCTGGGCAGAACACGGAGAGGCTGTCAAGCCGACCAATCTCGGGCGCCGCGACCGCGGCACTGCACGGATCGCCTCAAGCAGGCCTGCGTAGCAATGCTCCCCAGTTGCGTGGTGCGCCTCGTCGAATACTACGACGGAGAAGACCTCAAGCGATAGCTCGCTCCTTCGCAGCATCTCGCGCAGGGAGCCTCCTGTGACCACTAAGAGATCAAAAGCGCCATCATTGAGTTCGTGGATAGTTGCTTTGGTCCTGTTCTCGCTGCACAGCTTGCACACACGCAGGCCAGTCTCGGCAGCAATCGCAACAGCCTGCTGAAAGACGAGCGGAATGCGGTCCACCACGAACAAGCCCATGTGGTCACGATTCAGCCGCCGCATGCGCGCCAGAATCATCGATGCTACAAGGGTCTTCCCGCCACCAGTCGGGATCACCACGATGACGTTCCGCGAAAGCGCCTCGACGAACGCCTCGATCTGGTAGGAGCGCGGCTCTGCCAGAGTGAGGCCGTCCCACGCGAAGTCTTCGAGGGAGGCCGGCTGCACTGGAATCGGCCGTGCAGGTCTGCCGCTGCCCATCCCGTCGGCGCCGGAGGAGGCGGCCTGCGGCGGCTCGGGCCTGCCTAAGAAGCCGTCGTCCGACCTCCGTTCGATGCTGCGGAAGGGCGCGTCGAGACGGACCTCGGACCACTTCCTCTTCCGCGGGAGCGGCGAGCCCAGCAGCACCACGCTGCTCAGCGCGAAGGCGACGAAGAGGGCACCACCAGGCCCGAAGGGAACCTCCTCTCGGGGGACCACTACCTGCATGTGCCGACCTTGGCCAGGCCCATCTTCGGTCCCCAGAGCTAGCCTGGCCTGGGTGGGTGTGCATACACCCTGCGAAATGCTTAAGAAATCATGGGTTAAGAAATTCATAGTCTCAGAACTTGAATAAAAACCCAACATCTCTATTAAAATCTTAGGATTTACGTTGAAACATTAAGAATAATCGAGACTCTGGCCGAAAACTTGGGTTTTCTTAAGCATCGCCTAAGGTGTAGAGGCTCGGGCTCCCTGGACCTCTGAGAGTCTGCGGACCCCCCCTGGAAAAACATCCAAAGACATCCGAAAGGTAGTTGGAGGGCGGACCTTGTGCGGATGACTGACCTAGTGGTACGGGCGGCGGATTCCGCTGCCCTCCGGGCCGTCTCTGCCCGGGGTCGCCCCCCTGGGATGACCTGGCTTTCTCAACTCTTCTTGGCGGTTGCCCCTTCTTGGAGGTGGTGCCACCGTGCGGTCGCCCTGGTGGATGTCCCAAGCAAGGCACCCGAAAGCCACCCGCTAGAGTGTGGACTCCCTCAGGAACCTACGAAATCAGCCGAACCTATCGGAGAACCTCCAAATCCAAAAACTTCGATGCCATTGGCCCAAACATGCGGCGTTTTGTCTTTTCACAACGTGGGTCCCCGGAAGCCACGACCCCTTCCTTCCCCAGGGCCATTTTTTCATGCCGGATCGTTCTTTGACGGCCCGCGGTGCCCGGCGAGGGCTCTCAGAGGCCGAGAATCGTTTTCTTTTTCGCGACGCGAGCATGGCGCGACGCGACTCGTTCTTGTCGCGACGCGAGGATGACTGGGCATGGACAACGGACTCGTCGGCCCCCGGTCTTTGATCGAGGGCTGGGGCTGAGATGTGGCAGGGAAGAGCTCGAGGGACGAGGCTCGAGGGTCGATGGTCGAGGATCGATGGTCCAGGACCGAGGGTTGTGTTTTTCTAAGACGGGGCCCAAGGACACACAAGCAAATAGACACAAACCCCAGGACTCCCGATACCTTCTGGGCTTCTGTCGTCCCCCCTACTTCCCATATTTTCCCATGACTTCCTTGGGAGTCAGCGACTCCTTGTGTCTGTGTGCTTCTTCCCCCCTGCCTCCCCAGACCCCCGACGCCATGACTCTTCCATCACGTCGACCCCTGGAAGTCTCGACCCGCCCACCTGGACCGGCGTCTCATCCCGAGTCGTTTGTTTCTTGACGGTCTTTCCTCTGCGAGCTCCTCGGCACCGCCTGCACCCCGGCCCGCCCTCCGGCCGCCTGAGGCCCCGCCCGCCTGTGCCCTGTCTCCCCAATTAGAGCTGTGCGTAGCCCGCCTAGCTTTCATCGGAAGAGGCTCGCCCTCGCCCCGCAGACCAAACATTGTTTCTTGACGGCCCCGAGGGCCGGCAGAAAGGCCCCCCGAGGCCGAAAACGGCCGACGGCCTCCCGTCATGATCTCCTCGTTGCCCCACCGGGGGACTCTCTGTGCCTCCCGTGCGGATAGAGCGGTCCCAAGACGTAGTAGCCTCCAAGCCCTCGAAACATAGTATACCCGACGTCCCAACAAGAGGCTCCAGGATAGCATGCGTGAGCCTAGGGTGGACTTTGAGGGCCTCCAGAGCACGCGCCACAACTTGGATCGTAATATTGTCGAAAGCCTTTTTGATATCGGCCTGGGGGGGGCCGTCGAGCTCGGCCGGAAGCCCTGCCACCGCTTCTCCGCCGGCCTGCCGCCGCCGAGACCCTCCGCCCGCCGTGGCTGCTCCTCCACCCGCTGCCACGGGGCTTCGTCCGCCGGGGGGCGGGGAAGGCCGACTTCTCGGCTCGGGGGGGCCTGGCATGCAGTCAAAGATAGGATGGAAGGAGAACTGTCGATCAGGACAGCTGGGCCAGCTTTTCAGAAGTTTCTGGAGGAAACGCTGGGCCAGCTTTTGGAGCCAGGGACGTACACTATTCATTTCCAGGGTCCAAGGCTACCAATCCCCTTGGGAAGCTGAGCCAGCTTTCCGGCAAGTTGGTTAAGAAACGCTGGGCCAGCTTTTCGGGGGGAGGTTTCTTAATCGTAAGCGGGAGCGTAGGGGGGGTGCATCCACCTGGAATCGGGGATGCATCGCCGATTGATCGGCGAGAGGCCTCCGAGAATGAATCCACACCTTCCTGGGCGGGTTTGGGCTATTGGGCCCCTATCGGCAATCCATGGGCGATTGGGGGTCGATGCAGCCCCCCCCGTGCCTATCCCCCCCTTTTCGTTGCCGCTGATGGGCGCAGGAGGCCAGATTCTGAAGCGCTTGGCCCTAGGCCTCCTCGAGTCATGGGCAGACAATTTTTCGCCGTTTTTTTCGGCCTCTGGAAGCCCTGGCCGGGCCTCGGGGCTGTCAAAAAACGACTCAGGATGGAAAGCTGGTCCTGGGGAATGGGTCGAGACCTCTGGAGGTCGGCGTCATGAAAAAATCATGACGTCGGGGTCTGGGCCTGGATGGTTCGACGATGTCACGCGGAGCGTGTGCTGGCGACAACGTGTGTTTGTCCGCTGGGGCCCCTTAACATGACGCAGGCGGCACAGCGAGTGCCGACACAGGCTGCGCGCTGTCGGCGCACCCGAGCAGGTTAACACGCACGCTCGGGCCAACACTTTTTCCGTGGGCGGCGAGGAGGAGGAGGAGGAGGAGGAGGAGGAGGAGGAGGAGGAGGAGGAGGAGGAGGGAGGAGGAGGAGGAGGAGGAGGAGGGAGGAGGAGGAGGAGGAGAGGAGGAGGAGGAGGAGGAGGAGGAGGAGGAGGAGGAGGAGGAGGAGGAGGAGGAGGAGGAGGAGGAGGAGGAGGAGGAGGAGGAGGAGGAGGAGAGGAGGAGTTGGCTGCATCAGCGCAGGCACTAGACGGGGGCATCGAGACGCGGATTGGCCAGCGTGCAAGAACATGGGCATCGGGGAGGCGGGCGGCCGAAGGGGGGGGGGGAAAGAAGAGGCCACACGCTTGTGCTACACACGCGTCCTGCGGATCATCGAGTGTCGTGCTGCTTCTGCCAGCCTCCACGGGCCTTCCGCCGAAATCGAAGGGCCAACTTACTTCTCGGCTCGCTGGCGCAGAGGGCCAAATTTAAAGGGGCCCAGGGACACACACATAGATAAACGCAGATCCCAGATTTCTCAATATTTTCAATTCTTTTCTAGGTGTTCCTCTTGCCCCCCCCCACTCTCCATAGCTCCAATTTTTCCACGAGGGTCGCCGATTAATTGAGTCTGTTTCCCCCCCCCGCTCCTTCATTCCTTACGCCTTTGCCTTCGGCACCACAGACCTGGCCGAAAAGGAGAACACCAATTCCATCCCCAACAAGGCAGCTCAGGCCAGCGTCGCCCTCGGGTACGAGCTCCGCGACCCCGACGGGGGCGCGACCGACCCGCTCGTGGCCCCAGTGCCCACGGATGACGAGGTCGAGCAATGTCCAGGCCACGTGATCCAACGCGTATTACCTGGCCCCACTGTCGAGCACATCGAGGCTACTGCCACCAGACACAAGCTCAACCCCAGCCAGACGCGCGTCCTCCTCAACTCCCTGTCCTCGATCGTGCTGCTCATGTGCGGCCCTACGGGGACCGGGAAACCAGGACCATTGCGGCGCTCCCCGACGTCTGGCTCCCCACGGTCCCACACGGAGTTGCGATAGGCTTGTTCTCGGGGTCAAACCATGGAGCCGGCATGCCAGCCGCCTACCTGGCCGGCGCCGCGCGCCAAGGACAGCTGAACCCGGCCTCTGGTTTCCCCGAAGCTGCAATCCGCCTCGGGCGCGATGACCGCACCACCAGCGACGACGCCCGTGCACTCGCCCTGGCCGCCCGGTGCGAGTAGCAGTACCGCGTGCACCCGCACAACAGCGTGCCCCCTGTGACCCAGAAGGCCTGGTCCATCTTCCGCAGGGGGCACCTGGATCCGCCAAGTTGCTTCTTGGCACCCACGAGCTCGCTGCAGACCTCACGGCGGACTGCTGCCCGAATCTCTCCATGGTGGTGCTGGACGAGGCTGGCCAGTCCACTGAAGCCCTGGCAATCATGTCCATCGCCCTCGCGGTGCGGACTGGGGGCCGCCTCGTGGTCTGCGGGGACTAGAACCAGCTCCCGTCCATGGTTTTCTCCCAGCGCGCCGAGGCCATGGGCGCGGGCCTGTCGGTGCTCAGTAGGCTCCACGCCTCACTCGGCCCCTGCGACCACTACAGCGTGCTCCTGGACAGATGCTACCGGATGCGCCCGTCCATTCTGCAGTGGGCCTCGTACTGCTTCTACGACGGGCTGCTCCTGGGAGGGCTGACAGACCCGGCCAGGCACCTGATTCACGGCGCAGGCCTCAACTGGCGCCTGGCCACCCCGCTGTCTCCCCCCAGGACTTAGCAGGGCTGCGCCGCCCGCGGATGCCCGACCGACAGCCCGGCCATTGGCGCTGGCAAGTGGCGCAACCCCGTCCACGGCTCGCAGCGTGGCGACCACCTGCGGGTACTGCTCGTCCACTCTGACTTCGCCGAAGTCTCCTGCAACCGCGTGGAAGGCGCAGCGAACATCGGGGAAGCCGCAGTGGTGTGCAACCTGGTTGCCGCAGCTGCCCCTGACCTCATGGCTCGCGACAAGAAAGTCCTCGCCATCATAGGATACCGTGCCAGAATGGTGGCGCTACGCCACGGCCGCCCGTTCCGTCCGGGCGCCTTCCTCGAGGCGTATCACGGCCGGCGCAAGGGCAAGTCAACTGGCAAAAGGTCAACGCCCTCCAGCACTCCTCGCGGGGGCAAAGGCGGCTCCCCAGCCTCTGGCGAGTCCATCTACCGCCAGCGACCGACTCCGCAGGACGGACTCCTGCTCGCCTTCCCCGGGCGCGAAGCGCGGTGCCCAAATCTTTTCGCCGAGAACCTCATCGCCATCAGCGCCGTCGACGGATGTGAGGGTGGCGAGGCAGCGCTGTTCATCTTCTGCACCGCCCGTGCGAACCCGGCCAACGAGTGGGGGTTCATGGGGGGCGCCCGACGCATCCTCGTTGCGATGCCAAGAGCCCAAGAAGGCCTCATCGTCGTCATGGGCGGCAAGATGTGCAAGGCAGCCGGCGAGGCCCAGTTCAACGCGCTTGCTGACTCGGCCCTGGGCGCAGGCGCCTGGATTTCATATAAGCACGTATGGGCCACAGGACCCGGCGCAGGCTCGACGAAGACAAAGCCTTCGACACCCGCAGCTCCAGAGCGGATGGGCAGACAGCGCAGCCGGCCCCGAGGAGACGAAGGCAATGCTCGCCGAAGGCAAGCTCCAGGCCTGGTTCAGGCAGATGCAAAAAGGACAGGAGAAGCACGCCCTGGGCTTTGCCACCGTCTACGACACCCTGCTCCCGGACATCTTCGATTGGGGCGGGCTGGGTGACGACCTGGCCGCCGCCAGTGCCGCGCTGCTGGCAGACCCGGCCTTTTTCCTGGTCCTCTACTGCGTCCTGGGCCTGCGCCCTCAACTGTGCGATCCGGGGGGCGCCCCGGCCAACCTCTGCGAGCACTGCCGCAAGCTGGTCAGCCACGACGGTTACCTTGTCGACCTTGACCTGGGGGTCGACCCGACCAACTACGTCTGCGCGGCAACCTGGGCGTGCCTCGCTCACATGGCCGGCCCTCAACCCACGTGCCAGGACGCCCACTTCGTCACTGAGCGCCAGCTCGCCGAAGAGCCGCGAGCTACGCGCCGGAACAAATGGCAATCGCGGCAGGAGAGCAGTCCCCGCCAACGCGCCCCGCAGGCCGCTGGTCGCCTGGAGTAGCACCGCGTGCTCCTGCCCCAGGCGCGGCGCCCCGCCCGACGCCAGCTACCTCGCCGCCCTGCTGCGGGCCCACGACCGCCAGCCCGGACCGCTCAGGCAGTCCCTCCAAAGACCTGACGGACAACCGCTGCTCAGCGCCTGGGCGAGGAGCTCCCTGGCCATGGTGCTCATCATGGTCCGCGAGCCGAGGCCCCTCATGGCCCAAAATGCCACGCCTGGCCCGATCGGCGACGTGCTGGAGACTGTTCGTGGCATATGCGTCCCGCGCAACCCTGCCCGGCTGCGGGTGCGGGGCTGCTTCGGAGCGGCGCGCGGCATCGCCGACAAGGACTTCCGCGGGCTTCACGCGCGGCTGGGGGCGCTGATCAAGCAGGTGTCCAGGCTCACTGCGGTCGCGCACCACCGCCCTGACGTGGAGGGCATGGGGTGCCCAGCTACCTGCGCGGAGATGCAGCGGGCCCCGTTCCGAACGTCCGCTCCGCTCGCAGTGCTCGAGACTCTGATGCCGCCCGCCAACCTGACCGCACTGGCGGGCCACGACGGCGCCATCTGCGCCCTCCCCGTGGAACTCGCAGGAGACGAGACAAGTCTCCTGCCAAAGAGACAAACGCACCAGCTCTGGTATCTCGGGGGGAGAATGTCCAGTGGTGGACAGGACGCGCACTCAGCTCGCCCGGCCGATCCCCCACCCGGCGTTGCCCTGAACCCAACTGTCCTCAGGAAAGACGACACTCGGTTCCACCCTGGCAAGGGCGTAGCGCTAGTCTGGTGCGACAAGAAGGGGTGCGGAAATAGGGCCATTTCAAGCCAGCGACGGGGCCTGGGCGAACCGCGACCAGAGACTCACCCTGGCCAGCGGCAGACTGGCCGCATATCGGGCCGGCAAGGACTGCCGCTGGTACTGCGCCAAGTGCTTCAAGGAAGACCTGGCCGGCGAGGGTTCGCCGTCCCCGACGACGCGGTCCCGATCGGCCGTGTCCTTCGCGCGCTGGACGAAGCCCGCCGGCCGACCGAAAGCGACCGCGCTAAGAGGCCGCTCCAAGCCCACCGCGCTGTCAGCAAGCCCACCGGCGCCGACGCGATCCAGGAGCTGTCGGGGTCCACGTCCCATTCGCAGTTGGCGCGATGATCCCTGCCCGCGCGCCAATGACGACAGGGTTGGGCGGCGAGTGCTGAAAGACGGCTGGTCCGCCAAGTGCGACGGCTGCCCCGCCGCGCGCCCGGTGCTTCGCTGGGAGATTGGTGAAGCCCCTCTCGGTGTGTTCGCGTCCCGCCCCGACGCTGCAACGTCCATGCCCGCGCTGGCTCCAAGAGTTCCAGGCCGAGCGCTGGAACGGCGGCTGGTTCTGCTCGGGGTGCCTGGTGCACTTCTGGGGCGCCCGGCCCACCGACGCGCCCAGCGTCGTTGTACAACTTCCGCAACTTTCGGTGCTCCCCGCGCCATTTTGTTGCCTCTCCGACGCACCGCGCTGGGCCGCCCATTGGGTTGCCTAGCGTCGTTACCCGGCTTCTGCACCTCTCGGCGCTCCCCGCCGCCGCCCCCTCGCGACGTGCCTCCCGTGTGGGGAGCGTATCGCTCTCTCCCTGCCCCCTGCGCCATTTCGGCGCTTCTCTGCTGCGCCGCGCTGTGCCGCCCTCTGGGCCGCCCAGCGTCGTTACCCAGCTCATCCACCTTTAGGTGCCCCCCGCCGCCGCCCTTCGCGACGTGCCTCCCGTGTGGGGCGCGCGTCGCTCACTCGTTGTCCCCTGCGCCACTTCGGTGCTTCTCCGTCGCACCGCGCTGGACCGCCCAATGGGTCGCCCTGCGTTGCTACCCGGCTTCCGCACCCTTCGGTGCTCCCCTCCGCGGCGGCCGCGCGCCGCCTCCTCCCGTTGCGATGCTGGTCCGCCCCGTTGCCTGCGGGCGCCCGGGACGCTTCGCCCGCCGCCCTGTCCCTCCCCTCTCTCTGCCAGCCATCTGGCTGCGTTGCCACTTCCAGCTGCCCCGCGTTTCCTCCCCCGCGTTGCTGTTCCGCCCCGCCGCCTGCGGGCGCCGCCCGCTGCCTCCCGCCCCACCTCTCCCCGCCCCCCCGGCCATCTGGCCTCGGGCGGTCACGCAGCAGTATCCCTGTCACTGCCAGCCATCTGGCCGCAGCTCCCGCCTCCGCACGGCTCAGGGCTATGCCTTCTCCTCGGTGCGCCGCGGAACGTCGTTCGCGGTGTCCCTCTGTGCCCCCCAGCAGCCCCAGCCGCTGGCTGCCGCTCCCCGCCACCCTTGCCACCGTGGTTCGCCACGGCTGCCTACCGCGCTCTGGCCCTGCGCGCCTGGCTGCTGCTGCTGCCCCCCTGGCAGCTCATCGTCGAACTCTTCGTCGTCTGAGCGTCCCTTGTTCCTCTCGGCCGCTCCCCCCCCCCCCCCTCCTTGCTCGCCGACCAATTCGCTAGTTAGTGCCCCTATCTAGCTTTTCGCTGGAGCGGAGTTCGCCGCCTCGCCGCTGACGAAACAAGCTTTTTTCCTCTCCTAAAGATTCAGGGGCACCTCGGAGTGGGAGGGGAGCCCGAGGGTCGCTCAGGCGGACTCCCAAATCCCATGTCGGTGCGCCCAGGTGGGGCCCGGCATGACGTGGACCTGAGCAGGGCTCAAGCTAAGCAGGGTTCTTCTTTTTCGCTTTGTTTTCGTCTTCCTTCGTTCTGTCTTCGTTTTGCCTGTGCTGCGAATCGACATCCAAACGAAAACGGTCCACGAAATCGCCAAAATACTGTTTAGCTCGAGCCTTGATGTTGACCTAAGCTAGGCTCCAGTCCAAGCTCTCCCGAAAATGAACGCCCTGTCTGGATGGTTGGGGTCGTCCGATCCTGTGCCACGAGGGAAGGTCCAGAGAGAACCGAGAGACCGACAAAGGCGCAAAACGCCTCAGGACCCCCGTTCGGCCCGTTTCCCCTCGGAGCCAGAGGCCCCCAGTCCCTGCCTGCAGAGGCTTCTGGAGGTCCCCAGAAGTCTTTTGGAGGACCAAAAACGCTTCGGTTCCCAAGTATGCGATGTCCGGATTTTCCCGATACGGGGTCCCAGGAATCCCGTCGTCCTCCCCAGGGCCTGTTTTGCATCCCGACTCGATTTTTGCCGACGACCCCTGGGGCAGGGCGAAGCCACCTGGAGGCCAAACACGGTCAAACGCCTTTGTGCTGCGATGTGTTCCCGACGCGCGTAATGTCTGGATTCTGCGTGGCGGCCCACTCCTTGCCGACTTCGGCCTCGCATCCGTCGCGCCTGCAGACGACCTTTGCGCCCTTCCTGGTCGCCTCGAGCAGGCGCATGCTGCGCTCGAGGAGCGGACGGCATTCGGGGCGCAGCGCCAGGTGCACCTTGGAGGAGTGGCTTTCTCCTCCTCCTCCTCCTCCTTCTCCTCCTCGTCCACCTCCTCCTCCCTCTCCTCCTCCTCCTCCTCCTCCTCCTCCTCCTCTTGCGCTCCTCCTTCTCCCTCTCCTCCCTCCTCCCTCCTCCTCCTCCTCCTCCTCCTCCTCCTCCTCCTCCTCCTCCTCCTCCTCCTCCTGCTCCTCCTCCTCGTCGAAACATTTTTTCGGGGGGGACCTCGTCAACCAAGATAGGGGCAGGTGGACGCCAGCTGCGGTCGGGAACTCTTGCTCAGCAAGTCGCCGCGGCGGCCCTGGCGACACGCTGTGCCATGCGAGCGGGCGGCGTGTCGCTCCGCTCCTCGGGGCGGGAGGCGCGGGAGGCTCGTGACGTGGGACACGGCTATCGGGAGGACGCGAGACTCGGGCTCGGGGGACTCGGGCTGGCCCGACGGGGCCATCCATGAACATGACGAGACCCCATCTGGAATCTGACGCGGGCTCCCGCGGCAGACGTCCCACGAACACCGGACCGTCCAGGTCCAGGCCGCGCTCGTCGAACAGCGTCGGCAGGCCTGAGAGTTCTGGCGTGCTCGAGCCTCGCGCTTCCCCGGGGGCCAGCGTGCCGCGCCGGAGCGCCGTGAGCCTGGGCCAGCGGGCGGCACGCCGTGAGGCAATGCCCCACCGCCTGCGCCCGCGGGAGCCCCCCGGCCAGGCCAGCCCCGGGCCCGCCCTCGCTGTGCAGTCGGGGTCTAGGAGGACGAGTAGGAGGAGGAGGAGGAGGAGGAGGAGCAGGAGGAGAAGGAGGGGGAGGAGGAGGAGGAGGAGGAGGAGGAGGAGGAGGAGGAGGAGGAGGAGGAGGCGGAGGAGGGGGAAGAGGAAGAGGAAGAGGAGGAGGAGGAGGAGGAGGGCCAGAGTAGCACCCCTCAAGAGCATGGAGTCCTCCGTCTGCCCGAGCGAACAAGACAACCCAGGGTGCCCTCCCCAGGATGCGCAAGAGCAGCAAACAAGCACAAGGAATATTAGGGGTCCCTCCCCAAGCCGACCTCGATCTTATGCCTCGGTCCGACTGTGGACACCCTCCTGGCCTGGGCCAGAGTGCACGTCATACATCGATGCTGGGCATCAGGCTGGCCTGGACTGCTGTCCGTACTCGTGGTCGTTCGTTCGTTCGTTCTTCCTCCTCCTCGTCCTCCTCATCCTCCTCCTCGTCGTTTCTATGTCCTCCTCTTCGCCTCCCTGGCACAGAAAGCCGGCGGCCTGGTCAGGATCGATGCAGGTACACAATGTGGGTGCACCGGCGGCGCCCTCCGACCGGGTGCACCTTCCTTTCGCGCGCTTGTCAGAAGTCCAAGAGGAGTCAAGATAACGCGGGTAAAGATGAGGAGGAAAAGGAGCAAGAAGAGGTGGAGGAGAAGCAGCAGGAGGAGGAGGAGGAGGAGGAGGAGGAGGAGGATGATGATGATGATGAGGAGGAGGAGGAGGAGCCGCTGCCCGACTCGGGGGCGTGGGCCCCCCCGCCCAGCCCTCGACACAGGGGCGGGGGGTCACGCAGCGAGCGACAGCCAGGCGCGGCGCCCGCCGCGCCATGGTGGTCGAGGTGCCCGCGACGAAGCTCGACACCTCTGCCGCCGCCAGCGACACCGACGTCATCGGCCACGAGACTCATACGGGCAACTTTCAGAGGAGGCGCTGGCCGAGACCACGTCGCGCGCCGCCTGGAGGCGCCTGGCGCTCGCAGCCAGGACCGGGCACCGCATCACGGCCAGCGATGTGCTGGACGACCTGACGCTCATCGCGTGGACCAGCCACCAGCGGACTGACGACCGCTACATCAAGGAACACGTCGACTCCCGTACCCGGGAGCTCGACCCAGAGGCGCCCCAGCTCGTCTCGTCCAGGATCGACCCGGAGGCGCCCGAGTTCCTCCCGCCCAGGATCGACTTCGACTGCCCCAGGCCGCCCGGCCACTGGGACCGAGCCGAAGAGTCGCAGCCGATCGATGTTTTCACCACCCTGCCAGTGCACATCTGCACAGCATCATTTCTGCCGATGCGCCGTCGAGGCGCCTGGCTCCTTGGTGCGCAGCCCCCGCAGCCCGAGCCACCAACCAGGCAACGCCGCCCGGCGTGGCCCACCCTGCACCTGGAGCGCCTGGCCGATGTGGCCGCCGCGGCCGCTCGGGACGCCGCCGCGCGCCGCCGGCCCAGCCGAGGCGGAGGCCAGGAGCCTGGCCGAGGCCAGGCTCGGCGGCGCCGCCCCCAGCCCGCGCGCGGCACCAGCTAGCAGCCAGCGCCCCTGGCGGCGCCGCGCGGCACCAGCGGCGGCCACCTGCTCGCAGACGGCGGCGGTGGCGGCGGAGACCAAGCGAGGCCGGCAGGCCTGGCTGCCCCCACCTGCTGCGGCACACCGCCCGGCGCTGGCCGAGCCCCGGGGCAGCGCCGACGGCTGCCGGCCGCTGGAGGAGCGGCTCTTGGAGGCGCTCGCGGAGCCGCAGCCCGGCCCTGGCGAGCGCGGGGAGGCGGACGCAGAGGCGGCCGGGCCCTCCGCCAAGGCCGCTGACCAGCGGCCGCCAGACGCCCTCGATACCTTGGGGGCTACGTCCTGGAGTAGACTCGGGCAGAAGCCCTGAAATGAACAAGAAGATGTGACGCCCCCCCTCGGGGTGCCCTGGACCCCCCCAACCAGTTCTTCGGGCAAATTATGTCGCCGGGGACCCCTGCCCTGTCGCCACGGCTGGATCCGCCCCGAAAGTCTGGAACTCAGGAATACCAGGCCGCGGCCCCGCGCCAAGTCCGCTTCGACCTCGGCCACGAGGAGGACTCTGGGCGCGCGCTGGAGGACGAGCTCGACTGGACCATTCGCGTTGACTCCACCAACATGTACAGATCTGGTCTGCTGGACACATTCTTCTCCTTCGGGGCCATCGATTGTATCATCCTCCACACGAGCCACGCCTTCGTCACCTACGGCTGCGCGCGATCAGCCCAGAAGGCCGTGGCGCACATGGACGTCGAGAAACTCTCGGAGTAAGTTTTCGGCGTCCGAATCATCGCCAGGCGCCAGGCGGGGGTCTAGGGCATCTCCGAGGCCGTGGAGGAGGAGGCGGGCGTGGTGGAGGAAGGCGAGGGGGGCACCGTGCGCGTGGAGGAGCACGAGGAGACAAGGGTCCGTCCGGTTCTACCTCGGCCACGACGTCTACGAATCGGAATAGCTCGAGAAGTCCGAGGACCAGGGGGAAGAAGACGGCGAGAGTGACAGCCAAACGGAAGAGCGAGTGGCGTTGCTCGATTTCTTCTCTCGAGAGCTTCAACTCCAACACCAGGAGAGCGAATATATCATGACGGAACACTCGAAACGCATCAAGCACATATAGGCTCTACTCGACCAAGGGCGCATCAGCCCCGAACCAGCGAAGGCCTCGCTCGAAACAGCCGACCATCGCCGGAACAGTAGGGTCGCATCTACCGCGACAAGAGATCGCGCATGCAATCCATGCTGGACGTCTGGGACAGGCTTTCATAGTCGGGCGTAGGATCCAAGTGACCAAACCACCAGCTTGCTCGCCCGCCCTTTCTCCTCTTATCATCCCAATCATCGCTCCCCCCCCTTCCTCTGACCGACCCGCCTGAGATTCACGAATGTCCGATGGCGCCGCGACGGGCCCGAAGGTCACGAATGTCGCCGACAGCTGCCCCGCAGTCATCAGTCATCGCACCTGGGCCAGCAAAATGTTCTTTTGACCCGATCCTGCACTTTGTGCGTTCTGTTGGAGGTAACTGGGGTGAACCGCTAGTACAGTCGGACCTAGGGCAGAAGAACATCGCTCAAGAACATGAGGATCTTCTCCGGCCAAACAGAATAACATTCGCGAGTACCCTCCCCCAGGAGGCACCATCACACCCAACAGTCACGAACAACATTATGGTACACCCCCCGAACCGACCAAGATCTTTTACCTCGGTCCGACTGTAGGGGGGGTGTGGGGACGTGCGAGGGGCAAACGCAAGGACGAGCGACCCTAACTACCGCGACCTCCCCCTACCTCTCGTCGGGGCGCCCTGCGGCTCCACTAGAAGCGGGGCCGCTGCTCGCGCGCTGGTGGGAAGAAGATGAGAGGAGGTGCGCGACGAGGGCTTCGACCATTCGTGATGACACACTCCGCATCTTGAGTCCTGAGCAGGAGGTGGAGGAGGAGGAGGAGAGAAGGATACGACGCTGGCTGGCGGACGCCGCGCTCCAGGACGGGCGCGAAGGCGGGCGCAGCAGAATGAGGAGTCGCACGCGACACCTCAATGCTTGAAAGTCCGCGGCCCCCTGAGGATCTCGGGGGCCACGGCAAGCACATCAAATGGTCAAGGCAGGAAGAAACAACACGGGGCGCACGCAGACAGGCGCGCCTCTCTCGTGCCACGACCTGAGACCAGGAAAAGACAAGAGAATGAACGAGGCGCGCGTAGAGAAGACATCAGCCCAGAGCTCCAGACAGGTTTGCGGCATCACCTTGGACAGCGCTATGCACTATCCTCCAGGCTGTGCCCCCCTGAGAGCAAGGGGAGTCCACCATATCCACTCCCTGGGAGCGGAAGTGTGTGGCGTCACTTGGGACTGCACAGCTCGTGCCATCCTCCGAGCCGTGCCTTCCGCAAAGCGCGGGAAGTTCACCAAAGCCACTCCCTCGAGAAACCAACCCATGGACCAGGTATGTGGCATCACCTGGGACTGCACGGCTCGTGCCATCGCCAGGCTGTGCCGCCCCTCCGTGCGAGGGGAGACCACCGAAGCCACTCCCTAGTTGCTGGGGCTGGTAACCATGACCAAGCGAGTGCAAGATATCATCTGATGCGGCGTCTAATCTACCATTCCGTATCGGCTCAGTAGCCCTGTGATCCGCATCGCCGTCTTCCTCGCTCGTCTTGGGGCGGCAGAGAACATCCAGCAAGCCTTCGGCATGAACTCCCCAGGGATAAACCATGTCACTGAAGAGGTGCCCGTCGCTTCCGGATTCTGCTGCAGCACCGCCAACCAGAGCGGCTCTGTCGGCCGCCAAAATGGAAGCAATATCGTCGCTCTGATCGGTGACGTTCCCGATGAAATGCGGCCGTGGAGCACCGTTCCACTGCCGAGCGCCGAAGACACGCCCCCGTGGCCCAGGAACTGGGCGAGGAAGTCCGAGTTCAACCTTGTAGCGGGGCCCAACCTTGAAGATGCGGCCTGGTGGTCCAGGAAGCGGGCGAAGAAAGCCGCACCAAGGTCGTGCACGAAAGACTCGCCCACGCGGCCCAGGAACTGGGCGAGGAAGGGCGACGACAGGAGGCTCGAAAAAACGTAGACTATCAGCACGCGGGTCCAGTCGAGGTGCATGAGCTCCAGGCCGATCTCCACAATGTCGAGCAGCAACGCGTGGACTCCCAGCCCGCCGAGCACGATGAGGACCAGCAGGCGATGGCTGCGCAATGAACGTGGTCCCCATCGACGGCGGCAGAGCGCCATCGGCTGAGGAAGTAACGGGCGCAGCGTCACCAAATAGCCATTCAATTTGCCACCATCTCCGCGCCGATCATCAGCACCGGTAGGGCTCCAGCATCCAGGCGCCAGCGGCACGGCGAGCCCAGGCCAGTAGGCGCCGACGTGGCAGGAGCGCAGCAGCCAGCATCCAGGTGGACCGACTGAGCCCAGGTGGGTCGATCAGCACCGTGCCGTTGGAGCCACCGCCGAATACCCCTGGCACGAAGGGCGGTGGGCCATCGGCCACGCGGGGAGCCTCGCCTTCCGCGACGATGTCGGGCGAATCCCGCGGCCGCAGCAGCGCAGCGATCGCGCCAGCCGCAGCCTGCGCGTGGCGTGCCCCCGTGCAGCGCAACCTGGCACGGCGTCAGGCGGCACGGGACAGCGAGGCCGCACAGGAAGGCGGCGCGTGCACTGTCAGCATGACCAGCGGCGCCAGGTGAAGCCAGGGGCAGCCGCAAGCGCGCCAGGCGGAGGCCTGGGGCTGGGGGCTATGGCGCGGCGGGCGCCCGCACGGGATGATGATGATGATGATGATGATGATGATGATGATGATGATGATGATGATGATGATGATGATGATGATGATGATGATGATGACGATGATGATGATGATGATGAGGAGGAGGAGGAGGAGGAGGAGGATGAGGACGAGGAGGAGGAGAAGGAGGAGGAGAAGGAAAAGGAGGAGAAGGAGGAGGATGAGGAGGATGGCGAGAAGGAGGAGCCACGGGGAACCAACGAACACATCCTTCTCCGTCGAGTTCCCTGGGACCCCGCCATGAACCTTGTAAAAGTCGTCGACAGCCCCTTTCCTCTTTCTGTCCCTCCTCTTCGCTCCCTCGCTCTCCTCCTCCTCCTCTTCCTCCTCCTCTTCCCACCTCTTGTTCCTCGTCAGCAAAGCATTTGAGGCTAATGCCAAGACGTTCTCGTAGGAGTACTACCAAGCATCCAACACCCTGATGCCAATAGTATTCGCATCAACCCACCAGGGCCGTGCGAAGAGCTGCCAGGTCCCCTCCCCCCCTCCCATCCCTCTCCTCCCTCCCCCTCCCTCCCTCTCCTCCCTCTCCTCCTTCTCCCTCCTGGCTCCTCCTTCTCCTCCTCTCCTCCCTCTCCTCCTTCTCCCTCTCCTCCCTCTCCTCCTTGTCCTCCTCCCTCTCCTCCTTCTCCCTCCTTCCTCCTGGGCAGCCTCCAGTCCGCCGGCCCCCGTGGGGCCACCAGGCTGCGCGGATGAAGCTTCCTGTGCCCTGCGCCAATGCCAATTTCCAATCTCCAGTGGTATACAGAGGAAAAAGAACTATGCACATACACCGATTCTGGCCAGACCCATCCTGAGCCCAGGATCGGTGCATATGCCCTCCTACCTTGGCCAGGAAGGCATATGCACCGATCCTGGGTCAAGGATGGACGTTGTCAGGATCGGTCCATGTGCATATTTCTCTTCGCCCGAGTATACTGCTACTTTCTGCTTCATACTGTAAAGTGTTGCTGTCCGCGCGAGGGGGGTGGATCCGAAAACCACCTGGGTACCTTCCACGAGTCGCGTTGCCCAAATCTCTCGTGTGTCTGGGACACGTGCAAATACGTAAGAACCGCGCTCCTGCAGTGATACTCCTTTGTGAATTGCGCCAAATTCGCGTTCTCGAGTTCAGCATCTATGATAAATTGCATAGTGCTGGCTTCCGACGCCAGATCCTTTCGTAACTTACAACGCATTTGCGCTCCCGAGGCCTCAATCTTTCGTAGGTTACGCTGAATTCGCGCTCCCGAGGCCAGAATCCCTTGTAAATTGCCCCGGATTCGCAATCCCGAGGCAAGGTTTTCAGTCAACTGCGCCAGGTTCACGTTCCCGAGGCCAATCCCTGGTAAGTTGCGGCAGATTCGCGCTCCCAAGCCATATGCCTATATATATATATATATGTATATATATATCTTGCGCCGAATCAGCGTTCCTGAAACCAGAATCAAGAATAAATCACACACGGCTCGCGCTTCCGAAACCAGAATCCTTTGGAAATTATCCCAGATTCGCGCTCCCGAAGCCCAAAACCACGGGAAATTACGCAAGGTTCTCCCGGGGAGCGCCCCCCAAATATGAAAAGGTGTTTAATAATAGCCTGCCCCAACATCTCAGAAATTATTGCTGAGTCTTATCCGTCCCCGCATGATGTTCCCAAATGTCTTCATGACGGCGCGCAGACACTCCGACCCGGCTCTGATACCTTCCATTCTGATAGAGAAGGGGCTGGCGGCAGAGGGCGAAACCCTTACTGATAACGACATACACGAAGCACTTCAGCACCCCACTCCTTCTGTTTTTTCTGATTGTTTTCCTCTTCTTCTTCGCTCATCCTCCCCCTTTCATCCCTCCTCGTTCCTCTGCTCCTTCTCCTCCTCCTACTCCTCCTCTCCTCCTCCTCCTCCTCCTCCTCCTTCTCCTCCTCCTCCTCTCTCCCTGGTCTCTTCTTCCCCCTCCTCCTCCTCCTTCCTCCTTCCCCTCCTCTTCCTGGGCGGAGGGAGGAGGGGGGGACGGGGAAGGAGGAGGAGGAGGAGGAGGAGGAGGAGGAGGAGGAGAAGGAGGAGGAGGAGGAGGAGGAGGAGGAGGAGGACCAGTGTAAAAACAATAATCATCGACGATGTTGGAATAACCCCCCCCTCCGAGCTGCATGTTCGTAGGCCCCTACAAGGATGCTCCCCAATCAGAGCTTGCCTCTGTAGGGGTCCTAGCGGATTCACATGGCTGGATGAGGTATGGCGCCGATTTCGGCGGCACGCCCGGGTGCCCGGGTGCCCGTGTGGTGTGCCGCCGATTTCCGCGGGTGCCCGGGTGCCTGGGAGCCCTATAATCCATAGCCTTATAACCTTATAACCTTATATCACTATAGCCCTATAGCCCTAATAGCCCAACAGCCCTATAGCCTAATAGCCCTATCGCCCTACAGCCCTGTAGCCTTATAGCCCTGTCGCCCTATAGCCCAGTCCTATAGCCCTATAGACCTACAACCCTCTACCCCTATAGCCCCATAGCCTTATAACCCTACAGCCCTATAGCCGTGTAGCCCATAGCTCTATAACTTTAAAAAGATTATGATTGGGGTTTCTCTCGGGTATCATATTTCCACTGAGGGGATTCATTTTCACTGAGGGAAGTGCCCCGTTGGGAGATAACCGTTTGGGAATCTGAAGCGTGCCAAACCACCATTCCTGGGACCCCGACGCCACGAATGAGCCTGACTGTTACGTCTTGACGATCCTGAATCGTGCCAGGGCACTATTCCTGGGACTTTAGCACCACGAATCAACTGTTGAGCCCTGATTATTCTGAATCGCTCCAAAACACCATTTCTGAACCGTGGTCCATGGGAATCCGTGAACCTCTTGCAAATGTTTAAGACGAATGCGCTCGGCGCTGCGGCGAGAACTTCATTTTTAGCAAGTGCCGCCCTTAATCCGTGAAGCTCGTGCAACCGTTTAAATCAACCAAAGAAAAACCCCAATCAGTGGATGATTTGACAATTTGGCAGGCACCATGCCTGGCCGCAGTTTCGCCCTAGGGCCCGAAGTGGCCCTGAATACGGAAAATCTGTAAGGTTTGGAACGGTTGTGGCATTCTCGCCTTTTCGGGCGTCCGTCGGTTCGAAACGGCCAAAGAGGCCTCCAAAATAGACGACCTGAGAGGGCCCGTCAACGGCCCAACACGGCCTCAGCACAGCCCGGCGACTGCCCGAAGAGACGGAGCAGATGGCAAAAAGGGCCTCTAGATGGTCCACTTGAGTCCCAAGAATGCTCCATGGGATCCCAGGAAAACCCCGGGACGACCTTCATGAACTCCGAGAAGTTAGGTCGGGGGGTGCTGGATGTGACGGCGTTTATCAAATGCTTCCTCTTGCCAAATATCCTTAACATCAACATCACTTTCCTGTGACATCATTATCATCATCATCATCATCATCATCATCATCATCATCATCATCATCATCATCATCATCATCATGATCATCAACATCCTCCTCATCCCCATCATCGTCATCATCAGTAGCAACATCATCGTCAACATGCTCATTCTCATCGTCCTGATCATCATCATCGTCAACATTGTGTTTTCTTTGTCGTCGCCATCACCAGACGACCAGCCGGCGCCCAAATGGCTGCGCTGGCGCGTCGGTGGTATATGCAACAAATGAAAAGAAGCCCGCGAACACGCAATAATTGGCGTTGAGACGCAATAGCGCGTGTGTTCTAACGCCATAGGAGCACTGTGACCGTACACAAACAGGCCCAACCTGTCCAACGCAGCACACGAGAGATAATTAGGAAAAGGCAAGAAAGGGCCGGGATGAGCTTTCCATCATGTGATTCCTTATCACCGAAAGGTCGCCAAGATCACCCCAGGGCGGGCCAACACGCCCCCCAGAAGGCCGAACTAACGACTGCCGAAGATACCTGCAACACCGCTGTCAAACGCAACGCTTACTAGCTTGACTGTGTGCTCCCAGGTCGCATGTTCATATCACACAGTTGAACGTATATACACATCTAACATCTGAATTCTCTATGTGTGCCTCTATGAATTTAGTTCAATATGCCGAAATCGGCCCCTGGTGTCCCGTGGTTGCATAATCAAATCGATACTGAGAGCAATACTGAGATCGATTGTGAAATCATTAGTCAAGTCGATAGTCAGTTCGATAGTGAGATGGATCATGGGATCGACTGCGAGATCGATCGTGAGGTCGATCGTGAGATCGATAGTGCGGTCGACAGTAAGGTCGATCATGAGACCGATAGTCAGGTCGACTGGGCGAGATCGATAGTGATATCGATTATGAGATCGATCGTGCGATCTATTGTGACATTGATAGTGAGGTTGATAGTGGGATCGATAGATAGGTCGCTCGTAAGGTCGATGGTGAGACCGACAGTGAGGTCGATTGAGGGAGATCCATGGTGAGGCCGATTGTGGGGTCCATTGTGAAACCGATAGTGAGGTCGATTGTGTGAGGCCCATCATGTGATCGATAGTGAGATTTATAATGAGATCGTTTCTAGAATTGATCGTGTGATCGGTAGTACGATGGATCGAAAATCCGAAAGGGAGATCGATAGCGAGACTTACGGTAAGGTTCTTTGGGGCAGATCCATACTGATATCGAAGAGGTACCGATAGTGAGTTCGATACTACGATTGATCGTAAGAACGATGGTGAGGTCGATTGAGTGATATGAATCGTGAGATCGATCATGGGATCGATCGTGAATTCGGTAGCAAAATCGATACTAGGATCGATCATGAGATCGATTGGGCGAGATGGATCGTGAGATCGATCATGAGATCGATAATGAGATCGATATTGAGATCGATAAGAAGATCGACCGGAAACCCAATCATCCGGGAACCTGGAAACCCGGAACCGGGAATCCTGAAACCCAGCCGCCCACCGAAATTGGCCTGAAACTTGTATCAAATCCCAACTTCCGCCAGGACCCTGTTTGTGAAAGCGCTGATTGGGGAACGAATGTGCGCTGCGCTACGGCGAGAGCCACATTTTGAAAACGGCCCGCCCTCAATCCGTGAAGCTCCTGCAATTTTTCCAAACTTATGTGCGCGCCCTTAAAGCAGGAACCGCATTCTGAAATCTGCCCGCCATCAACGTGTGAAGCTCGTGTAATTTTTTGAACGAGTGTGCGCGGCGCTGAGGCGAGAGCCACATTATGAAAACCACCCGCCCTCCATCTGTGAAGCTGCTGCCAACTTTGAAGCTTCAGGGTCAGGAGTGGTAGCAGTCTCAAGCGAAACGCTCGGCCCGCCCTTCCGACTGGCCTCGGGGTGCGACAGGGAGGAGTTACGTATAAGGAGAAGGAATGGAGGAGGAGGAGGAGGAGGAAGAGGAGAAGGAGGAGGAGGAGGGAGGAGGCGGGAGGAGGAGGAGGAGGAGCAGGAGGAGTTGTTTTTCTCTCCGTGGGGCAATTCACCTCTAAGGATTCTGGAGCAGCGTCGAGGGGCTACTGCTCCGCCTAGAACGTACCTTAGGTTGTTTGTGACCAGGGGCCGACCTGGACTTTGACCCCAGCGAGTGTCGGGTGAACTCCCCCAGAGATCTGATTCCAAGCATATCTGGCCCCCGCACTTGTGGGGGAACCAACACAAGGACGAACCATGTTGCGCACCATCCAATGGCCCGAGTAGGTCTTGCACCTCAAGCACACCACGAGGGAGGCGCCATCCGAATTCTCTAAAGGAATAACCCTGTGCTGGAGCCTGGCCAGGACTTCTGGGTTCAGCTTATGCAAACCACGACAATGACCAGACGGTGGAGCACCCACCGGACGAGAAACTTTCCAACAACCATCGTAACGCCCAAATCTCGAGACCCATATCCACCGATGGGGGACAAGGTCAGTACGGGGCGCCTCAGGAGGCTTCAGCCGCACAACACCCTCTCCTAGCTGCAAAGGCGGCCATTGGGGCAACAACTTCACAGCCAATGCGCCTACGGTGCTGGAGACGGCCCTGTGCTGGTCAATGTCTTGCAAATCAAGCGCGTCGGGCTGGGGGTGTGAAAGCGCTGTCGCTTTCGCCGACGCGTCAACCAGGTTGTTCCCCAGCCATTAAAACATCAACATCGGAACCAGTGGACGCATTCACGTCCAGGTGAATCTTGACCTTCACCACTTCAGATATGGGGGGTTCTGTCGAATAAAAACTGAGCACCGCCTGCATGCATTCTTTTATGACCAGCCTGGTTCCCCCAAGACATGTGCACACATTCACACACGTTTATACAGTCACTGAAAATCGAAGACCTGCCACTAAGGTGTCGAGCAGCTGCCGTGGAAGCGTGAATCTCTGCACTCTGGGGGGTTTGAGGGTAGGGGGCCAGACGGGGCCCCTGATGCATGACCTCCTCGAGAGTGTCTCTTTTCGGCAAATTAGCAGCCCAGCCAGCTCCCGACATCTCAAAGAGGACATGGGTAAATCAAGATCCGTCCACAAAGATATCGCCCAGGAGTGCGGAGTCAAAGTCCAGATGCTCGAAGTCTTGGCGCAGCTCCGTGACGGCACCTTCGAAATGCAAGGGGCTGGGGTAACTTCCCACCTGGGTGCTCGAAAGCCTCAAAGGAAGCCCGAACGCCATCCGCTCTCTCAGCCCATTCACGCACCTTGGCTGGAATCAAAGAGGAGCGTTCGTCCTCGCATGCAGAAGATCTCCAAAGCCTGTGCTAAGTGTGTCATCAGCTTGCTTTCAGTCGAGATCTGCTATTCCATCCCACGAGCGCGAAAGCGGGTGTAGATCGCACGGCGGAATGCACCCTTTCTCGAAGGGGTCATCTTCCTACTGCGAAGCCACGGTGAAATTCCGTTGCAGCAAGCGCGGCCAATGTTCAGCCTGGCTCCCAGGTCCCACTCGAGCGTCTTCATAATCACTCGTCCCAAGGGGGGCCAAACCATGGCTGGATAACCTTCCCTCAAATGAATGTCGATCCCACGATCGTTGCGCGACGCCATAGACCAGGGCATGGCCCACCATATTCTCTCAAGGGGCTTCCTCAACGCGCTGATCGGCCCAGGCGCGGACCGCCGCGAACGCGAGTCCCTGGACAAAAAACCGCGTGCCAGGCCGAGCCAAGCGTGGCGAACGGAGTCGAGCAGGGGTAGAGAAGATGGTGAGCCGCCCGCGCTCCCCTCGCCCATCTCACGATCGGGGCGACCGCGGCGCTCCGAGTGGGGTCATCGCGGCAAAACGCGAGCGCTGTCGGGCGCCCGTCCTGCGCCGACGGCTTCAATGCCTTGCTTGCGAGCCACCGCAGCTGCAGATGTTCGAAATCCGCAAGGCCGAAGATATCGCGACCATGCGCGGCTCCGAGGGGTGGGGTGGGGTGGGGTGGTGGTGGTGGTGGTGGTGGTGGTGGTGGTGGTGGTGGTGGTGGTGGTGGTGGTGTGTGTGCGTGTGTGTGTGTGTGGGTGTGGGTGGGTGGGTGGGTGGGTGGGTGGGTGGTGGGGTGGGTGGGCAGCAGACGACCATTCTCGCGCCGCTGCCCGCCGCTGGTGGGTCTTGACCTAACCGAGCGCTTAGTCCTACCAGAGGTCCTCCGGAGCCCACTCTTCGTCTTAGCCGACCGACCCTTGCACCTGCGAGCGCGCCCCGCAGTGCCATCGACCCCGAGGTTGGCGGCAGACGAGGGGTCGACCACAGGGCCCGCGAGACCCGCCAGCGCCCTGGCCAGGCCCTTTCCAAGGGCGCGGCCAGAGCAGACCAGGGAGAGCTTCTCGGGGCTAACCTGAGCCCCGATCCCGTCCACAAAGGCAGCGTGCAAGGCGCGCGCCGCAGGAGGGAGGTGCGACAGAACATATCTGGACTTGCCGACGGCCGAAAGCGCATGATCACCAGGATGCATGTTAAATTGAATCTGGCGTGGGAGCTTCGCGGGATCTAACGCCAGGAAGGAGTTGGCGCGAATGAGCGTGGTAGCAATTTAACGCCCTGCTATGACTCTACCCTTCGCCCAAGAAGGGTCGTCAATGCAACCTCCGTGAGAGAGAAACCGAGCCTGCGAGTGTATCGTGATGCACAGATGCGCCAGACCGAGAGGGGAACCCATGATGTGGCGCATGTGCACCAGGGTGCTTACACCGAGCAGCGCGTAATATCTGCGAAGGTCGGTGAGGGGGGGGGGGGGGTCGCCGCTTCCTCTCCCGCCGACGTGCTGCCTTCAGCGGCGCCCTCGTAAGGACCTGCGCAGAAATCAAGCCTCGCGCGCGCCTGTTCCCGCGCATCTGCGAAGGCGCGTCTGATTTTACTGTGGGCGCGGAACACCGCGCAGACAATGCCGATGGGCCGAGGGCCCCCCGAGGGTGTGGCCAGCAAGGCCATGATCACGACATGCAGCTGCGTGAGAACAAGCGCAGTGCGTTCCATCGCCGGAAGTATGTCGCAGAGAGCCAGAAGAAGGAGGTCACCCCCTGAGAGACTGCCATGTTTGATGTGAAATCCGCCGACCGAAACAGCAGTGTTGCCATTGGAAAAGGCCTGGTGCGGCTCGAATCTGGTCAGGGGTGAGGCTCGGCAGGGGTGGGCTGGCCACTCCATGTGGGAGCCAGAGAGCCCTCGGCGCATCCCTCCGCAAGTCGGAGAACTTCTCGCTCTCTGCCCGGAGCAGCGAGAGCGGGTCGGCAACGATGAATCCGTCAGATGACAAGGTCGTCGTGGGCGTCCAAGGAGCGGCTCCCCTGAGCACCTCGTGGATGCGCTTGGCCCCTTTACCCGCGCGATAAAACAGCCAATCCCTCCACTCCTTGGACGCCTCGCGACGTGCCTCAAGCTCCACTTCAGCAAGCTTGTCCTTGAAGGACGCAAACAGGCCTAGAAACTGGTCGTGAAGAAGCTCCCCCGACTCGCAGCGCCCGGCATCAGGGCCCTGCCCATCAATGTGAGCAACCCAGGAACCAAGAACCCCGAGGAGTCCTGAATGGTAGTTGGACTAATCAATGGCAAGGATCCCAGCTAGGGCCGAGGCATGAATGCCGAGAGAAGCTCGCGCCCTACGAAGAGCAACGACGGTCTGGGGCCCTTCGCGGCGCCCATGATGGTAGTCGTCCTAGATTCCTTAAAGAGAGCGAAGAAAATGTGCAACCAGCGGTATGGATAACAGAGCAGGCTGCTTCGGCAAATCGGTGTCCTTGTCAAGGATGTCTTTTCAGACCTGCCGAGGGCCTCGCTCCCTGGCCCCCTGAAATGTGCGTCTGCGCCCGCGGCGGACAACGGCGCCCCCATCGGCCAAATCGGCCCATGGGCGATGCAGTTTATCGAGCGCGCCCAGCGCGGCGACGAAGCCCCCGCGCCAGCCGACGTGGAGGCCGCGTCCCCGAGACGAAAGGCCCCCAAACAAACGCGCAGACCACGGGGCCACAACGCGCGCAGGGAGGGGCTGGTGGAGGGCGGGAGGGGGCCTGCTGAACTTCGAAGCCTTGATGGTAGATGGCCGAGGGTAGAACTGAACCTAGACAGGGAAGTGAGGCGAGATATCACTATCGCGAATGACCTTGACACCCGGCGCGCCTTTGCACAATCCAGCGCTAACGCAATCAGAATCGCATGTCTTGGCTCCTCCAATGCCAGTGCAAGCGTGGCCGTCGGGAAGAATCCATTGACCTTCGGTGCGAGCGACCACGTCAGTAGCTACGATCAGGCCAGCCTCCAAGTTGTAATCTCCCCCCAGGATGACAGGATGCACCGGGGGGCCGACAGGGGCACCGCGAGCGCCCAAGATAGAACTATTGCCATCCGAGAGCCTCGCCGAGTCGTGAAGGTATATGCTCGCGCACAAAACGTGGATTTGGTCTGGCAGCGGAACCGCTGCCGCAACAGCTCGGCGCTGCCAAACTTCATGCCCCGAGGAGGGGGATCACGCGCCAAGACCTGATCTAACAGGCACCGCCACGCCTGCATCCAGACCGCCTTCAGGGCCTCGACCTGCTGGCAAGCGCGTGGGCTTCCAACCGTTGCGTGCGCGCCGCGAGCTGGCAGATGGGGTGCAATCTGCGTGCAAATGGTGTCGTGCAGAAGAACAATTTCCTCCTCCGTAAGTAGTAGCCAGGACTGCGCGCTTTCCCATCCCGAGAGTTTGCGAGCTTCCACCAGCGGAGCGAACTCACCTCGGGGGCCCCCGCCTAGCCTCAAGGGGGCAAGGGGGGATGGGCCAGGAGAGCCAAAAAAGCTCGGCGGGCATCCGAGGCGCTTTACGCAACATAGTCTGAAGGGATATGACAACTTGTTGGGCCTCCTGGGGCACCGAGCTAGAAAGCGCAAATGGGGCCGTGGCGCGGAGTCGCTGACGGCGCGGCCGAGCCTTCAGAAACCAAATGAGGGGCAACCGAAAAGGGGCCCCTGGCAGACCTGATGGCCCTTGGGGCCCTTGCGCGAGATCCTTCGGACCCTGTCGTGGAGGGCGCTGAGGTGGGCCTGGAACGACGACTTGGCTGGGCATCGAGCTCGAGGCCCAACGAAACTCGCATCTTCCACCGCGTCGCCCGGCTTCGCACTCGGCCGCCAGCGCGCGGGGAGAAGGATGTCGGGGTCATCAAACGCCCCGGCAGTAACATCGCATCCCAGGGACACGTGGGCCCGTCTAGATGGGGTGGCGCCAAAACTTGAACGAGCACGGCTGTTCGCAGAGAGAGCGGGGTTCCCCTCGGGAGGAGGGGGGCATTGAACGGCCCGAGGAGCAGGCCCAAGGTGGAGGTTTGGGTCGGGGCCCCGATGGGACCTCCAGTCCGCCGGCCAAGAAGACGGTGTCATATTATCCTTGAGTGGTAGTGTCTCCCCTGCTGGGCTGCTCCCCAGCAGAAGCGGCAGCGGCGTGTGTGTGTGTGTGTGTGTGTGTGTGTGTGTGTGTGTGCGTGTGAAATCCTGGCAGCGCGCTCAGTAGCAGAAGGCAAAGCCTCAGGTGGTGACCCAATAGACCCCGTAGCTCCCGACGACGCTGATGAAGAGGCCGACGCCTCCCCCGACTTCTCGTCGCCATCGGTCGGGGGCTTGGCGGCCCCGTCGGCAGTGGACGCGTCGGCAGCAGAGGGCTCACCAAGTGGAGCACCACCTTCGCGAACACGACGACGCTTGCCCGCCATCCGCTTGACCTCCGTCGCATGCTGCTCTTGGAAAAGCTCGACCTGCTCAGCGACGCAGCCGAATGCCTCCTTGGTGGACTTCTGGGGCGCCTCCTTGAGCTTGCTGAGACGGTGGTCAATCTCCTCTTTGTCCGACTGGGAAATCTCATAGTGAGAGATTGCGGGGTCCAGCAGCGATTCGACGCTGATGGGGATGTCCTGGAAGTTGCCCTCCAAGGTGTTCTTGGCGTCGATGCGGCCCGTACTCTTGCGCGCCCAGGCGCTGGGGCGGACGACCAGGTCCTGTTCGGACTCCGCCAGGGCCAACTTGACACACCATTCCCGAACCTTACCTTGTTGAGCAGCGATGTCCTGAGCCATGCGTTCAAATACCGAACAAGCCTTGTCACAACGGTCCCTGCATATACGAAGTTCCTGGATATCACGATTGGCTTGCTGGCTGAGTGGAACCTCGGTCTCCAACGCCTTCACGCGAGCAGCGATCACACCTTCCTGCCTGGAGGCGTCGTCGGTGTCCCCGCACTTCTCGAGGAGGGCGATGAGCTGCTCCAGCTCTACGATGAATGGTTCTCCCGTCTGAGCTGTGGGCGAGCCCGAAGGAGGTGATGCCTGTCCCATGAACTGCGGACCAGCACGTAGAGGGAGTTGGTTGCCATGGCCTCCTTGGCCCCAGACACCTCCTGGAGCAAGAGGGGAAGAACCTGCAGGAAGTTGTGGCCGTGGAGCCTTGCACTGCTTGCATAACCACCAGCTGCTTTGGTTTTTTCCTGGCACCCACAAGATGTGCAGCACCACGGTGGTCCTCCTTGATGCCATTGCCACTGGGGCGGCCAACCAGACCCTCCAGAAAGCCAGCTCGCGTTGCCCGTGAGCCACCCAACGCCACCAGCAGGAACAGCTGGAGGAACAAGCGACATCGGCACCACAGCTTGGAATGCGAAGTGTACCTTGCTTTCACCGCCAGCGGCGGCGCTCAAGCGATCACACACATGATCCAGCACAAGGTGAAACTGACCAGGCGGGGCCTGAACCATAATGCGCTTTAAGGAGAAAGAGGAGGAGGAAAAGGAGGATAATGAGGAGGAGGAAAGATGAGGAGGAAGAGGGGGACAGACCACCAGTGGGAACAATTTCGCTCGTTGCAGCATGTTGGTGGCCAGAAAGGAGGAGCGAGGACGCAAGACAGAGAGCATAACTCCTCGG
This sequence comes from Prorocentrum cordatum, assembly GCA_963575745.1. Lineage (NCBI taxonomy): Eukaryota > Dinophyceae > Prorocentrales > Prorocentraceae > Prorocentrum > Prorocentrum cordatum. The sequence continues at coordinate 676,092 of CAUYUJ010007557.1, read as the reverse complement.
AGGTCTGCCCAGACTGCAAATCGCCATCAAAAGGCGGCTTTCGTGGGCCCCCCTGCCCCGCGGATAATATTTCGTACCTCAAGCGAGCGTGTGAACATGCCCAGTGTAAATGTACGGGTAGACCAGCAAGCCATCGAACTCTGAAGTAGGTCTCCGCGCATCGTCCACCAACACCCAATTGCTTGGAAGCATGTACCCGCGCTATCTTCATACGTGGTTATGGCTCGATTCGCGCTTCTTTGCAAGGTCCTCGCCGCACGGTGCGAATCCGGGATGCGAATCAAGAATGTCCGACGCGCCTCTCGGTGAAGAAGCAAGCGCCCGACAGGCCCCTCGGCCGCGAAACAGGACTGTCCGACGAGCGTCTCGATCGCGCAGCAAAACTACTCGACGCGCAGCATTGTCACTAAGCAGGGCGGCCCGCCGCGCCGCTCGGTCACGAGGCGAGTGCTCGACGCACCGCTCGGTCGCGACTAGGACTGTTCGAATAGCGCCGCGGTCGTGGGGCAAGAGTGCTGGCAGCGGCTCCCAGTCGCCAGACAGGAGGTGTCTGAGGTGCCTCTGGGCTCACCACCTGTCGTGGCCATTGGGGAGGAGGCTTGATGATGATGATGATGATGATGATGATGATGATGATGCTGATTCTGATGCTGCTGCTGATGATGATGCTGATGCTGCTGATGATGCTGATGATGCTGATGATGCTGATGCTGCTGATGATGATGATGATGATGATGATGATGATGATGTTGATGATGATGCTGATGATGCTGATGCTGATGATGATGTGGAAGAGGAGGAGGAGGAGGATGAGCATGAGGAGGAGGAGGAGGAGGAGGAGGAGGAGGAGGAGGAGGAGGAAGAGGAGGAGGAGGAGGAGGAGGAGGAGGAGGAGGAGGAGGAGGAGGAGGAGGAGGAGGAGGAGGAGGAGGAGGAGGAGGAGGAGGAG
>CAUYUJ010007557.1:622122-675043 GCA_963575745.1 Prorocentrum cordatum | reverse complement strand
GGAAGAGGAGGAAGAAGACAAGGAGGACAAATATTAGGAAAAAGGACGGGGAGGAGGAGGACAGTGAGCGTGCCTCCTTCGCGCTCTTTTCGTAAAAGAACAGCTCGTTGGCCGCGGCGAGTCTCGAGGAGCACGCCGCGCAATTCATCGCGATGGCGCCGGCGGCGGTGGGCTGGGCGGGCGCGAGCGCTCTTGATTCCAGCTGGCTGCAGGGATTTTCGGCAGTTTGACGATATGTTTAATTTTGTATCTGGGCGACAGCCTCGATCGCGGCCTGCGGGGCCCATCTTCCCCAGGTCCATGAAAGATTAATCGGGGACGAAAGCGTACCTCCTGGGGAGGCGGTGGGGCCCTGTGGGGCGCGGACTGGAACAGTCATATCGCCAGATGTCTGGGTTCTTCTGCAGTCAGTCTCGCCTCGAAGGCCCTCGCCAGTTTTGGTGCAGAGGAGGAGAAACGCCTGGTGCGAGTCTTCAGGCAGGCTGGTCAGACTCGGAAAGCGCAAGTGCCTCGCGCCGTTTCCGTGCGATGCTGCGCTGTGCACAGTGCTACATGATGCCATGTTTGGCTATGCAATGCCACGGTGCCTGATGCTATGATGGGCAAAACTATCCCATGTTGTGTTGCGCCATGCCATGTCATGCTCCACTGTACGACCCAATCCGATGCGGCACTGCAATGCCGTGAAAAGCTTTGCAATGCTATGCAATGCAATTGTTATGCTGTGCTTTGCATTGCACGGCACCTCATCGCGATGCATCTCTCTGCTGTGCCCTGCATACCTTTGGCTGAACAGTATCCCTATTTTCGGTAGTTCTGGGTGCGTGTGTACCAAGGTTTCCAACGAACCATCCGGATGGTATTGGGCGGGCTTTACGGAATCCTTGAACAACATGTTTTTCCGGTAGGTGGGAGGGAGGGGGGTGCGGGCGACGGCGATGAAGCAAATGACGCGAATGAGGAGAAGGAAGAAGGGATGCGGAGCTGGGAGGAATGACGAACATCGATGAAGTGGGGGAGGAGATGGGAGGAGGGGTGAGGAGGAAATTGGAGAGGACGAGGACGAGAACCTCAATGCTGATTGGTTTCGTTCGCTCCTTAGGCCTTCTCTGTCCGCTGCGGCCGCAACGAACGCGCAACCGCCAGCAGCAATCAAACCGATAATTTCAGTTCGCCAATTCTTTTGGCAGCCTGCGGCCTACCTAGAAAATTGACATACGCGCCGGTGGATCCACGCGAGGAACACGCGGAAACCACCTGCCATTTGGACGCCCGAAACAGGTACGGAACGCAAGGGTACGATGCCCAACAGCAGATGTCGACAGCGGCCGCTCATGGGCAAGCGGCCTCCTGCCTCAAATGGACAACGTCCGCGGCAACGCCGACAGCGAATCCGGCTCAAGATGGGCAGGAACTGCTGTTGGACTTCGTGTCCAGTCTTCCTTCCGTACGGCAGAGTTGTGTTGTGTCGACGTGCGCGCCGCAAACTGCTCCAGCTGCTTCCGCAAAAACTTCGGTGGCCCTGCCAGGAATAAAACTCGATGCGCGGCGCCCGCATGACCAGGAGGTCCTTGGCACTGGCTCCCGACGCCGCGGGGATCATTCAGCCTTGACGCATCGGCCGTTCCCGAAGCGTCAGAACTTTCAACGCCGATCGATTCTGGGCCACCCGCGGCGTCCACCGTGAAACGCCGCGAACCTGCCCTGCCCCCCCCAGTCTGCCTCAAGCTTGCCTCCTCCTCCTCCTCCTCCTCTTCCTCCTCCTTCTCCTCCTCCTCCTCAACCCTCCTCCTCCTCCATCCTCCATCCTCCTCCTCCTCCTCCTCCTCCTCCTCTCCTCCCTGGTCCTCTCCCCCCTCCTCCTCCTCCTCCTCCCCTTCTCCTGCTGCCTCCTCCTCCTCCTCCTCCTCCTCTCCTCCTCTCCTCCTCCTCCTCCTCCTCCACTTCCACTCCTCTCCTCCTCCTCCCTCCCCTCCTCCTCCTCCTCCTCCCGTCCTCCTCCTCCTCCCTCCTCCCCTCTCCTTCCTCCCGCCTCCTCCTCCTCCTCCCGCCTCCTCCTCACTCCTCCTCCTCCTCTCCTCCATCCTCCTCCTCCCTCTCCCTCCTCCCTCCTCCCTCCTCCCCTCCTCCTTCCTCCTCCCTTCCCCTTCTCCTCATCCTCCTCCTCCTCCTCCTCCTCCTCCTCCTCCTCCTCCTCCTCCTGTCCTCCCTACACAAGGGGCGACGTTGGCGACGGTGGCCGCAGGGGCGAGCGCGGGGGACGTGAGGATTCCGGGCATGGGCGGGGGGGCCGTCGTTTGTTCGCCGTCCTCGCCTGTATTTCCGCTCGTTTTCCGCTCCTGGAGCCTCTCCCTCGGGAGCGTTCCTCGCAGGCCTTCCTCCCAGGCGGCGCCAAGAGGTGACAGCACTTGGGGGGGGGGTCGCCACCTCCTCGGGGAGACGTGCCACCCCCAAACCGTCCGGGGACGAACCCCGCGTGGCCCAGAACGACGCCCTCCAACGTCCCCAGCCACCCCCCTCGCTCCTCGACCCTCTCTCCTCCTCGATCCTCGACTTCCAAAAAAGGAGGAGGTGGTGACCCCCCTACTGGTGACTCCGCTGCGTGGCACTGCCCGATCCCCAGCGACTAGCACAGACCTCGAAAGACCTCGGAAGACTTCCTGATACCTCATCTTCCTACCGCGCGGGCGAAGACGAGGTCGAGTTCACGACCCCTCCTTATCATACCACTTGTCGGAATTAAGCTGTTCCTGCACTCAATCTCCTTCCTGCAGCGCTGCTGCACTAGAACGTTGGCGGGGTTTGCCGCAAGCAGCTGGATCTGCTCCTCCCGATGAACGCAGAGCGTCGCATGTTCTTGTTGACACCTTTCCCGCAGACATCTTGGCTGCGCCATTGCTTGACTGTGAAAGCCCTCGCTCGACGCCGTGTAGTTCAGGCCAGCGATCCAACCACGCTCAGCCTCCAGAGGCCTCAACTCCCAGCGCCGCGAACGAGAGCCGCGACTGGCGCTCTCGCTCCGCCTCGGGGCCCCGCGCCCTCACGGACCGATTTCAGGCTCTCGAGAAGTGCCGCAGGACGACGGGGCCGACGGCCCTGGCCGTGCTTTCTGCGATCTCTCGTCTGGTTTTCCGCATGCGGTCTCCCGTCTGGTCTTCCGCATGGTCTTCCGTATCAAGTGCTCGCTGATGTACTCGGCATCCTACTCTTCACTATCTACAATACTCCCTGTGTGTGCTCTCTATGGCATTACCGTACCTTTTTGTTTATAATAGGATTAATACTACTACCAGTAATCGTAATAGTAATCGTAATTCGAACATGCTATTAATAGCACTATTGTTATCATTAATTGTCGTAGCAATACTAATACAACTACTACCAATAGTAATATAATACTGATAATGCCAATAACAATAATACTACGAATGCGAATCATACAACACACGTTAATTAAGTTATTAGTGCTACGGGATAAAATGATAGTACTAATACTACCAATATTGCTACTACTACTACTACTACTACTGCTACTACTAATGTGATTGCTGTTCTCGCTTTTACTGTTGTTGTTGGAATTGTTGTTGAAATCTCACTTCCGAAGAATAATTATTCTTGTTCCCCCTGGCCCGGTGCACATTGTATTTCCCAACCATCCTGTGGTCTTGGGTCCTCGTTTTGAAGAGACAACGCCCCGCGTTCCTCTCCTCTCCTCTCCTCTCCTCCTCCTCCTCCTCCTCCTCCTCCTCCTCCTCTCCATAGGGAACTCCACCGAAGGCCCCAGTGGGGGTGTTCGCATGCGTCTCCCCCGCCCAGGACAGCGCTTCGTGGCCCCATAGGGAGCTCCACCGAAAACCCCAGTGGGGGTGTTCGCATGCGTCACCCCCACCCAGGACAACGTTTCGTGGGCCCATAGGGAACTCCACCGAAGGCGCCAGTGGCGCTGTTGGCATGCGTCCACCCCACCCAGGACAACATTTCGTGGCCCCATAGAGGAGCTCCACCGAAAGCCCCAGTGGGGGTGTTCGCGTGCGTCTCCCCCGCCCAGGACAGCGTTTCGTGGCCCCATAAGGGAGCTCCACCGAAGGCCCCAGTGGGGGTGTTCGCATGCGTCTCCCCCGCCCAGGACAGCGTTTCGTGGCCCCATAGGGAGCTCCACCGAAGGCCCCAGTGGGGGTGTTCGCATGCGTCTGCCCCACCCACGACAGCGTTTCGTGGCCCCATAAGGAGCTCCACCGAAAGCCCCAGTGGGGGTGTTCGCGTGCGTCTTCCCCACCCAGGACAGCGTTTCGCGGCCCTATCGAGAGCTCCACCGAAAGCTCCAGTGGGGGTGTTCGCATGCGTCTCCCCCGCCCAGGACAACGTTTCGTGGCCCTATAGGGAGCTCCACCGAAAGCCCCAAGGGGGGGTGTTCGCATGCGTCTCCCCCGCCCAGGACAACGTTTCGTGGCCCCGTAGGGAGCTCCACCGAAAGCCCCAGTGGGGGTGTTCGCGTGCGTCTCCCCCGCCCAAGACAGCGTTTCGTGGCCCCGTAGGGAGCTCCACCGAAGGCCCCAGTGGGGGTGTTCGCATGCGTCTCCCCCACCCAGGACAGCGCTTCGTGGCCCCATATGGAGCTCCACCGAAGGCCCCAGTGGGGGTGTTCGCATGCGTCTGCCCCACCCAGGACAACGTTTCGTGGCCCCATAGGGAGCTCCACCGAAGGCCCCAGTGGGGGTGTTCGCGTGCGTCTCCCCCACCCAGGATAGCGTTTCGCGGCCCCATAAGGGAGCTCCACCGAAGGCCCCAGTGGGGGTGTTCGCATGCGTCTCCCCCACCTAGGATAGTGTTTCGTGGCCCCATAGGGAGCACCACCGAAAACCCCAGTGGGGGTGTTCGCGTGCGTCTCCCTCACCCAGGACAGCGTTTCGCCCATAGGGAGCTCCACCGAAAGCCCCAGTGGGGGTGTTCGCATGCGTCTCACCGCCCAAGACAGCATTTCGTGGCCCGATAAGGAGCCTCACCGAATGCGTTGCCCACAAAGACGGTACTCACAACTGCATATGGTTGGATCCTTCGCCAAGCTAATTTTCAATTGAAGTGCCCCTCCTAGGGCTCGTGTGTGTGTGTGTATATATATATATATATATATATATATATATATATATATATATATATATAATAAGGGAGAGTCTTGAAGCTCAAACTGTGTCGTTGGCCCCCGGTTTACAACAACAACGGCTCCCGCCTGATCCTTCCTCCGAATTTATTGAATAATCGCGCTCTCGCTTGGGACTTCCTAGCAATTTACCACCGAATCGCGGCTCCCGCCTGATACGTCCTGACAAATTATTGCAAAATCGTGTTCTCGCTTGGGACTTCCTCGCAACTTACCACAGAACCGCTTCTCTTGAATTTTCCCCGCAATCTATGCAGATGCCGGTCCTCGACACTCAGGAATCGCGCTCCCGCTATAGATTGCCTGACGGTTCAAGCAGGACTCACTCTTCAACGACCCACCCGTCGGGGCCTGCCCGCCCGACCAGCCCGCTAATGACTGCAGTCGCCGATCGCTGCCCTTCGCCCGCCTTCGCTCGCTGCCCTTCGTGGCTCCGTTGCTGCCCTCAGTGGCCCCGTCGCTGCCCTTTGTGGCCCCGCACTATATGCCCTTCGTGGCCCCCGCTCGCACGCGCCCGTCGTGGCCCCATACGCATGCCCTTCGTAGCCCCGCTGTCGCCCTTCGTGGCCCCCCTCGCTGCCCTTCGTGGCCCCTTTGCTGCCTTCAGTGGCCCGGCTGTCGCCCCTTGTGGCCCCGTATACGAATGCCCTTCGTGGCCCCCGCTCGCACGTGCTCGTCGTGGCCCAATATGCATGCCCTTCGTGGCCCCGGTGCTGTCCTCAGCGGCCCCGTCGCTGCCCTCTGTGGCCTCGGATCTTATGCCCTTCGTGGCCCACGCTGGCTTTTCTCACGATTTACTTGGGGATCGCGCTATCGCTCGAGACTTCCTTGCGATTCATGCAGGACCCACGCTTCAGCAACCCGCCTGCTCGACATCGTCGCCTGGGCCCGCCTTTCCGACCTGCCCGCTATGGGTCTGCCCACCCGATCTGCCCGTTTAGTTCTACCAGCTGTTTTCTGCTCCTTGCCCCCGTCCTGCTAATTTCTCTCGTGTTCCGCCCTTCTCCTTTCCCGTTCCACCCGTCCGCTTCCCTTGTTTGAAGGACTGCGCTAAGTACACGTGGCAGGTAAAGGAGGATCTACCCCCAAGGGGGTACGATCGAAGACGACGAAGGCGGGTACCGAGGACTTGGGATAGACGTACTGGTTGGCACGTGAGCGAATAGGAGCGAACAGTCTTAAAATGATTGTTGTTGTTGTCGTTGTTGTTGTTGTTTTTGTTGTTGTTGCTGTTGCTAAGCTGTCACTACTGGAGAATAATTACTGTCGATCCCCCCCCTCCGGTGACCATTGTATTTTTTCAGCTGAAGTGCTTCCCCCGGGGCTCGTACCCCGTTTCTTTTTTAATCAAGGGAAATCACGGGGCTCAAGCTGTGTTGTCGGCCCCCAGATTACAACAACAACGGCTCCCGCCTGATACTTCCTGGCAATTTATTAAAAAATCGCACTCTCGCGCGGGACTTTCTCACACTTTGTATACGAATCTCGCTCTCGCGTGGGACTTCCTCGCGATCTATTCAGACGATGAGCCCTCGGCGGTCAGGAATCACGCTCTCGCTTTCATGTTTTTCGCGATTTACTTGGGAATCGCAATATCGTTTGAGACTTCCTTGCGGTTCACGCAGGACCCACGCTTCAGCAACCCGCCTGCTCGACCTCGTCGCCTGGGCCCGCCTTCCCGACCTGCCCGCTTTGGGTCTGCCCACCCGATCTGCCCGTCTGGTTATACCACTTGTTTTCTGCTCCTTGCCCCCCTCCTGCTAATTTCTGTCGTGCTCGATTATTATCCCTCCCCCTTCCACCCGTCTTCTCTTCCCTTGTTTAACGGGCTGCACTAGATTCACGTGGCAGGTAAGGAAGATATGCCCTCAAGTGGGTACGATCGAAAACGACGAGGGCGGGTACTGAGGTCTTGAGATATATGTATTGATTGTTGCTGATGCTATTGCCGTTGCCATTGCTGTTGTTGTTGTTGTTGTTGTTGCTGTTGTTGTCGTTGGTGCTGCGGCTGCTGCTGTTGCGGTTGTTGCTATTGTGGCGGTTGATGTTGTTGCTGTTGTTGCTGCTGCTGCTGCTTGTTGGTGCTGCTGCTTGTTGTTGTTGTTGTTGTTGTTGTTGTTGTTGTTGTTGTTGTTGTTGTTGTTGTTGTTGTTGTTGTCTCGAGCGTGGGGTGCAACTTTTCGAGCGCGGGCTCCCGAATGAGGAGGCGCACAAGGGGGAGGGCAGGAGCCGCAAGGGGGAGCAGCGGGGGACAGGGGGAGGACGGGGGGCGCGACAACGTCTGACAGCCCGTGTGCTACATAACAGACAAGCAGAGGGAAATACACTCGCAAGAGCACGAGATGAGCATGCGGGCAGTGCGTGCACAGCAGGGAGGAGCTGGAGGGGCGAGAGGCGGGAAAGCGGAGAAGCCGCTCCAGCTCCTGCTCCGCATCCTCCTCCACCTCCTGCTGCCGTTCCTCCGCCTAGGACAGCGCAGCCAGAGCTCAACAGGAGCGTCCAGACTTTGACATGATGGATCTCAACTCGGAGCTCAACAGGAGCGTCCAGGAACTCAGCTTGGCCTCTGACCAGAGATGGCCCGAGAGCCGACACGGCAGTCGAAGCCTCGGGGGAAGTTTGGCTTCGCACGGAGGGGTAGGAGGAGTAGGACCAGAGTAACTACAACCCAAGGTGCGTTAAAGATGATGCCATATAGAGCCTCCCCCGGCAAGTCCCCTCATCTCAAGTCCTTGCACGCCTTTTCATAGCTATGCTAAGCCTTCCCCTGAAACACAGGAGGCCCACGGGCATGCTATTCAAGCCAGTAGCCGCCCTCCATCAGTCCAGCTATAAGAAAGACTACTGGGTAGGCTGGGCAGGGCCATATCCGCCACCGTGCCTCCTGGCACGTTGAGGCGTGGAAGAATGCCACGTACCGTTTGGCAGGGTTTCTGTAGTCTTTACAGGGGCCCACCCCTCACGTCGCGCCTGTCGCGTGCACCACCCGTACTCCTGGGGGTCCCTGGGCGGTCATGGCGTCTCCCTGGGGGTAGTTGCCATCCAGAATGCTGCGCTGGCACGGTGGCGGAATTGCAGGAAACAACTGGATAACTCAAGGGAACAAGTTTTCACCGGTTTGCGATGGCCACGGCGACGGTAACGACGTCGGGTGCGATCGTGGCAGCGGCTAAGCACGACGGCGGCTACGCACGACGGCGGCGACGACCGCGTCGGAGCACGAGAGGCAAGGCAGGGCCACCTGCGAAATGAGGTCGCCGCAGAGGGCGTCGATCGGTGACCGCCCAGCCGCCATGGGAGCAGGCGAAGGGGCCCACTGGGTCTCAGGGTCGCGCAGAGGCCCCTTTCGGCGCGCACCACTGAAGGAGGGGGAGGGTCATCGGGATAGAAGGGGGGCGAAACGCGCGCGCAGGCCGCAGGAGTGGGACTCCCTCGAGGGCCCGCTCGGTGAGGATGGGGAGGAGGAGGACGAGGACGACGAGGACGGAGAGGACGAGGACGAGGACGGCGATGACGAAGACGGGGAGGACGAGGACGGGGAGGACGAGGACGGGGAGGACGAGGACGGGGAGGACGAGGACGGGAAAGACGGGGAGGACCGCGGTGGCCCTCGGCGCCAGCGCGCCGCGGCGGCGGCAGCGCCCCCCAAGCGCGGCGCGGGCGCGCCGCGTGGCGCCGCGCGGGCGCGCGCCGCGAGGCGCGGCGGCGCGCCTCCTGCCGCCCAACCTGCCCTGCCCCGCCCGCCAATCCGTCCCATCCCACCGCCACCCCCTTCCCTCCTCCGCCTCCCCCCTTTCCCCCTCGTCGTCATCGTCGTCGTCGTCCGCCTCCTCCTCCTCCTCCTCCTCTTCCTCGTCTTCCTCCTCCTCCTCCTCCTGTTGCTCCTCCTCCTCCTCCTCCTCCACCTCCACCTCCTGCTCCTCCTCCTCCTCCTCCTCTCGTGCGCTTTGGGCACGAGCCGCATTTTGCAAGCACGCGCGCCCAACCCTGCGCCTCCTCGGGGTGCTTGAGGGGTGCCAGTCCTTCCGTCCCGAGTGGACAGCAGTTACTGGCAACAAAGAGCAAGGCAAGACCAGCCTTCCCCGATCCGCTGCGATGTCGGGCAAAGGGGTGAGGCACTGGAGCACATGCAGTAGTTGTCACACTCATGAGTGGAATGGCGTTCTGTCGGAGAGGAGCAATCAGTGTGCCAAGTGTCGGTCCACAGTCAAGGTCTACAAACCGAAGCAGAAGAGTGAGGATCGCAGCGATCACGACAGCAATAATCAGTTAGTCTTTGTCAACGGCACGGTCAAGAGCGGCGGCAAGGGCAAAGGTAAGGACGCCAATCCTGTCGAAGTCCAAGCATTGTTGACAACGATGTTGGCAAAGTCATCTGATCTCAATACCAACAAGGTGCTATTGGAACAGATGAGTGCAATCAAGGCCGGGAGTCCACCAGAGTGCAAGACCATCAGCACGGACGAGACTGTCAAACGAGTTACAAGTGTCTGGAAATAGTCATATGTAGAGAGAATCTTCGTCGCGCAGGGGAGCGTGAACAAGAATTTGCATTAGCGTTGGCCAAATCAGAGTATTCCAAGAAGGACACCATCGCTCTGCTTGCGCAAGAGTCTGGAATAGACATCACGACGCAGAAGGACAGCGGCAAAGAGCAGTCCACATTTGATCTTCACTGGGACGATGAATACTTCAGTCGCTTGGATGAGTACGAATGCGAAGAGGGTGAACGTGACGAATTACACACTCTAAATCGTGAGCCTTCCGATGGCCAAGGCCTGCCCGAACGACAGAGGTACCAAAGTGCAGGAGTGGAAAACTAGGATGGAGGCGTTGAAAAAGGCAGTCGCCGATCGACAGCAGAAGAAACGGAGGATGGAGTCAACCGAGCCGAAGACGGGCAACGGGGGCGGCGGGGGCACCGGTGCGGGGAGCGCGGCCGCGAGCGGCGCGGCCGCCGCCGCCGGCGCAAGCCCGGCAGTGTCACGCGTTGGGGACCGCAGGCTTGAAAGTATGTTTCTTCGCAGGCGATTCGTTCTCAGCATCAGATCTTCGCGTTCACAGAGGCGCGCATTCAGGCTTCGCAACTTCCAGTGTTGGTCAGTAAGTTTCGCAGTGCTAAGTTTAAAACTTTCTTTAACCAACCCCGCCCAGGCAAGGTCGACAGCGATCTCGCCAAAGGGGAGGGGGGATAACTGATTTAGCCCAGGGCCATCGACAGGTTCATTCGTTCGCCAATCCCAATGATTACCCCGAGCTCTGTGAGACGTCGGAGGCCTTCGACGGGTTCCTTCCAGTAGTTGCCCATTTCCAAGGGTATAGTCTAGTCATTCTGTCCTATTATGGGATCTCCTCTTTGGGCTTCAACGGTGATGATGCTAGGAGGTTGTCCAGAGTCGGTGCTCTATTAGCCTCCTTGCAGACCCCTTGGATTATGGTAAGAGTTTTTTTTAACGTGAGCCACAAGGACCTCGCTCGATCGGCGTGGGTATATCGAGAAGGTCGGTGGGGTAGTTTTCACTTCAGATGTAGAACGCACTTGTGTCGCAGGCACTGGCATGTCGCGCGTGGATTTCTTGCTTGCATCTGAGTCCGCAGCGCCATGCGTACTTGGGATCTCTCCTGTCTTTGATGTTCCATGGGGCACGCGTTGCGGTCGCAGAGTGAGGCTGCGCAGCGAAGGCCTACAACTCATCGTTCGATCTCTTGTTATTCTCAAGATGCGGCCGCCGGTTCAGGCACCTGGGCGAGCGGCGCATGCGGGTGGCAAGTCACAGGCTACCAAGCGTAAGAAACAAGAGCGTCGCACGGCCATTCAGCAAAAGCTTCATGACGCCTGTGACCAGCTTTTCGGAAATTTGCCGTAGGAGTCTGAGGAGCCACAGGACGCCGCCAGCCAGGTCGGCCCCGAGGAACCCAAAGACCCATTTCAGTTTCAGAGCTCAGGAGTGTGGGAGGAAGAACCCGACCCTTCGTCGCAAGAGCCCCTTCTCGAAGCTAGGTCTCAGCAGCGGTCTCGCGATGATGCCAGTCAGCAAAACGAAGACCTCCACCACCGAGTCCATCGCGATTCAAACGAGGCTGAAGATGGGCCCCCTAGGTTGGGTGTTTCTAGGGACGAGGCTGCAGAGGTGGTAAGACCCCAGGTCTACATCCCCTGCGACCTCTGGGGCGCCAACAAGGCCAACGTGGGCTTCTGTCACCAGTGGCCGAAGCGAGCTTGGCCTGTCATCGCATCGTCGCGTGCCCTTGTGGTTGGTGGAGCACGTGTCATGCGCGTCAGTGGTATGTGTGCTTCTTGGGTGCGTGCTGTCGAATGCAGCATCTTGGAACATCGCGGGCAAGCATTCGAAGGGAAGTCTAGGGCGGACTCGCCCCGACTTCTCACGCGCGCCGCGCGCAAGGCTGAGCGCGTCACGGGCGCCCCTCTCAGTGGCCAAGTTGCCGCGTGGTGGTCACGACTTCATGCAGTTTTAAACAGATGCCACCGCCGCAGAGTCCGAGGCAACGGAGCGCGCGCAGCAGATCGAGACACTCGGAGCAGTCGCGCGAAAGCCTTCGCAGGGCTTTCCCGGAGGTGTGCAGGCAGTCCTCGTTGCAAGGCATCAGAATTTCTCGTGGGGGCATTGGGTTCGCATGTTAGGGGATGTCACGCAGCATAGCATTGCTTTACTTGAACGTATGCGCGCGCAGGCAAGGGGAGTTGCGCGACGTTCTAGGCGCCGAGCTGTTCAGGCTTCCCTGAAGCCTTCACGGGACTGGATCGTCCAGGAGAGCTCGCTGGGCGTGCTGCATCGCTGTCTTCGAGGCGTGCCCCTCGCAGCAGAAGAGTATCTAGATCGTGGCAAAAGGTTATATCGCCCCAAGGACGCGGTTGGCGCTAAAGCCAAGCAGTTTCAATCTCTTTGGGCCCCCTGAAGCTTTTGATTCTGATTCCATGGTCGAGGTTTTTAGCGTCGTTCGTGCAACTGCCCAAACCGAACAACTGGTCCCCTTGGGGCCCCATCAGATCCGCAGCGCAGACAGAATAATGACATCGAAGGCAGGAATGGGCACAGATCAGCTCAGCCCGCTAGATAGGCGTCTTCCTGGCAACGCTTTGCAGGATCTCGCAGGAGGGGCGCTGAGATGGCCGTGGCAGATGATTGCGCGTGGCGGGCGTCTACTGCCCAAATCATCGGGAGACCGCGTCATCGGACAACTGCTTATTTCTTCCCCGCATCTGGAATTTAGCCAGATGTGGTCCGACCGAGCAGTGGTCGCGCGACGCGGCGCCGGCCTGGGGTGCAGCGGTTGAAGATTATTCTCCCCTTCTCGAAGCATTCCAGAGGATCCTGGGTGCCGAAATCGCGGGGAAGCTTCAGGCCACGCGCGGCTAGACGGTGCTGGGCATCAAGAGCTTGTATGGCAACATCGAATTCAAGAATCTTGTTCTCGCCGCGCTCGGGCTTGGCTTCCCGCCTGTCTTGCCGTTCTTGGATCTGCAGTTATGTGCGGCGGCGCGCGACCTGTCGCAGCTGAGGGCACGTTCAGAAGGATTCCAACCAGCTAGGTCCGTTATTCAAGGGATAAGAGGCGGAACCAGACGTGCAAGATGTTTGACGCATTATATTTTGGAACAGATGCACATCATGAATCCAGGGGTGGGAATAAGGATGGAGATTGCAGACCTTTATCTCGGCGTGCTCGGTTCCCAGCGTCATGTGGGGGGTGAAGAGCGCCAACGATCTCGCCGACCTTTTTGAGCAGGGGCCTTTGACGCTCGCAAGCAAGAGCATTGTGCTTTGTTCAGTCCATCAAGTGCCATGCGCGTCACTCAGAGGCTGAAGCAGAAGGGCGTCGACATTGTGCCAGTTTTGCGGGCTTCATACTTACGAGTGGGTACCAGCGCAGGCAGGCGGCAAGCCCGACGTGTCCGTAGGCAGCGAGTCGTCAGAACAATTCAACATATCCGCAAACTTCATAGGTTCGGAGACGCCCCGAAACGGTATCTCATCATCAAGGGGGCGGGGCAAGCAAGGCCTCAAGCAGGGGCCTCCGACGGGACTGAAGCGTATAGGGGCCTCTGGAGCACATTTATTAAGCATGCGGCGTCGTCTAGCAGCAACGTCTGGAAGCAACCGGCGGGGGAGGTGCATCACGACTGTCTTGGGCCTCAAGACTCCTGGCCTGGACCCAGCTATTCGGCATCCGCTACTTTGTCTACGCCAACGGCTTCATGTGTGGATACATAATGATAGGGCGCGGCCAGGGATCGCGCGAGCGTGGCCCATCGTTTTAGATCAGATGAAGAAGCTTGACCCAAACAGACGTACACGTCGCATGCGGGGTCCCCTTGGCGCTCTGATACACCAGCTACTCCTATTGGGGTGCGACCCTGGGGCTCCTCGCGTTTGGCGCGGACCTGTCTTCCCCTGGTACTTTGATGCTAACCAGTTGCAGTCCCAGTTGATGCTAACTAGGCTCGGGGGCTCTTGGATGACTACCCCTCAAGTTTGCAGGCTCTCTGGTGGAAGGAGGCGTCCAACCACTACTGTGGAGCGGGGTTCGAAGCATGAATGGGCAACCAGAGCCTCCGTCTTTTGCTCACGCAGTTGCAAGATGTGCCTCATGGGAGGCAGCTCGCCGAGCTTCTTCTTTGCATTGCTGCTGGAGGCGCGCGGCTGGAGACCCGCCAGCGAGAAGCAGGACTTTCGCCAGGGAGCCTTTGCCCACGCTGCCAAGCTGGGCCAGAGACTCCTCTTCGCAGGCATTGGACATGTTCCCGCAACACTTGACGTCACATGTATTTTGATTCAGGATGAGCTCACCTTGGAAGCTATGCGGCACATTGAAGTAGAGGCAGATTTTTAGCATCGTGTGTTGATCCCGAGATGCAAGATGCAAGTGGAGCCACCGGCAGAGAGCGAGCAGTGGGTCATCACGGGCCTCAGCAATGGCCTAGCCCCAGGATGTCTTGGGCATGGGCTGCCGCGCATCCAGGCATCTGTGCAGGGGCGACTCGGGAGGCACGGAATCCAGCGATTTGCGTCTTCGAAGGGTAGGTTTGGCCGTCGTCAAGGTCGGCTCGCTCGGCCCGTTCAATGTCGTTAGTACTATCTCAGGGCCCCTGGCAGGAGTACCCCAGACGGTTGCCCGAGGAGAATTGCAGGCTCTCGAGCTCGGGCTTCGCTTCACCACTGGCCACATGACTTTCGTTTCGGACAACCATGAGGTCGTTCGTGGGTGGTTGGAAGGACGATGGAGGAGACCTGGTGGATCACTTGCGTCTTGTTGGAGGGAGATGGGCAAGCATCTACCATATAGGTCACCTGAACACATCACAGTATTAGGGGTACCGTCTCACCTTTCCCCGTCCGAGGTTGTTTCGCGGCGAATTCGAAGCTGGATGCACTCAGGTAGTATTATTGCTGATGGGTTGTCAGGTCTCGCAACAGACAAGCATGGTGTCTCAAATGGTACTCGTTTCAAGCTTGCCACACGGGAACGGAAAGCAACTTGGAAAGCAGCTTTGGTCAGGAAGCGTCTTTTGAAGTCCACGCTCGAGGCAACCATCGCAGAGAGGGAGCTCACGCAGGCTGAAAAATGGAGGTCTGAGGCCGAAGTTGCCGCTGTCGTCCACAGTGCTTCTCCTCCCCCTCCCCCTCCTTTGCCCTCTCCCCCTCCGCCCGCCGCCGCCGCCCTTGCTCTCATCACATCGGAGCACGTGGTCTCCGAGGACGGTCTGGGCTGCGTGATCTGCAGGAGCTCGAGCACCAAGGCTCGGCGCGATGCCTGATTAGGCTCGGAGTGCTATCGTTTGCGTGTCCGGGGATATCCTTCAGCCTCGTGTGGGGGTCCATTTAGCAGGTGGTTGGGTGCACAACTCTCATCACATGGTTTATCCTGATAGATCTCGAGTTTGGGTTTGTAAGTCTAACGGGTTTTTCGGGAGTGAGCAGCTTCGAAGCCTCGCGAGTTTCTGCAAGCCCCTCCAGACTTCCAAAAAGAGGAGGGAGTATCTTTCGCGATTCGAGCGAGGGCTACGTCCCAAATAATCTTAGTTGATCTTGCTACGCAAGCGTTCCGAATCCTCCTCCTCCTCTTCCTCCTCCTCTTCCTCCCCCTCCTCCTCCTCCTGCTGCTGCTGCTGCTCCTCCTCCTCCTCCTCCTCCTCCTCCTCCTCCTCCCTGCCTCCTTCTCCTCCCTGCCTCCTTCTCCTCATTCTCCTCTCTCTCTCTCCCCCCCCTTCTCTCTCTCTCTCTCTCCTGCATTTCGCCTTGGAGTTGGGCGGGTCCAGGCAAGGGGCACGCCCGCAGACATGTGTTGCAGCAGTCGGAAACGTCGCCTCGACGTGGCATCCAAGTGGCACTCGATGCCCTCCTCCTGCTCCTGCTTCTGCTTCTGCTCCTGCTGCTCCTGCTGCTCCTGATGCTGTTGCTGCTGCTGCTGCTGCTGCTGCTGCTCCTCCTCCTCCTCCTCCTCCTCCGCCTCCTCCTCCTCCTCCTCCTCCTCCTCCTCCTCCTCCTCCTCCTCCTCCTCCCCCCTGCCACATATCTTCGCCACTTTTTCTTCTGCTTCCTCCTCTTCTCTTCCTCGTGCCCCTCCTCCTCTTCCTCCTCCTCCTGCAGGAGTTGGGCTAGAAGGAGGAGGAGGAGGAGGAGGGATGAGGATGAGGATGAGGATGAGGATGAGGATGAGGATGATGATGATGATGATGATGATGCTGCTGATGATGATGATGATGATGATGATGATGCTGATGACGACGGGGAGGAGGAGGAGGAGGAGGAGGAGGAGGAGAGGAGGAGGAGGGAGGAGGAGGAGGAGGAGGGGGGAATGCATCCCTGACACTCGTCGTGCTACCACAAAGAGCGCTGAACAAGAAACGGAGAGGCTGTTTTCTGACCACGGCGAGGGCCGGCCACGGGCAGGTTCCCCGAGCGAGACCGATGGAACGGCCTGGAAACCAGAGCCCCTCCTGAGACCAAAACTGCCCTTGACTACAGGTCTTGTCTCGCCCTCCCCCTCCCCCTCCTCCTCCTCCTCCTCCTCCTCCTCCTCCTCCTCCCTCCTCCTCTCCCTCCTCCTCCTCCTCCTCCTCCTCCTCCTCCTCCTCCTCCTCCTCCTCCTCCTCCCCCTCCCCCTCCTCCTCCTCCCTCCCCCTCCTCCTCATCCTCTCCTCCTCCTCTTCCTCCTCCTCCTGGTCCTCCTCGTCCCCCTCCCTCCTCCTCATCCTCCTGGGCCTCCTCACCCTCCTGAGACCCAAACGACCAGAGACCTCCTGGTTCAGCGTCTTGGCCGCAGTCTTCCCCAGATTGGCGATTCCGACACGCGAGGTTGATGCGGTGCGCTTCGGGGCCCTGCGTCTGGGGTAAAAAAACAGAACAGACAACAGAACACAAGCACAACCAATAGCACACAAAACAACGCAGCACAAACCAGACAAAGCACCTGGAACTTGGGGGCCACCAGGCCGTCGTGATCATTCTCGTGGCGTCGGAGGTCTGCGTCTCCCTGGCTCGAGGGGGGGGAGGGGGCAGCTGCTCGCTGCTCTCCCAAGAGCCTTCGACCCCCCCCCCAAGGTCCTGGACTCCCGGGCCCGCCCTGAAGCCCGTCCGACCAAGACTTCTGGGCGAATGAGCCGTGGAGACGGAACCCAGAGAAGGCGGACAGCCTCAGAATCCCCCTCCTCCTCCTCCTCCTCCTCCTCCTCCTCCTCCTCCTCCTCCTCCTCCTCCTCCTCCTCCTCCTCCTCCCCCTCCCCCTCCCCCTCCCCCTCCCCCTCCCCCTCCCCCTCCTCCTCTCCCCTCCTCCTCCTCCTCCTCCTCCTCCTCCTCCTCCTCCTCCGCCTCCGCCTCCGCCTCCGCCTCCGCCTCCGCCTCCTCCTCCTCCTCCTCCTCCTCCTCCTCCTCCTCCTCTTCCTCCTCTCCCCGAGCCGAGGGTCACATCAGACGCACAACAAAAATATCCCGGCAAAGCAACCTAACAGCGATGTGTAGGAGCATATCTGGAAGCATTCCCCTTAAGAATCAGATGAGAATCCAGTTGTAGAATTCTGCTGTTCTCGCAGTCGTAGTCGCATTCGCGATGACAGTCGCAGTCGCAACGGCCTTAGGATCCAATGGAATCCTAAGGATTCCTAGGGATTCTTAAGGCATCCTTAGGCATCCTTAGGAATCCATAGGAATCCTTAGGATAACTTAGGAATCCTTAGGAATACTGATTCCTAGGGATTCCTAAGGATTCCGAAGGATTCCTGAGGAATCCTAAGGATTCCTAAGCATTCCTGAGGATGCTGAACTATGCCTACGGATTCCTAAGGATGCCTACGGATTCCTAAGATTCCTAGGGATTCCCATGGATTCCTACGGATGCCTCAGCCTGCCTCAGTTTCAGCCTCAGCCTCAGCCTGCCTCGGCTTGCCTCAGCCTCAGTCTCAGCCTGCCTCGGCCTCAGCCTGCCTCAGCCTCAGCCTCAGCCTGCCTCGGCCTCAGCCTGCGTCAGCCTCAGCCTCAGCCTCAGCCTCAGCCTCAGCCTCCGCCTGCCTCGGCTTGCCTCAGCCTCAGCCTCAGCCTGCTTCGGCCTCAGCCTGCCTCGGCCCCAGCAGCCTGCTTCAGCCTCAGCCACAGTCTGCCTTCAGCCTCGGCCTCAGCCTGCCTCAGCCTCAGCCTGCATCAGCCTCAGCCTCAGCCTCAGCCTCAGCCTGCCTCAGCATCAGCCTGCCTCAGCCTCAGCCTCAGCCTGCCTCAGCCTCAGCCTCAGCCTGCTTCAGCCTCAGCCTCAGTCTGCCTTCAGCCTCGGCCTCAGCCTCAGCCTGCCTCAGCCTCAGCCTGCAGCCTCAGCCTCATCAGCCTCAGCCTCAGCCTCAGCCTGCAGCATCAGCCTGCCTCAGCCTCAGCCTCAGCCTGCCTCAGCCTCAGCCTCAGCCTGCTTCAGCCTCAGCCTCAGTCTGCCTTCAGCCTCGGCCTCAGCCTCAGCCTGCCTCAGCCTCAGCCTGCCTCAGCCTCAGCATCAGCCTGCCTCAGCATTCAAAATGTGGCCCGGGAATGGAGTTCTGGGAACTCGAAGAACACGAAGTGGCCTACAGTTGGCTCCGGGCATTCAAAATCATGCCCAGGAATGGAGTTCTGGGAACTCGAAGGCCACGAAGTGGCCTACAGTTGGCTCCGGGCATTCAAAATCATGCCCAGGAATGGAGTTCTGGGAACTCGAAGACCACGAAGTGGCCTACAGTTGGCTCCGGGCATTCAAAATCATGCCCAAGAATGGAGTTCTGGGAACTCGAAGAACACGAAGTGGCCTACAGTTGGCTCCGGGCATTCAAAATCATGCCCAGGAATGGAGTTCTGGGAACTCGAAGACCACGAAGTGCGTTACTGTTGGCTAAAAAAGGAGTCCCCGGATCCCGTCTGGATCCCGTCCGGATCCCGCCCAGACCCCCCTGGGGTGTCAAGATGCTCTCTTTTGACCCTACTAGAAACCTATCAGTCTTCGCTGTTAGGTAATATCCTCTTTCCCTCCCTCTCCCTCCTCCCTTCCCCTCCCCTCCCCCCCACTCCCCGATACCGCTACCGCTGACGCCACCGCCGCTCGCCGACGACGGCAACGGCGACGGGCGATGGCGACGAAGACGCCGCCGACACCGTCGACGGCGATACGTAACGACGACGGCGGCGACAATGGTGAGGCCGCCGATGAGGACGACGGCGACGACAGCGGCAGCGACGACGACTGCGACGGTGGTGGCGGCGATGACGGCGGCGACGACGGCGATGACGGCGGCGGCGACGACGCTTCTGCTTCCTCCTGGGGGCGGGGGGACGGGCGCTCTCGGCCTGCAACCCGGCCAAGATGTCCACCCGCACCGCCAGCCAGAAGGGCTCCGCCGGGGGGGAGCCGACGTACCTCGCCGCCACCGCTGCGGTTCGAGGGCCAGGCGAGCGAGCTCGACTGCCGTCGGCGTCGGGTGGCGACCCGAACAGGGGCGCCAAGCGCAACGCGCAGCGCTCGGTTGCATCCAGGAAGGCCAGGTGCGGAGTGGAGCGTGGGCGCGTGGGGAATGCAGGAGGTGGAACAGGGTGACCTGTGATCGAAAACAAGAAACAGCTACTGCCATGTTCGGTTCACATACACATATGTGTCTGCAGCCGAACGTATTTGTGTTTGTATATGTATGTGTTCATGTTGACGTGTCCTCGTAAATAGGTACACCTGTTTAGGTACTCCTCGTTGCAGCTGTGTACATGCATACATATATACGCGTGCATACAAACATACATGCACATGTGTACGTGTATGTATGTT
This sequence comes from Prorocentrum cordatum, assembly GCA_963575745.1. Lineage (NCBI taxonomy): Eukaryota > Dinophyceae > Prorocentrales > Prorocentraceae > Prorocentrum > Prorocentrum cordatum. The sequence continues at coordinate 655,599 of CAUYUJ010007557.1, read as the reverse complement.
TGTGTGTATATATATACATGTATATATATACATATATACATATATATATCTACACGTACGTAACATCACATGTGTTTACCTTGTGTGTACGCATTGCGTGAGTAGGGTCTATGTAATTTGTAACTAAACATATGCACATCGTGTCGTCCTCGGTACCAAAAAACGATTGCGTGTGGGGGTGTTTCAAGCGTTTCGGCTATCTTTTGGGCTTCCGATTTTTTTTGTTGAAAAAAAATCTTGCGAGGGATATCGGAGAAAACCTTCGGAAGCCCTGGTAGGCCTCCAGGGCCTCTGGAGGCCTCCGAAGATTTCTGAAGACCTGCAAGGAGTTTCGCGGGCTCGGCGTCGTCGCCGTCGTCGACATTGTCATGGTGCGTCGTCGTCCTCGCCCTCTCTCTCTCTCTCTCGCAGCGCCAGCAAGCGTCGCGCAGATCGCCCCCGCGCCCGCCGCGCGACCCTGGGAAGCGACGGCTACGCGGCGGCGGACCCGTTCCGGAGGGGGGGAGGGGGAGAGGAACGTCACCCACTCCTCTCATCCTCCATCGAGGAAAAGGGGGAGGGGGGGGGTAGATGGCGGTGCCGCTCAGCCGTCGCAGATGTACTTGCCGTAGACGTACTACGTTCGCGGTAACACTGTACACGAAGTACCTTGTCCATAGCACTGTAGACGTGGTATGTGCACGTAATGCCCTTCTCCGTGCCATTGCAGAGCAAGCGCTGTCCGCGTGAAGGAGACTAGTATGCTGGAATACCACCGTCAGCGGCTTCTGGTAGGCCGGTCACAACATACCTTTTACGCCATGCGATCGTAGATTACACACGTCGAACAACCTTTGGTCGTCGAGCGTGTCGACGAAGAACTTTGCCATCCCTGGCTGGCCTTCAGAGGCTGCGACGTCGTATAAGCGCTCCAACACGTAGTAATGTTTCATCGGGTCGAGATGTTGAGACTCGAGCCTTCTCTGGGAATATGCAGCAAACCGCTTCTTGGCGTGCTTGTCGATGGGCTCGACGCTGGTGCTCTTAACGCTGATGGCCATCGATCCCGTTCTGAATTCCCAGCGCTCCGTGGTGGTATCCCACGCGCCCAGAATACCCTCGAGGCCACTGTGGCGCTTCTGGCCTTGCCATCCCCTGTCGTCGTCCAGCGTGTTCAGGTGCTTCGGCTTGTTTTCGTAGTGCAGCTTATTCTGCTGGTGGTTCTCGTAGATCAAGTGGTTGCCCTCGTCGCCCCTGCAGTTCAGCTTGTCGCCCTGGTAGCTTTGCAGGAGGCTCTTGTAGTTTGGCTTGTGGCCCGCGAAGCTCAAGCTGTGGCCCTCGTAGCTCCGCAGGTGGCCCTTATAGCGGAGCTGCCGGCTCCTGGTTTTGTGCTTCTGGGCCTTGCATGTCAGCTCGCCGCTCCAGTAGCTCTGCAGGAGGCTCTGGTAGTGCTTCCTGTAGTTCGCGTGGCTCTGGGTGTGGCCCCTGTAGCTCAGCAAGTTGTCCTCGTAGCTCTCGTAGCTGTGCCGGTGGTCCTCGCAGCTCAGCTCGTAGTCCTTGTGGCTGTACCAGTGGCTCCCGTAGCTGTGCCTCTGGGTCTCGTCGCTCAGCTTGCGGTCCTCGAAAGTCTGTTGAGGGCCCTGGAGGCTCTTCTGGTGGCTGTAGTAGCTGTGCCTGTGGTCGTCGTAACTGAGCTTGTAGGCCTACTAGGAGGTCCTCCTCACGACGCGGAGGACGTCCAGAAGGCAGGGCAACGCACAATATTCGGCCGATTCCTGCGGTTCGAAGCCTTCGCGCGGCCAGGACTCGGAGGACCTGCAAGTGGTCGACGAGAAGAAGCGTAGCGACGCGCCGCAGGCTCTGCTGGTGGCCGTAGTAGCTCTGTTTGTTGCTCTCGTAGCCCAGCTTTTGCCTTTGGTAGATCAGCTGGTGGTCCTCGTAGCTCTGCTGGTGGCCCTCGTTGCGCAGCAGATTGCCCTCGTGGTTCAGCTGGTGGTGCTCGTAGTCCTGCTCATGGCTTTCGTAGCTCAGCTCGCGAACCGCGTGGCTCAGCTGGTGGCTCTCGTGGCTCTGCTGGTGGCCTTGTAGCTCGGCAGGTGTGTCTTGCGGCTCTGGTGGTGGCTCTCGTAGCTGTGCCTGTGGTCCTCGTAGCTCATCTTGTGGTCCTCGCAGGGCCGCTGGTGGCCCTGGTCGCTCTGCTGGTGGCTGAAGTAGCTTTCCTCATTGCCCTCGAAGCTTAGGTTGTGGCCCTCGTAGCTATCCAGATTGACCTCGTGGCTCTGCCGATGACTCTCGAAGCTCTGCTAGTGGCTCTCGCAGCCCAGCTGGTGGCTCTGGTAGCTCACCTGGAAGTCCACGTAGCTCTGTTGGTGGTGGCCCTCGTACTTGAGCTGGTGGCCCTCATGGCTCAGCTGGCGGGCCTCGTACTTCTGCTTGTGGCTTACGTAGGTCCGCTCGCAGTCCTGGTAACTCAGCTTGTGGCCTTCGTGGCTCTGCTGGTAGCTCTCACAGCTAGGCGGGTGGACTTGAAGCGCTTCTGGTGGCTCTTGTAGCTGTGCGCGTGGTCCTCGTAATTCAGCATGTGGTCCCCAAAGGTCTCCTGGTGGCCCGGGTAGCTCAGCTGGTGTCGGCTGTAGCTCAGAGGGCGCGCTCTCTTCGTAGCCCCCCAGGTCCGAATCAGTGTCGTCGGATGCCACGTCGTAGTAATCCACGTTCTGGAAGCCGGAGTGGTCCTGGCTGGCGTAGTCGTACTCACAATAGGCGGTGCGGCTGTAGTCGCACTCGTCGTAGGCGGCGCGACCGTTGTCCACCAGTACCTCCGCGACGACGTACGGAGTAACCCTTTCGAGCTGCTCTGTCATGTCGTTCGTGTCGTCATGGTGGTGGTATTCGTCCTTGAGCTGTTTGCCACGCGATCCATTTTTGTACTTGGGCCGCCTGTTGCGCAGCTCGTTCTCGCACTGGGGATGCATGTTGCGCAACTCGTGCTTGGACGCTCTCGCGAGGGCGGTTGTAATGATTATACTGATGCCGTCGGGTCGGGGCTGTATCCCATGCTGGACGTTGTACCCCACTCGTTTTTGAGCCGCGTTTGCTCGCGCTCATGTTCTTCTATGCGTGTATGGTCTCGGCATCTTCGCAAGTACGTCTCCACATAACTGGGTAAGTCTCGTAGACTCGTCGTTCAGCAGCTGGTGTCTGATGTAGTTGCGGTAACATTGCTGCTCTTCTCGCGGATCTTCTCCCGCTGGCAGATGATGCTGCAGTCGCAGTTGATCACCCAGAAGCGGATGAAGGTGTCCACCCGGAAGCTGATGCAGACGTGGTACGCGCGCAGCCGATCGCGGCCGCGCGCTGAGGCCGGCCCCCCCTGGGGGCCCCCGGGCCAGATGACCTTCGTCCTCGCCCCCCTACTGCATCATCGTCCTCCTCGACCCGTCCTCGTCCTCACCGTCCTCCTCCTCCTCCTCGTCCTCGCATTCTCCGCCTCGTTCTCGTCCTCATATCCTGCGCTCGTCCTCCACGTCGTCGTCCTCGCCCGCTTCTCATTCCACTCGTACTTTTCATCCTTCCCCGCCCTCCCAGTCTCGTCTTGGTCCTCCTTCGACGCCTGCCAGATTCGGCCAAGTTGCACGCTCAAGTAGGTTTCCGCCGATAGCCAAAAAGCAAACGCCACCGAATATCAGCAGCCCAGTCTGGCATTCTTGTGCCCACACGGGCGTTCTGAAGCAGTGGAATTCTCAACACCAAACCCTCGACGACCGAGTCAACTTAAATCGCCGTGTCCACACTGGCAGGCAAACGACCGAGGCGCACGTGCGACGCGTGATTGGACAAGGCGCGTGTCACCTGAACGTGATGCTCCACGTGACGAGCCCCTCTGCTCTGGAGGACAGATGTAAGGTTGGAGGGCGGCTGCTTTTCAACATGTGGCCTTCGCTCGAGACTTCCTCTTCTGCGATCAAATACGTACCGGTCTGCCACAGCCGCACGGATGGAGGAGGCCGGTTCTTTTCAGCGCGGGGCTCTTCGCGGGACATTTCCTTGCACTGTATGATCCAACTCGCAATCACAAGGTCTTACCCTCGTCTTCTTTCACATCGGCGGCGAGTTGCGCAGAGTTCTCGCGGTCAAAGCGGGCGGAAACCGAAGGGCAAGGAAGAAATTCGCCGACCCTGTCGGCGTGTGTGAGGGGCTTGTCCGTTCGATTCGTCTCTGTTTCCATGGGCCCGTCGCCGCTTGTCCCTTTTCCTTCGGCCCTCCTCTTCCAACGCGCTCCAGCGCGCCAACCCAAACGAAATTGAGCAACGTCGTATTTGAGTCGAAGGGAAGACCCTTCCCTTTGATCCCTCCCCCGCCGGGAGGGGGGGGCGGTCCCAGGGGTGGGGGTCAGATACGACGCCCACTGGGGGGTCCCAGAACCCAAACAAAACCCAGCAAGCGCCAACATTAATAACCCCTTTAAGATCTTCCAAGAGGGCCCCGAATCGCCGAACAACGCTCTGTCCATCGCGCCTTGACGGTTTCCAGGCCGCCCACGAGGCCTGCAAACTGGCCCAAGCAGTGGTACACCCAATGGTTTTCCAATAGTTTTTCAAGGATCTTGGCGTTCTGGTCCCGCCTGCTCCCCGACGCTCCAAGATGGCCCAGGACGCCTCCAACATCGCACCTGGACAGCCCAAGAGCCCTCTAAGAGGTTCCCAAAACAGCCCCAGAGGGCGCCAAGACGGCCCCAAACGCCTCCAACACGGCCTCGGAGGCTTTCAGGACGGGCGCCCAGACGAGGGACCCGAACGGAACTTTCGAGGCGTCGGCCCCGAAAAGCTCCCACCAGGCTCTCAGACGCTCCGGAAGAGGCCTCTTCGAAATCCCCAAGAGCTCCCAACAGGCCCACAGTTTGCTGGTCCACCGCTTCCTCCACGTCGTTCCCCCTGTCCCTCCACGTCGTCTCTCAGGCAACTTGGGCTCGAGCACCATTTTGGCAGCTCAGCCCAACCTCGCGCCTCCACGTGGTGCTTGGGGGGCAGCCCACTTGCCGCTCGCCCTTTGGGCGGACAGTTGGGCTGGCGAAAGCGAGGCGGCGTGTGTGTGCTGTGGGCATGTCCAGAGCGTGGAGCACATGCGCGTCATGTGGCACTCAGCAGTTCAATGATAAGTTGCAGAAGAACTCAGGGAAGTGCTACAAGTGTAACAAACCCGTCAAGCTGTATGCGCCGAAGCCCAAGAGCGGTGGAGGTCAGCAGCAGCAGCAGCAGCCAGATCTGAGGAACAAGGGGGCCAGCTCCGACAAGGATGTCACGGGCACCATCCAGGCGCTCGTTGTCGCCATGGAGCGCCTCACGGATCCCACCAGCAGGCAGAGCCTGGCAGACCAGATCGCAGCAGCGGAGAAGGCGGCAGCAGCGCCAGCCGCCCCACCGGTGTCTGCAGCCGAGGCAGTCCGACGAGCTGAAGGCGCGTGGAAGGACGCTTCGGTGAAGCACGTGCAGGCGGCTACCCAGGTCGCCAAGATTCAGGAGAACTTGAGGAAGGCGCTGACGAAGGAGGAGGAGGCAGCTCGTGCGCTGGCGCTGGCGGAGATCAACAAGCGCACAGCGGCAGTGGCTCTCGCCCACGAGGTGGGCGTGGTCACGGGCATGGGCAAGAACGACGGCGGCTCGCCATCGGCTGCCCAGCCGCCCATGATGAACGTCACGTGGGATGAGGAGTTTTTCAAGCAGATCGACTCCATGGAAGAGCTCTCGAAGGAGGAGAGAGACGGGCTGAAGACCATGGAGCGCGAGCTGCAGCAGGTCAGGGACAGCGTCGTCGGCAAGGCAGAGCAGGTCGGCAAGTGGCGTGCTGAAGTCCTGGCGATGCGCGAGAAGGTCCACGAGCGGCAGCAGAAGAAGAGGAAGGCAGGCAACGAGACGGTGCCAGAGGTCGGCGGCGCTGGGGGCGGCGCGGGCGCGGGAGCGGCTGCAGGCACAGGCGCCCCAGATGGGGCGGCGGCGGCGGCGACGCCAGACGCGGCCATGGGCGGCGAGCCTGGTGCGGGGGAGCCCTCGCCTGGGCACGCGCCCCCCCCCGCGGCGACTGCGCCGACGGCCGCGTCCAGCGCGGGAGGAGAGCCAAGCCAGCCGCCAGGCCAGTCGCCGTCAGAGGAGGCCATCCAGGCCGAGATGGCACGCATCCGCGCTGCGCAGCCCCTAGGGGAACGCGCAGCGAAGGAGGCTGCAGGCCAGTGAGGCCACGCGGCGGCGGCCAGCCCCATGGAGGCGACCGCCGCCCAGCCGCGTGATCCATCAAGTGCTGCTTCTTCGGCATCCACGAGCTCGGAGGAAGCAAGTTGCACAATGTTTTTTCAGTAGCGTTACCTGCCTGGGTCCGAAGTCGTGGTCGTACCTGAAGACGGAGGAGATTCTCAGCAGGTACTCCTTCGCGGGGATAGTGGAGAGTCATGTTTGCAAGCGCACTCGCGCGAAGTGGGCAAGACGGGCGAGAGCTCTCAAACTCAAGTTTCTGGACAATCCTGCACGAGGTACGGGGAGATCGACTTCGGCGGCGGCGGAGGGGCGCGCCAACGAGGGTGGGGGGATCTTCCTGGCTCAGGGGCACAGGAATGTCCATCGTGTTTTTGATCGACCAAGTGAGACCGCTAGTAGCTTTTGCTCTGAGGGCTCAGATGCTCTCGACGGTTTCATGCCGACGCTGGTGCACATGTGCGGTTTTTTCTCTGTTGATTGTACTGTTTTACGCTCACCCGTCCGTGCAGTTTTCGGGTGAAAATGCTCAGAGATTCTCGAAGTTAGGCGCTTTTCTTCAGTCTGTGAAACTACCATGGCTCGTAGGCGAATATAACATTGACGTGGACGTTTTTGCTCGCAGCGATTTCTGTCAACGTGTCGGCGGAGTAATCCGCATGGCCAATGTCGAGCACACCTGCATAGGGGAGACAGGTAATTCGCACGTTGATTTTGTCATGGCTTCGGAATGCTGCGTACCATACATCAGGAGCGTCAGTGCTGTAGTAGATACTCCCTGGGCCCCTCACATCGGTCTGGAAGTAAAGTTGCGAGGCAATGGTGAACAGCTCATCTCGCGCACTCTAGAAGTCGCGGCTCGTCTGCCTCAGGTCACTCGGCCAATCGCTACGGCAGTGGCAGGATCTAAGTCCAGTGCCACACGGCTCGAGCACCTGAGCTTGGTAGAAAAAAAGCGGGAGCGCATTCGCACGGAACGCGACGATTTGTACGGCGAGGCCTTGTATAGCGAGCCGCGCCAGGGTCAGGAGCCTGGAGCTATCGACTCCCTTCCCACGGTTTCGCCCGAGGTCGTTGGGGATGTGAGCGTGGATCTTGTCTGTCCCGATTTTGATCTTTTCGAGTTTGGCCCCGAGGAGGAAGACCCTTGGGCCGGCGAATCCTCTTTCGTTCCCGTCGGAGCCGCTCGGGCGGGGAATTCGCGTCTCCCTGGAGGGGTGGGGTCAGGCGATGTCGAGGGCACAAGTCAGTCCACCACCAGAGCTGAGCGTCCCAGGAACATCGACCCCCTGGAAGGGGATGCCAGCAGTCTCGCCCCTGCGGATGCTGCTGCTTCTCCCGCTTCCCTCCCGTCCTTTTCCATTCCCCCCTCGTCGTGGGCAGCCGCGTTGGATCAAACGCCTTGGCACTCACACTCTACTCGCGACGTCTGGGGCCCCATGCTCCAGTCAGTGGCTTTCGAGATCGGAGGCCCACACATCCTCCATGTTAGCAATGCTTTCGCCCGCTGGGTTGAGACGGCCGAGCAAGCGATCTTGGGGCATCACGACCTCGGCGGGTGCGCGCGATCACGTAGCGCTGGATGCAGCCTCAAGGTCACAGTTGTCAAGCTGGCCGAGCACATGCGGCAGCAGCCCCTGAAGGGCGGCATCTCGTCCTGGTGGGCACGAGTCCACAACGTCGTGCAGAGGGCCCTCAGGCATAGGCGACGACAGAATGGAGCTCTTCAGCTGTCGCAGCTGTCGGCAGCAGGTGTTCGTCTGGTAGATCAACCATTGGATGGTGCAGAAATGGCTTATCCCGCAGGGGTTGGCAGCTGGGAACAGTTTCTGGGTCATCTTCGCAGGATCGTTGACCTCGACATCGAGGTTCTCGTCCAGCTGGAGGAGCAAGCGTTTCGGGCGTCCAAGAGGGCGCATAACAAAGCGGCGTATGCTTCGCTGCGTGAGTTTCAACAGTGGTTTTCTTCTCTGGACACGCAGGGCGTGGTCCACAAGAGTATCAAAGATCCCGACCCCGAGCGAGACGAACTACACCACAATACTTCAGATGGTGGCGTCTTGGTACATCCCATGGATATCGTGGATCACAAAGTTAAGGTTTATCATTCCAAGTGGAAGCCATCAGAGGCCACTCGTGAATCTCTTGCGCGTACGTGTGCTGTGGTCAGAGAGCAGGCTGTGATCGAGCAGCTTCCCCCGCTAACAGTCAACGACGTACGAGCAACTTTATCTCGAATGAAGCCGAGGGCAGGTCTCGGCATATATAGGCTGACGCCAGTCGACTTTCAACGTTTGCCAGATGAAGGTATCCAGGCATTGTGCGATCTGTTTCTACTCATAGAGCAAGGGTTGTCATGGCCATGGCAGAGTCTCTGTGTCGTTGGAAAACTTTTGGGGAACAAATCAGGAGGCGATCGAGTCATAGGATGGATCGCGATGCTGGCCAGAGTCTGGTCCATGGCGCGCGAGGTGGAGATGAAGGGGTGGTCCGTCGAGCAGGCTGAAGTGGACCGCTGGGATGCCGCCGTCGCGGGCAACAACGCTCTGCGCGAAGCATTCGTGCGAGCGCTGGAGGACGAGGTCCACGCTCGTTTGCAGATCCCGAGCGGACATACGCTATGGGACATCGCCTCTTTCTATGATTCCATAGAGTTTCACCCCCTCGCTGAATGTGCTTTGGGGAAAGGCTTCCCACCAGTTATCTTATTTCTGGAACTTCAACTGTGTCTGGCACCTCGTATGTTGGAGCAACTCAGTTGTTTCTCAGGGCCTTTCGAAGTGACGCGGTCGGTGGTCCAGGGCTTGAGGAGCGGCACGCGGTTTGCCAAATTCATCGCGGCGAACATATGTCGTCGGCTTTGCAATTCTTTCAGCACGTTGCGTGAGCGCATATGGATAGATGATCTACCGCAAAGAGTTTCAGGGTCACGAGCCCATATCAGGGCGACCTTGATCAAGGGCGGCGTCCATACCGCCAAGGAGTCTCAGAAGTTGCACCTCGGCTTGGCGGACAAGAGCGTCATCACTTGTTCGCATCATGCCGACGCGATTGCTGTTGCGAGGGCACTGAGGCGCAAGGGCATTCACCTGCGCGCGGCCCTCCAGACGGCATACCTCGGCGTCGACCTCAGCAGTGGGAGGCGCCAAGGTCGAGCCACCGTTCGTCAACGGCATCTGAAGTCAGGCCAGTCACACGCTCGACTTCGACGTTTCGCACAGGCCGCTCGTCGGTGGCAGGCATCGGCCAGACTTCAACGGGCTGGACCACAAGCAGCTGCAGTCTACGGACACCACGTCCACGGGCAATTCGGATCGACGATGCTGGCCCAGCGGCGCAGGCTTGGCGCGGCGGCTGGGTCGTCGAAGCGAGGGCGGTGTTTGACCACATTACTTTCTCTTAGATTGCCTGGGTGCGACCCAGGCCACCTTTTACCCAAACAATGCATATCTCAATGGTTGGCGGTGTGGCTGACTGAGGTAGGGCTGCGGCGATCCATCGAACGGGCATGGCCGAAAGCAGTGGCACACCTACGTTCCCTTCCTCAGGGCCAGCGTGTGCGGCACGTGTGGGGCCCAATGACCACGGTGATCCTCTAATTGCTTGACGCGGGCTGGTCGCCCAACACCCCCGCCGACTGGGACGTGCCGAGTGATGGCGCTGCAGAAGTTCACGCTTGGCAGTTCGACAGCAGTTACTTCGAGGCGCTGGACCAGGCAGCCCCGTTGTTGGCGGAGTTGGAGCGGACATACGAGCTGAAGCAGTGGAAGGACGCATCTTCTTTGTTCTGTGGAGCTGGGCTCGAAGGAGGGGCTGATATGACCTCCCTGAGAGCCATGGTGGCGGACTTGCTGCACGCGAAGAAGGGCAGGCAGCTGTCCGAGTTACTGGTGACTGTGGCCACAGGAGGGTGGTGGCCTAAAGTGCGGAGTCATGAAGCTGGGCTACGTGCAGACGACCGGTGCGATCGATGCGGCACGGAACAGGACACACCGTTGCATAGATGCTGGACATGCTCCAAAAATCAAGGGTCTCGTGCATTCGATGGATCTAACGATTTACTCCCGCGTGCTGTGAGTGAATCCGAGGCATTTCCCTGTTTCTGGATGCCGGGGCTCATCCCTTCCGCTTGGACCTCCATTCAGCCCCCCCCCCCGTCTGTCGAGGTTATCTCTGGCGGTCGTCTCGGGAACAATGGTCTCGGGGCTGGCTGTTTTGGGACTGGGACTGCTCTGGAGCCCCTGGTTATTTTTGGAGACGCCTCTGGGGGTCGAGACACCCTCGACTCTAGACTCAGGCGGGTTGGCATAGGACTTGCCACTTTCACTAGGTATGATCCTTTGGAGTTGGGGCCTTTCCTCATGGGGCCCCTCACAGGAACGGCACAGACTGTTCCTCGAGGTGAACTTAGGGCGTTTGAATGGGCCTTGCGTTTCAGCGTAGGCGAACTATTGTATGTTACGGATTGTGACAAAGTAGCTAGAGGGTGGTACAACGAGTTGTTCCGCAGGCCTCAAGGCCCCCAGTCGGACATATGGCGTGACATCGGTGAGCTACTGATATCACAAGGTAGAGCTCCAGCATGTATAGTTGTCGTTCAGATCCCGTCTCATTTGACAGGTGCTGAAGTGCTGGCCCGTGGTCTCCCCTCGTGGTTAGTGCTAGGCAACTCTTGCGTGGATGATCGCGGGAGTGGCAGCGACACTCGCGCGAGTTTCTTCTGAGGAACGTCACAAGATTCTTGAGGTCGAGCATCGGGCCCGACTGGTTCGGAGGAGGTTGCTGCGTGTCGGCTTAGACTCCACTCGAGCGTCTCAGCTCTCTGATGTCCAGAGAGGGCGAGGCGCTGGTAGAGTCCCTCCCTCTCCTCCCCCTCCCCCTCCTTTAGCTCTTGCACGCTTCGCGTCTGCACATACCCTGACCGAAAACGGGAGGGCGTGTAGCGTGTGTAAAGGCTCCGCGACTAAGGCTGTGGTGTCCGAATGGCTAAAAAGTGAATGCTTCCAACTCCAGCATGACAGCAACGAGCTTTGTCGTGTTCCTAGGGGGCGGCGTTTACACTTGGCCGGTGGTTGGACTCATCCCTCACACGCCTTGACCTATCATAAAGACCTTAAAATCTGGTTTTGCCGCACGTGCGGGTTCTTCGGCCAGGCTCAGTTCAGAGGCCTGGGAGAACCGTGCAAGCTGCCGATTTCGAAGGCCAGGCGCGAGTATCTTGACAGGATTAATCGCGGCCTGTTTCCGAAAAGCTGAGCATTTAAGCCTGGTTATTACTACGTGATGGCGGAAATCCTGGAAATCCCTCCACGTCGTCTTCCCCGTCCTCGTCGTCGTCTCCAGGGTCGGCGGTACCGGTCGTAAGGCCTTCGCAATATTTCAATATATATATATATATATATATATATATATGTATACATACATACATATATATATAGAGAGAGAGAGAGAGAGAGAGAGAGAGAGAGAGAGAGAGAGAGAGAAAAGAGAGAGAGAGAGAGAAACAATATATATATAGAGAGAGATCATAGAGAGAGAGAGAGAGAGAAAACAAAAGAGAGAGAGTGAGAGAGAGAGAGAGAGAGAGAGAGAGAACGCGAAGCGCGCGGCCAGAAGGTACGAGCAGGCGATGGGAAGCCCACGCCACGCGGACACCGCGCGGGGAGGAGAATGGCCCAAGCATGTCCCAGCCACGCGGTCACCAACTGCGGAACGATCCCCCCGTCCTCCCCCCCTTCGCCCACTCCTGAGCCCCTCGGGGGCGCCCCAGGGCCCGCTCGGCGACCTCCTCGCTGTCCGCGCAGAGCGCCAGGAACGCCGCGGAGATCCTTTGCGGTAGGGTGCGCGGCTCACTGGGGAACCAGGATGATGATGATGGTGATGATCATGGTGATGATGACGAAAGTGATGATGGTTATGATGGTGGTGATGACGGCAATGGTGATGATGGTGGTGGTGATGGTGGTGCTGGTGGTGGTGATGCTGATGACCATGATGGTGATGACGATGGCGATGGTGACGATGAGGATGATAATGGTGTTGCTGCTGCTGCGGCTGCTGCTGAGGATGTCGAATATGACGGTGGTGATCCTGCAGATGATGAGGTGGCGGTGCCGAGGATGATGGCGACGATGATGATAATAAGGTAGGTGATGGCCGTGGCGATGATGGTGCTGATGAGGATGACGGTGGCGAGGACAAAAGCGATGATAATGACGATGAATCTATTCCATCAACATCAGATCCGACAGGAGAGAACGTGGATCTATCTGTCAGAAAAAATGAAAGGAGCTCGTCGCAGAGAGCCAAGGCTTTCGGTATACCTCGCGGGGAAGGCCACGCTATAGGGGCCCTGGCACAGAACACGAACCAAACATGACCCTGCAATGAAAGCGGGTCGAAGCCCTGGTCGGCATCGCCTTGAACAGCGTGCGAGCTCAGGCTCGGGCGTGGCTGAACAAGAAAACCGAAACATCGTGCGGAGCGAGTGGCGCCAGCCATGCATGGGTGTTCTCATTGAAACCCGCGATCGTCGTCGAGGTAGCGGGTGTACTCAATAACCAGTACGCTGGCAGCCACCAGCGCGCCGACCTGTTCCGAGAAGGGGTGACAATGGTGGCGTCGTTTGCGCCCTCGACGGCCAAGCATGCGATTTCCTCGCCAATGCCTGTGGGGTGGGTCATCTCTGTAGCGAAGGCCTGGCTATTCCGTAGACATGCTAACGGCGATGCAGGTAACGGCGATACAGGTTTCGGTATTGTGGGTGGGGGTGCTTCGCGGTCAGCCCAGATTGTAGGAACAGCTTGTTCGTGTTTTCTTACACTTTGTTCTGGACGAATTCGGCATCGCAAGAACCACATTGCCAACTTCGCCGTTAACCACCATCGCCGCTGGCGTGGCCTTGGCTAGTGGCGTCGTGAATGAGGTGTGAACTCATCGATGGGGTCGGTCATGGAAGGAACATCCGTACCAGCGTAGCAGGTGTCGTTAATTGCGCCCTACCTCGGGGGGCTGATCTCGTTCCTTGGGGACGAGGTTGGTCGCACATCAACTCATCGTCGTTGATGCTGTGGGTCGAATCCTCACGCGAACCCACCTGAAAGAACATGCCAAACTGCCCCCGCAACTTCTGGTAGTCGTCGCTCGTCTCGGCCATCTCGGTTTACATGCCCAGGCAATCCATGACGAGGTGTTTGTTGAACGCGCCCAAGATCTTGTCCTGAGGCAAAGTCTCGTGATACATGTTTGGTGGCACGTCCGCGGGATCCACCACGCCCGTGATGAAGTTGAGCCACGCAGGTGTGAGCTCGTCGAAGTCGCCCAGCATGAAGGGGCGCCGCGCGTAGAGCTTGATGTTGTTGTGGTTCTTCTTGGCTTCGAGCAAGTCGCTTGGGGTCCGCCGGGGCACACACACAGCCACAAGTGAAAGTCGATGTGCCCCTCGATGTAGACGTGCTTCAGAGCAAGATGGTCCTTCCAGTCGTTGGACAAATATTGATTAAAAAGGGCGGGGTACCCCTCGTAGGTGACGCCCTCGGGATTGCGCATCCACAGCGGCTGGTGCGTGTTGGACTGCTGCCTCTCGTGCAAGCTTTCTTCAGGGGCGGGGCCCTGCTTGGGCCCTGGCACATCGTCAGTTGAAACGGCGGTGTGCGATAGGTCGGCATGGAGATCTGCGTGTCGTAGAACTGGCCTGGCCTCTTCTCGTAGTTCGAGTCCTGGCGGAACGCCAGTGGCTGCACCAAGCTGGAAGTGGCGCCGTCGAAGCCGATAGGGGTGCGCCTGAGCTCGTGGGCGCTGTCCGTCTACGGTTGCGCCACACTGTGCTGCATCCGCCGCTGCCGCTTCGCCGTGGCGGGCTTCCAGCTGCGTCTGGAGGACCGACCACAGCGCGTTATCCCCGCGCGAAGTCCTGTGGTGTTAGGCCCTCTGCTGGGTGCGTTCGGGTTGGAAGGCGCGTGCTCGGAGGCCGCTGCGTCATCAACTCGAGCCCAGGGGCGAGCGTACGATGATGATGACGATGATGATGATGATGATGACGATGATGATGCTGATGATGATGATGATGCTGCAGATGATTATGATGATGCTGCTGATGACTATGACTATGATGATGATGGTGGTCATGCTGATGATGCTGATGATGCTGCTGCTGCCGTTGTTGCTGCTGGTAAGAAAGAGTAAGAGAAGGGGTAGGAGAAGGAGGAGGATGAGGAGGATCAGGAGGAGGCAGAAGAGGAGGAGGAGGAGGAGGAGGAGGAAGAGGAGGAAGAGCAGGAGGAGGAGGAGCAGGAGGAGGAGGAGGAGGAGAAAGAGCAGGAGGAGCAGGAGGAGGAGCAGGAGGAGGAGGAGGAGGAGCAGCAGGAGGAGGAGGGGAAGGAGGAGGAGAAGGAGGAGGAGAAGAGGAGGAAGAGCAGGAGGAGGAGGGGGAGGTGGAGCGACGGTTGTCATTGAATTGTGGCCCTGGCAAAAGGGCCAATTTGGTCGATGCTTGGGGCTCTGGATCGGTCGCTGCACGAAAGGATCTTTTGCGTTGCCCGCCCAGCTCCGCATTGTCGCCAAGGTGCAAGCAAGCTATCAACCTGGTGTCAAAATACAAACATCTACGCACCATGACACATCGTTCAGTCACGCTAGGCAGCGAGGTGGCGTATCGGAGGCAACATCTTCATGTTGCCCTCGGCCCCTCGCCAGCTCAGTCTGCCCTCGGGCTCAGCTGTCCCTCACCACCAAAGCTCACGTGGTTATCGCTAAAATACGGGGGGCGATAAATATGCGGGGCGGGGGTGGGGGGGAAGGTGCCCTTATCGGGCCCGAAAGGCCCCCGTTGGGGCCCCCAAAGGCCCCTTTCCCAGACCCTCGACGTCGTGTCTTTTTTGGGGGGGTTTTCGTGACGTCATCCCCAGAAGCCTGGACCCCTTCCCGGGGACAGATTGTTCATCCTGAGTCGTTCTGTGACAGCCCCGAGGCCCGGCGAGGGCACCTGGAGGCCGAAAATAAAGAAAAACCTCTCGACGTTTTTTTTTTTCACAACGCGATCAGGTCTGGGATAGGGGCCCTAAAAGGCTTCTTTCTGCAGCCCTTGCTGCCCCCCCATTGATCGCCCCCCATTACGCGTGGCCCGACTTCGACCCGGCGGCATGGCACCCTCTTCACGCGCATGCCCTCGAGTAACTCCAGGCCGCGCACCTCAGGGCCCGACTTCGGAAGGGAGCCCGGCTATGAATGAGGCCAGATGATCCCCAGCCTTCGGTGAGCGACGTGGTGGGGCATGCTGGATGGGGTCCTCGTGTCAGGCTCCGCCACCCGCTTAAGTCGGAGAGACGTAAGACTCGGGTTCGGGGGACTCGGGCTGGCCTGACGGGCCAACATGAAAATGACGAGACCCAGTCTGAAATTTGACGCGAGCTCCCGCCGCAGGCATCCCACAAAAACTTGAGCGTCAAAACCCAGGACGCGCTCGTAAAAAAAAAAACTTCGGCAGTCCCGAGTTCTGTCATACTCGTGTCCTACGTGTCCCCGACCACATTGCTACTCAAGGCTCCACCTCCATCGAGGTTGCTTCTGGACTTGCTGGCCCGTCGTGACGACTCTTGGGCTCTGCTTGCCTTGGCAGATTTCAGAGAGGGCCCGATCTTTCTTGGGGGAGGCAGCGCACTCGAGAATCGCCTCAAAACAGCAAGGGCCTGCTCAGCGGGGCCTTTTCTGACCACGTCCGGTGGTGGGCGGACCAGTGTCGCCTGCGTCAGTGGCAAGCCTGCCCGCGGTCACTGAGCCAAGCGGCCGAGCTCCCGCCGTCACGGACCTGCATCGCTCCAGACCCGCCGGTCGCTTACCCGTTACCCGTGCTACGAATGCGGCCACGTCGCCCACACGCTGGGGGCGTGGAGATCTCACCGGACGAACACCCGCGCGTCCACGGATCTCGCCGGTTCTCTATGAAGGGGCCCCAGGACACACAAATAAATACACACAAATAAAAATATTCCCCATATTTTCCCATATCTTCTGGGTTTCTGTCTTCCCCCCCACTTCCCATATCTTCTCATATTTTTTGGGGAATCGAGGATTAATTGTGTCTGTGTGTTTCTTTTCCTCCTGACTCTAGCTGGGTTAAGAGGATTCTGCCATATATGTGCCTTCGTGACTTCCGCGCCCGTCCTCGCCTCCTGAAGCATCTCCTGCACTATGCGGAAGCACGTCTCCAATGGGCCTTCTTGGAGGCTTCTTGGGCCGTCTTGGGGCGGTCTTGGGGGCCTCTTGGGCCGTCTTGGAGCGTTGGAAACCCGAGAAGGCGAGAAGGCCAAAATCTTTCAAAAACCATCGCGCACAATTGACGATTTTGGCCTCTCGGGGCCCTCTTGGGGCTCTCTTAGGAGGCCCCTTGGTGGCCTCTACGCGGTTCCCACCGCCGGAAGAAGCCGGGGCCCTCTGGCAGCAGGACTGCAAGGAGGCCGTCACCCTCAGCGCCCTTGGGCTTCGCCCCACATCCACCGAGACCCCCCCGCTTGAAGTCTGCGGCCCTGCTCTGCCCAGTCCGACCCCTAGCCTTATGATGCTCCACCCTACTTCAGCCCTTGATAGCCAGAGCTAATTTTCAGCACTAAGACAGTACCGAAACTAGAGGGTTTTCAAGTGGTGGGCCCTGGGAGGCGATACTCGTTCGACACTGCTTCGATACCTCCCTGGACGCCCGACATTATTTCTGGGATGTGGTCCTTAAGTGCGATGAGAGCAACATAACCCTAGCCATCTCTGGGCCCCCACGCGCATCCCAGCCCTGGCCATGGCGTCTAACGTAAAACAAAACCCCTTCCACCCGCCCCGCTCTGGGATCCCCAGAATGCGTCGCATGGTCCTCTACGTCCTGCGCGTGTTTGGCGGCCCGTGCCGCCCAGGGGGTGTCCAATCCCATTTTGAAGGCGTGGTTTTGACCGCAAGACTTCCTCTGGTCATGCTCAGCCTGCCAGTGGCCAGTGATGGGGTCCAAGAGTTTAAACCCCCCAATTCGCATGCGATACGTTTGTTCTTAGACCTCATCAAGGATGGGCATGCGATCGGTGTGTTCGCGAACCTGCCATGCGCGACGTGGTCAGCTGCGCGACGGTGCTTTCTCGGAGGGCAAAGTGGCCCCCGCCCTGTCAGATTCATTAGTAACCTGTGGGGCGCATCTCGAATTCTAGGTCTTAATGAAACAACTTGAGCTGGGTGACGAGCTGTACATATCGAGTCTCACTTTCATGTATTCGTGTCACACACTTGGAGCGGCAGGCACCTTTACACACCCGGCGCCTTCTGACCCCCTGGCCCCCTCTAGCTGGTTCTTGCCAGAAGCAGTCCGCCTGCGCGCTCAGGGCAGGTAGGACACCAGCGGCAACTTGGATTTTGCATTAGTTGACCAGTGCGAGTTCGCAGCGGCCGCTGTCGATCCCATCCAATCTTAAGTGGTCGACCAGCCCGCGTTTCGCCGAGCTCTGTCGAGCCTCCTGCCGTCAGGGCATTGCTCCGTCCTTCCCCCTCCCCCTTCCATCCGCCCTTTCTTCCGCTGTTTTAGGGGCTGCGCTACATGCGCGTGGCAAGTAAGGAAGATATACCCCCAAGAGGGTATGATCGGAGACGAGAATGCGGGTACAGGGTTTGGGATATACGTGCTGAATGGCACGCAAGCAGATAGGACTGAACAGTCTTAATATGGTTGTTATTGTTCTTGCTGTTGTTGTTGCTGTTGTTGCTGCTGTTGTTGTCGTCGTCGTTGTCGTTGTCGTTGTCGCTGTCGTCGTCGTCGTTGTAGTTGTTGTTGCTGTTGCTGCTGTTGTTGTCGTTGCTGTTGTTGTTGCTGTTGTTGTTGCTGTTTTTGATTGTTGTTGTAGTTTTTGCTGTCGCTGAGGTTATTGTTGTCGTTTTTTTGGCTGTTGGCTGCAACTGTTGTTGCTGGTGCTGTTGCTGCTGTTGTTTTGCTGTTGTTGTGATTGCTGTTGCTGATGCTGCTGCTGGTGTTGTTGTGTTGTTATTAATGTCATTGTTGTTGTTGTGGTTGTTATTGCTGTTGCTGTTGTTGTGGTTGGGTTCTCACCTGTAAATGATAAGTGTTGCCGGTCCCCCGGTAACCATTGTATTGCCCAGCTTTAATAAACATTCTTCTACTGGGGCTCGCACCATTTTTTGCAATGGAAAGCGAGGTGTCACCAAACTGAGCCCCTGGCCTTCGGTTTACAAGAACAGCGGCTCCCGCGTTATACTTCCTCACAATTGATTCCCAAATCGCGCTCTCCAACGGGACTTCCTCACAATCTATGCTGAAACCGCGCTCTCGCGTGGGACGTTCTCGTAATTTATTCAGACGCCGCGCCCTCGACACCCAGGGATTTCCTCACAATCAATGGGAATCGCGCTGTCGCTCGAGACTTCCTCGCGATTCTTGCAGGACGCACGGTTCAGCAACCCGCCTGCTCGACCTGGCTGCCTGGGCCCGCCTTCCCGACCCGCCTGTTAGGGTCTACCCGCCCGAGCTGCTCGTCTGCTTCTGGCACGTGTTTTCTGCTCCTAGCCCCCTCCTGCTAGTCTCTCTCGTGCTCCATCCTCCTCCCTCCCCCTTGTCTTTTCCTTCCATCCGTCCTCTCTTCCCCTGCCTCAGGGGCTGCACGAAAAACACGTTGCAGGTAAGAAAGTTATACCCCCAAGGTGGTACGATCGAAGACGAAGAGGGCGGGTAATTATCGAGGGTTTGGGATATACGTGTTGAGTGGCACGCGGGCAGATAGGAGCGAACAGTCTTACATTGTTTGTTGTTGTTGTTGCTGTTGCTGTTTCTGTTGCTGCTGTTGTTGTTGCTGTTGTTGTCGTCGTCGTTGTCGTTATCGTTGTCGTCGTCGTTATTGCTATTGCTGCTGTGGTTGTCGTTGCTCTTGCTGCTGCTGTTGCTGTTACTGTTGTTGTTGTTGCTGTTGTTGTTGCTGATGTTGTTTTCGATGCTGTTGTTGCTGATGCTGTTGTTTGCTTGTTTGTTTGTTTGTTTGCTTGTTTTTTGGTTCGTTCGTTCGTTTGTTCGTTCGTTTGTTTTGATGGAGGGGGGGTGCGCCCGCGACGCCGTCCCGTGCCGCTGCCAGGGGCCGCCCCGCAGCCTGGCCGCCCCGCGTGCTCCCAGCGGCGCCGCCGCGTGAGAGCGTTCCCCCATCTCCCCCCCCCTCCTTCCGCGGCCGCCCTCCTCTTCCCTTCCCCCCCCCCTCTTGCAGGTGGGACATCTCGCATCTCTAGGGGGAAAACAAACCTGCCTCGCTTTTGACCGCCCTCGCCTCCGAGAGATGCCAAACGATGCCAAATTGCAGCCTGGTGCTGGTCAGGCCGCTCGACGAGGAGGCGCGTGGTATGGCTTGGTTTTGCCTGGAAGCGAACGCGGGGTAGGTAATTCACGCTCTGGATCCCCGCAGCCATTTTTTTTTTTTGTGGCGCCACGTGCGAGCGGATCGCCTCCTCCGCGCCGCGACGGAGACTTGTCTTGATGGGGGGGGGGCGGCCTTCTGAGACAGTGGGAGCTCGGCCCCAAGAGGAGGAGGAGGAGGAGGAGGAGGAGGAGGAGGAGGAGGAGGAGGAGGAGGAGGAGGAGGAGGAGGAGGAGGAAGGAACCTCCCACCAGAGACCCAACCCCGAGACCCCACGGCGTCCATGGACCTTTTGGTGCGGGAACGCCACGCCCTCCGTCGCAAAACCATCGGAGTCTCAGCAAACCCAGGGCACCCTGGAGGCAAGCAGGGCGCTTCTTGGCATGGGTTTCCGTCCAGGGGCCCAAGGACACACACACATAAATACACACAAATCAAAGGGTTCCCCCTATTTTCACATATCTTCTGGGTTTTTGTCTTCCCGCCCGACTCCTATATTTTTCCATATCTTCCTGGGGATCGACGATTCGTTGTGTCTGTGTGCTGTTTCCCCTCCTGCTTCCGCTGTCAGCCCCCTGGGCCCCCTCGAGGCGCGGGTGGGCCCCTGCCGGGACGGGGGCCCCCTCCTCCGAGGGCCGCCCCCGCCGCCCCGCCGCCCCGCCCACAGCAGCGCGGGAGGCTCCGAGCACGCCCGGGTCCGGCCTGGCCGGGCTGCGACCAGCCGTGGTCACAATAAGCGTCGTGGAGCCCAGGCCTCCTCCTCCTCCTCCTCCTCCTCCTCCTCCTCCTCGTTCTCCTCCTCCTCGTCCTCGTCCTCGTCCTCCTCCTCCTCGTCCTCGGCCTCGTCCTCGCGACGGGAGGTTTTTCGCCATTTTCGGCCTCCAGGGGCCCTTCCCGGGCCTCGGGACCGTCAAGAAACGACGGAGGACGAAAAACCAGTCCCGGGGAAGGTTCCAGACCTGTGGGGGTCGACGCTGCGAAAAAATGACGTCGGGGGTCTGGCATCCGATCCCTACTCCACCGGCGTAGGCTGTTCCCTTTGGGTTCCGAGGGCCTGTATCCCCGCCTGGCGTGGTGGGATGGTGGGGTTCGGGATGGGATGGAAATTGCAACATGGATCGGCAAAACGATACTGACCTCCAGCTGCGAACAGGCGTGGTCACCAGCCCCCGCGGGAGGCCCGCCAGAAACGAGTAACGTTCCGATGATTCCCTTCTCCCTGACTTCGGATTCGCCGTGCTTTGGTGGATCATCCGACTTGCAATTGTGTCGGAGGTGCCCACCGAACGATGCGAGCAAATAAGGCGGAAATTTCCACCTCAGAAAAAAAGGCGGATATTCCCGCAACGAGGTGGCGGAAACAGCGACGGCAGAGTAGGGCGGGAATCGGCATCAAAGGAGATTGAAAAGCAAGGCGACACTGTCCGCCCTACTTGCGAAATCGCCCAAAGTACGGCGAATCTTCGGTCAGGACTGCCCCTTCCCCTCCCTTCTTGGGAAGCACCAGAATCACAGCCTTCTACTGCTGCGACGCCTGCGTCCTTCCGAGAGATGCGTCGAGGGACTCTGAAGGCCTCCCAGACGGGACCACAGTACAGCCGCCGCACATCATAGGGATACAGGGTGAGGATGCAAGAGCCCTAGGCGTCACCGCGGGCGTGTGAGGTGGTCGCAAAAATGGGCTACGCTCAGGGAGTGTCTGAAGAGGCACAGATGCAGGGGCATCCAGGGAAAACGCCATCATCCTCTTCATGGGCGGCGTCTGTAGCAGATGGGGTCGGAGGATCGCACCGCATTGCCTATGCACAGTCGAGGCAATAGCGACGTCGGGATGGAGACCATCGGGCTCCGCAGCGCGCCGCATCGCCGATGCGTCGGCGATGCGAGCTGTCCTCAGACCCTTTTTGCTCCAATTCCGTCCAGGCGGCCTGGAGACTTGAGAAGACTGCGAGAATCAGACTGATTGCGTGGGCTCCCGCCAATCTCTTAGCATGAAAGAAACAGGTCCTGAAGGGAACTGGTCTTCGACCCTGTGGCCTTCCCCTGATTGTAACCAGTTCTTCGTCCTGAATCGTTTTCTGACAGCCCTGGGGCCCGCGGAGGGCCCGAGAGCCCGAGAACGGTGAAAAACCTCAGGGCCCCTTTCCTTCACGGCGAGTCTCGTCGCCGAGGCCGTGGTGCGCAGCCTGGCTCAAGCACACCCAGAGGGGGGTCCAACTGAAAAGGGATGGTACAATAAGTTCGGGGCAGATGTATTGCAAATGTACTGCGCCGGAGAATCGTGTTGCACCGTCTTGCAAACAAATGAGCTGCACGCGAAAGTCCCGCAATACATCTGCGCCCCGGAATGTGCTGCACGCCCCAAATGTACTGCAAAACCCCACCCTTGTCGCTGGACCCCTCTTGGGTCAACCCGGCCGGCTGGCGCCAACATCGGCCGCGGCGCCCACCTGCGGGCCGCCGTCGGGAGCCTCGCTGCTGGCACTGCGCGCGGACGTGCCGACCTCGGGCAGCGGCGAGGCCGGCGAGCACTCCCCGCTGCAGCGGGCTCGAGGCCCCAGGCGCTCGCGGCGGGCGGCGGGAGGACCGACGGCCGGCTGCCCTTTTCTTCACTCGACGCGAGCACGGTCCGAACACACGCGCTTCCACGAGCACTCCCAGAGGTCTGGACCCCTTCCCCGGGACAGGCTTTTCCCCCTGGGCCGTTTTTTGACAGTCCCCAGGCCCAGGAAGGGCCCCTGGAGGCCGAAAGTGGCGAAACACCTCCCGTCGTGATGCTTTTCCCATCACGCGTGGAGGTCTGGAAAAGCCCTTTGAAATCGAAAAACGGGAGCCGCCCGACACAAGGCGGGCAGCCTGGCCCAAGGCGCGTGTACCTCGTGGGCTGCCGCCCCCTCTGCCGCAGGCATGCAGGGTGCCTCTGCCAAGACTTCTGCGCAAGGTGCCTGCCAAATCTGGCAGGCAGCCCCGGCAAGCACGGCGGCAGCCAATCGGGCGGAGGCGGCCAGTCTGGAGGGCGCACAGGAAGAAACAGCTGCAGAAGCATTCGCTTTCGGAGTGCCGCGCGGACTCCTTGGATCTGTGCTGGGCCCTGCCTCCCTGGCGCGAGGAGGGCGCCGGCGGGGCCCAGCGCCGATCTCCGAGAAATCCGCGAGGACCTCTGGAAATGTACGCTTTTACATTGATTTTCCTTCCGGGGCGGCAGGCGCTTCCGCCACAGTGCTGCTTCATCGGGAGCGCGGACCGGTGCGCGTGCGCGGGGACCCCCAGCCCGTACCTCCCGCCCCGGACCCGCGCACTTGCGAGGGCCGCGCTCGCGTGGCGACAGGGGCGTGGTACCTTCTCCCCCACCCCGAACAGTGCTCCCGCTCATTGGGCCCCCTCTTGCCCGCTCCTGTTGGCGGCGCGCAAAAAGGGGGTAGGGGGAGGGGGGAAGGCTTCTTAGAAGCCCCCTGCTTCTTAGGAGGCCTCGGTCTTACGACTATAGAGAAGGCCCGCGCCTTCTACGAAGCAGGGGTGCTTCTGAGAAGCCTTCCCCCCTCCCCCTGACCCCCCCTCTGCGCGTTGCCGATCCTGACGTTTCTGACGTTTCTCGCTACACAGCGTCTTGTCGCGCGCCCCGCGGGCGCGGAGCGCGCCGCAGCGGCCCACTAGGGCCGTGCGGGCACTCGAACAGCGGCCCCAAAGTTGCCGATCCTGGGCTTCCGCCTGGCGGCCGTCAGTGGGCACCTCGTGGGTGCCCCGTGCGCTGGCCGGGTGCGTGCGAATTCTTCGCCGGCGGCCGCCCGCGGGCGCCTCCGCGCGTGGCCGGAGAGTGGCGAGGTCTCGCCCGGTGGCCGCCCGTGGGCGCCAGAGTTCCGGACGTTCGCCGGGTCGTCGCGTGCTCTCGTCCGTCGTCGTCGTCGTCGCCGTTTCTGGTGCTTGGCCCCCGCGAGCGGACCTCGCCGCGCCCCGAAATCTTGCATTCCCTATCCCACCTCGTCCTCTGCTGTTCTTATTCATCCTCCTCCTCTTCCTGCTCCCTCCTTCTCCTGATACGCCTCCTCCTCCATCCTCCTCGATGTGAGACGGACTTGTACGGCAAGTTGGTCCAAACCATCCCTAAGCAACATTAAACAGTCGACACCCCCGGCCATTCAATCTGCAGGAGTTCAAACGTCCGATGGGTGCGGATAGGGTCGCCCAGGGAGACGGCCCAGACCTCCACACGTCGCGAATGTGTTACGACGGGCGTTTCTGCTAGAAATCTCGGCATCCTGGGGTGCCACTCTCAAGCACTGGGGCCATCCAACAACGACCCGCGATAACAAAAACACTCTTCGGGTGTGGGCCGAGAACTCTGGGGCACGTGTTGAAACAGATCACGACGTCGGAGGTCTGGGAAGGAGAGCAGCGTATGCAATTCCAGGCGCAAATCCACGATCCAACGGTCCCAGGCTGGGACTCGGGTGTCTGTGGGTGTGCAAAACGCAACAGCGCGAGTACGTAATGGGGCGCACAACGGCCTTTGCCGACAAACTGTCAAGCATACTGTGGGCACGGCTCTACGCTGTACAATGTCAGCCGTACGGGGGCCTTAGCCGACTAACTGTCAGGCGCCACAGAACAAGGCACTGAGTGCAAACGACAATTTAAAAATCAAGCTCCGCCGAAAGTCCGTACCCCCCCCTCGTGGCAGACCTGGATCGAACACTGCCCCTCTAGTTTTGCTTCCGGACGCCATTTCGAGATGACCGAACGACCGCTCAGTGCAGCAAGACGGTCAAATTCGATCTATCGATGGCGCAACGAGCCCTCTCCAGAATCTCCCCCAAACGCATCCAAGATACGCCCGACGAGGCCTCCAGCGAGGCCCTAGGAGGCGAAGTACCTTGAAACACCCAAAGAAGATACTAGCCAGCCTGGGTCCCGAACAGTGAGTCATTGCACTGTGGAGGTGGAAGCTATGAGGTGTAAGCTATATGGTACAATCTATGTCGTGTAAACTATGTGGTGTCAGCTACGCTAGCGAAATTTTTTCGGTGTCAACTATGTGGTGGGAGCTGCTGTTTACGTTATGCGGTGTGAGCGAGATGTGGAAACTATGTGGTGAAAGCTGTGCCGTGTAAGCTATGTGGTGTGTAAGCTATGGATGTGGAAGCTGTTCGATGTAAACTAGATGTTGTGCCCCCCAAAGGTGTGATTTGTGCGGTGTGAGCCATTTAGTGTAAGCTAGGCGGTATGAGCTAGGTTGTGCAAGTTGTGCGGTGCAAGCTATGTGTTGTAAACTAATTTCTGTTCGCAATGAGTTGTCCACTCCACTGCTCGCGCAAACATCCCACCCACCCAGCCGCAACTTGGTTTGCAAAACCTCCTAAGACCGTGACGGTGGGTACCAAATGGCACTTGGCAACGACAGCGACGCCGACGACGACAGCGACAACGACGACGACGACGGCGCCGACAACGACTACGACGACACCGACGACGTCTCCAACGACTTCGACGACGCCGACAATGACGACGACGACGACGACGACACCGACGACGACGACGCCGACGCCGACGACGACGACGATGACAACGATGACGACGCCGACGACGCCGACGACGACGACAACGACGACAC
Organism: Prorocentrum cordatum; assembly: GCA_963575745.1. Classification (NCBI taxonomy): domain Eukaryota; class Dinophyceae; order Prorocentrales; family Prorocentraceae; genus Prorocentrum; species Prorocentrum cordatum. The sequence goes on along the minus strand of CAUYUJ010007557.1, from coordinate 630,391 downwards.
CGACGACGACGACGACGACGTCAACGACGCCGCCGACGACGACGACGACGACGACGGCGGCGACGACGACGACGCCGACGTCGACGACGACGAAGACGACGACGACGCCGACGCCGACGACGACGACGAAGACGACGACGACGTCGCCAACGAAGACGACGACGAGGGAGGAGGGGGGACGACGACGGCGTTAACGACGACAACGACGACAACGACGAGAGAGGAGGGAGGACGGCGACGACGCGAACGACGAAGAAGGAGGAAGGACGGCGACGCAGACGACGACAACGACGGGTGAGGATGGAAGACGACGACGACAACGACGACGACGACGACGGCGACGAAATAGGAGGGACGAATACGAGACGCCGACGACGGACGACGACGACGACGAGGGAGGAGGAGGAAGGACGACCACGGCGACAACGACGACGGAAACGACCACGACGCCAAAGAGGACGACGACGACGAACACGAGGAAAGACAGAGGACAACGTAGGCGACGACGACGACGACGCGGGAGGAGGGAGGACGGCGACGACGACGACGACGACGCAAGAACGCGCGCGCGTACGCTTTTGTTGAAAATCCGTGTTACGAAACCTTGTGTTTTTGTAGGTTTTCTGGGCACACGGTGTTGAAATCCTTCCAAAGCCGATGGGTTTTGAAGGATTTCGGCATACGCGCGCGACGACGCGCGGGTCTGCACTTCGTCCCATTTTTGGCAAAGGATTTTCGCGACGGCACACGCGCAAGGGCGTTCGACAGATTTCGACATGCGCGCGCGCAAAGCCCGTTTGGTAGCATTTTGTGAAAAGCTGGAAAAACCTACGGTTTTCTCGTGATTTCGCAAGAGCTCGCGCGTAAGCTTCTTTAGCAAATCAGTGTTGCGAAACCCTGTGTTTTTGTATTTCTTTTGGAAACTCGATTGCGAAATCCTTCCGACACCGAAAGTTTTTTGAAGATTTCGGCATGCGCGCGCGACGACGCGCGCGTGTGCACTTCGTCGCATTTTTTGCAAGGGGTTCGTGAAACAATGTTATGTTAGAACAACAAATGTCCCCGCATATCGTTTTCTTTACAAGGGAACCTCAGGGGGGCCGATACCGGCCCCCATGGGATAGTGTAAATTCATGTTTCGGATGGACATGTGGTCATAATCATATATGATTTACATACCCGAAAAGGGGGGATAACGCCGGGGGGGGGAGGGGTAGAGTCTATGTTCTTTGCAGAAGCGAAAGCTAAATGGTGCAGGCTATGTGGTGTAAGCTCACCGCACGTGGCTCCCACGAGCGTCCACGAGACGGTAACGTGGCGCATCCTCGGACAGCCCACCCAGCGCGCGGAGCGCCCACGAGTCGCCCACGAGGCGGCACGGGCGGCAACGCGGCGAAACCCCAGGGAACCCATCCAACGTACATGGCGCCCACGAGGCGCCCACGAGGCGGCAGCGCGGCGACCTCTCGGGGAGCCCACTGCGCGCACGGGGGCGCCCAGGAAGGGCCCGCAAGAGGCGGCAAAGTGGCGAAAGCCCGGGGAAGCCATCGACTTTCCCGAAGAAGCGGAACATCTTTTTTTTGCGTCGGCGGCTAGGCAGAGCAACAGTGCTGGCGGAGAGCTAACTGAACGGGTGTGCCGGGAAACGAAACACAAGGATCCCTGAGTGCAAGCAGTGTTTGGTGAATCGGTGAACTTTGCTTCCGAGACTTTTCGGTTTCACCTTCTGACAATCTCGATGAATCCCCAGAGCGGCCCAAGAGTTCTCCCAGATAGCCCCAAGGTGGGCGCCGGATGACTCGAGAGCAGCTCCAGACAACCCCCGCCCCGACCGCCCCATGGAAAGCTCCAAGACAGCCTCATGACCCGCCCAACCGTCCCCATGGATCGTCGGAGCTTCTTTAGGACTCAAGAACCCTCGCTGGAACCAGCGCGCCCAAGATGGTTCCCAGACGCCCGAAGGGCCTCTGACAGGTCCAAGGGGCCCGCCAAAAAGGCCCCTAAGAAATGCCGAAGAGCCCAAAATAAGTCGCTAATAACCTTCCAATATGAAGGATGGGGAGAAAAACGGGGCTGCGGACAAGGAGAGCTGTTTGAGACCCTTGCTCTTTCAGATAGGGCAGCGAGTTGGAGCGGGTCTTAAACTCGACCTTCTGCTGCGCTGGGCTAGCGCGGAAACGGGGTCTGCCGCAGTGCAGGCATATGGGTCTGCCGGTCTGCCGGAATTCTGGTTCGGACTGCGGCCTGCTTGCTTCGGTCTGATGCCTGAGGCAGGAGAAACATTCCTCAAACAGAGCTCGCACGAACAAATCTGTACTCCATGTCGAAATATGATTGGCAGGTGTTCCCAACCTTCTTCGCTCAATGCTTGCCCCGTGCGCCAGGCTGGTCGGCCCTTCTCTGGTCAGTCGGCTGGTAGGCCCGCCCGCAGGCTCCTCGTGAACACCACGATTTTGCTGGCTCGCCTTTCTGGGATTATCCAAAATATTGTCCTCCTCCTCCTCCTCCTCCTCCTCCTCCTCGATATCCAACCTCTCGATTTGCCTGGTGCCCGCCCGTGGACGCCCAGGCGGGCGCCCCGGCGGGCGCCTCGTGCGCTGGCTGGCGTTCCCTGCGGTTCGCCAGCATGTCGCAAAGTTGTTCGTGTTGGTCTTCGTCGTCGAACCGTGGCCGCGGCCGGGGGAAATCATCTGACTACCTACCAGACCACCCCAACCCAACCCGAAGACCCGAATTTCGGGTTGGGGGGGGTAAGGGTTCCACATGTGTTTTTTCTCGATGTTTCCCGACCCCCCCCCCACTGGAAATCGAGGGTAAATGTGAGCCTTCGGGTTGGGTTGGGGTGGTTTGGTGGGTGGTGAGAACCGTGGCCGCGGCCGGGGGAAATCATCGCGATCTTTTCTCGCGCGGTTTTCCTTTTCGGCCACGGCCGCGGCTGCAATCGCGGCTGCGGTCCTTGCCCGTGTGAGCCTCATGGGCGCCTCGTTAACTGGCTGGCGTTTGCGCCACCTATAGAACGCCATGCCATTTACAGCACGTACATCGCACAACATGCTACCCAACGAAGACCCCAACCAGTCGGTTATTGCACAATGGATGTGCGAACTATGTGGTGCAAGTTCTGTGATGGTGTAGGGGTATGTGATGCATGATACAGTCGGAGAACAATGGGAACGAAATGCTCCACTTTTCGCATGGAAGCATGTGGGTACACATCATATCAACGGCAACTCACATCAATCACGTCCGGCGCTGCACGCACGTCGAACCGACGTGGGCCACAAGGTTGACTAAATCTCTGCACCGCTTGGACCGCGCCTAGACAGCGGCCCCATCCGCTCGGCGGCGGCCCCGTCCGCGCTCGAACCGCCTTGAGACTGTCCGAATCCGACTCTAATATGATAACGAATGAGAGTCGGATGAATCTCACAATCTGCACGACATGGTATAAATTCACACGCTGGATGCGTCCGATGGCGGTCCCAAAGCGGCCCCAAACAGTCTCAAAGGGTCTCAAAGTGCCCCGAAACCCTCGGCGCCGAGCACATCCGCGAGTCTCACATGGTCTCGCAAAGCCACGAAACCCTCGGCGCCGAACGCAGTCGCGCGTCTCAAAAGGTTTCAAATAGCCCCGAAACCCTCGGCGTCGAGCACATCCGCGAGTCTCACATGGTCTCACAGTGCCACAAAACCCTCAGCGCCGAACGCAGTCGCGCGTCTTCAAGGCTTTCAGATCGCCCCGAAGCCCTCGGCGCCGAGCCCATCCGCGAGTCTCACATGGTCTCAAAGTTCTACGAAACACCCGGCGCCGAACGCATTCGCGCGTTTCAAAGGGTCTCGCAATGGCCGGAAACCAGTGGCGCCGAGCACATCCGCGCGACTCACGTGGCCTCAGTGCCACGAAACCCCGAACGCCGAATGCATTCGCGCCTTTCAGAGGGTCCCACAATGTCCCGAAACCTTCGGCGCCGAGAACATCCGCAATGCTCGCATGGCCTCACGGGTCCGCAAAACCTCCGGAGCCGAACGCATTTGCCAGGTTCAAGGGGTCTCACAATGCCAGGAGACACTCGGCGCTGAACGCATCAGCGCGACTCAAAGGGTCTCACAAAGCAGCGAAAACCTTGACACCGAGCACATCCGCGCGACTCACATGGCCTCAGAGTGCCACGAAACCCTCGGCGCCGAACGCATTCGCGCGTTTCAAGGGGTCTCCAAAGGCCACAGCTAGCGCGCATCATGTCACGACGGCACTCTTTTGTCGCGCGAGGCAAAAGGCCGCAAACTCCTCTCATACCAGCATTGTCTCCTGTGCATTGTCTAATTCCCGCGCCCCGGGTAGCGGTGAGATTTGCGCCGCGCCAGGGGGGCCTGTGCCCCCTCGCGAGCTTTTGCAGACGCGCATGCGTTGTCTTGCATGCATGGGCTGCTTCCCGCACCCCCCCGTAGCGGCGGGCTTTGCACAGCGCCGGAAGAGCTGGCGCCCCCCTCGCGAGCTTCTCAAGGCGACTCCGCTTCTGGCCGGGCGCCTTCGCCTCGTAGCTCTTCGGGATCTGCGCGGCCCGCTGCTGGAACTGTGCCTTCGTGATCACCTTCTTGGCGTCGAAATCCTCCTGCTCTCGCAAGGCCAGGTCTCTGCGCGGCCGCGCCCGCGTCGTCTCGATCGGGTTCAGGTCGCCCGAACCCGGATGGAAACGCACTAATGTGAGCCCGTTCTTCGCGTGCAGGTGGGGTTGCTGCAAGAAGGACTCGCCGTCGTGCCAGACCATGGCGCGCTTCCTGCGCGCGCTGCCTCCACCTGCATCGACGGCGCGCTTCAGCGCAGGGACTTCCTTGGCCCACTCTTCTATCGCCATTTTGGGCCCGGGCGTCCGCGACCCCAGGGTGAAACGCCGCCCTCCCGTGAGGCCGCCCCGCAACGGCACCTTCGCCCCGAGCTGGATGCTGTGCCTGTTGTGCAAGTGGCAGTCGGGGTCGGAGTCCTCGCCCTTCCGCGTCCACATATGACGGATCGCCTGCGCCATGTGGCGCTGCCGCGTGTCCAGCGGCTTAAGGGCCATTGTCAGGCTTGCGCCGTCCAGGACTAAGTTCATGTTGGCCTGCCATCGCTCGAGCGTCTTGTCCACGAACTTGTCGACCCAATCCCTCCGCCCCTGTAGCTCGGCGCCACTGAAGCCGGGGATCTTTGGCACGGCGCGCCAGTAGTAACCGTGGCGGTTGAGAACGTTGGCGACCGTTCTCTTGGTGCACTTTGCGCTTCCAAGCGGTGCGGATGCACCTGCAGCTGCAGAACCGCCTGTTGCGATCCTGTTTCACGAAGGCCACCGCGGCGTGTTCTTGCTCCGGGGACAATGCGCACCGCCGCCCGCAATTGGCGTGCCTTGTCTGCGGCGCGCCGCCGGTCTCCCTGCTGCGGTCCACCGTCGCAGACCGAGACGAGGGGGGGCTCTTCTTCCCGCCGGTGGCCGCTTCCCGCGCGCCCGCGCAGGCGGTGCGCGATCGCGCGCGCGTGCGGATGCGACCAGACGTGCGCTCGCGCGCTCGCGGCGCCTCGCGCGCTCTCATGCACTCATGCGCGCGCGCGCATTCATGCTGCGCGCGCCTCTGCCCCTCGGAAACAGCGCGCGCGACAGCGCGCGCGCGTTCCGCTGAGGCGAAGGGCGGGGGGGCGGCGGCGCGGCCCGCGGGGCCCATGTGCAGGTGCCGCGTCATCGCTGCCTGCGACGGGCGGAGCCAGCAGGGGTGCGCCGTCGTGGGTGCCGCGGGCGTGCCGACCGCGACCGCGCGCGTCGCGCAGGCGAGCCCGGGCCGAGCCGCGCGCGGCTCGGGCCTCCATGCGACCCAAGTGCGCGGCGGAAATGCCGAAATGCTACTGCCGATTGGGATGCAGAGATGATGCGGAGATGGCGCTTCTCTTCTCGGGATTGGGGCACCCCGGTCGCCCGCGCGATCGCGAGTGTTGCGAGGAGGGGGTCGGGTGCAGGAAGCCCGTGGTGGGCATCGCCATGTTCGCGAAGATGTCTCGAGTCGCAGTTTTTTGATCAGTTTTTGTTGTTTGAACTGAAAGCTTCGCGGGTCATCGGATTGCGTGAGCTCTGGAATATCCACAAACGCCATGGCCATCCAGTGGCGGGGGGGCCATTCCGACGTGGACGTGCAAGTGTGCGAGAACGCCCGCGGGAAACGCGCCATCAATCAGCTATGTTTCCTTCTCGCGTAGCTCCGTCGCGGTGTCCGCGCGAACGGGGCGGGGAACGGTGCGCGGCGAAAGGTGCTTGCGGGTTGGCCATCCAAGAGTCACATTGCACCGCGCCCACGCGCGGGGCGCATGCTCTACGACCTCCTCGAATTCCGGAGCCATGCCAACAAAGCACCGCTTTGGCTTGCGGGGCTGCGGGGGCCCGTGGGGGCGGGGGTCGCCGCCCTGGGAGCGGTCGGCCCCTCAGCGGGCGCCTTCTCCGTCAAGTGCAAAATGATCGCGTTTTGCCTGTTGGACAGCCAGTGGCCGGCAAGTCGAAGGTGGCCACGATGCCGCGCTTCACCACGGAGTACGAGTAGGAGTTAACGTTGGTCGCCGATTGGCCACCCTTGCAAAGCTTGGCACGGCCCTGCAAGGCCTCGCGGTTCTGCAGTTCTGCTTCAAGATCAAGGTCTCCCCAACGGCGTCCAAGACGACGCCCGCGTCCCGTGTCCAGTCGAAGTCAGCCAGATCCAGATGTGGGTTCTGCTCGACAGTGATCTCGATGAAGTTGGCCAGGCCCAGGATGTCCCCTGGCCTGCGGAGTTTGCCCAAGTTCGCGCCTCACTGGCGGTGGAACGTCTGCGACAGGTGGAAAATAACGTGGATGTGCGCGTGTTTCTCCTTGGACCTCTCCATGTTGGCGCTCCTGTGCTCGGCTCTCAGTGAGCTCCCAAAGGCCCTGGCGAACGTGGGGGCGCGGTCGAACAGGCCGCGCAGCACCTTGCTGTTCGTCGCGGCCCATTCACCCTTCGTGGCGTCGTAAGTCAGTCGCGCCGCGATGAACTCTCACTCCCCGTTGTTTGCGATGCCCGTGGCAACGGCCTCCTGCTGGGCATCTGGCGCGGGAGCATTGCTCCATTTTCCCGATTTAACGCGTGGGGGGGGGTCGGAGGGGTGCCGCGCCGGCGAAAATTATCTCAGAGCCTGATCTTCGCGCCGGCGAAAAATGCGTCGCCCGGGCGCCGGCGACCGTCTCAGGGGCGCCAGTGATAATAATGAATCTAACGAATAGATAATAATGGTACTGGTGATGGCGATGTTGATGGTGAAGGCGATCGCACGATCATGGGGGTGGTAAAAAGATGAGAACGGTACTGTCTGATGCGGTGTATGGACCATATTGTTATAAATGTCACCGTAGCGCTGAAAATGTTGATGGTTGTATCAGTGACGATGATCATGCTATTGCTGATAATGATGATTATGGTGCTAATGGATAACAGAAGGGCGACGAACATGATGGCGATGAACATGGGGAGGAGGACGAAGGTGGTGCCGTCACACGTGCCACCTATTCGTCTTACTTTTCGGGGCCTACATGGACTTCACCTTGGCCGTCCTGGGGCTGTCCTGGTCTCCTGGGGGGCACTGATGAAGGTCCCGTGTGGCTCTATGGGGCCGTCGTGGGGACCTCTGGGCCGTCTTGGGTCTCTCATTGGGCCTTCGCGGCCGTGTAGGGGGTCTCTTCGGGCCGCCGCGTGGCCGTATTGGGGCGCGCTCGTAAGCGCCGGCGAAAATTGCGCCGCCATCTCGCGAGGGCCAGCGGTGAATATTCTTCGGGGCCCAAAGCCGGCGAAAACTACATTGGCGCCCAAAAGTGCATGCTGTGGAAATTGCACCACCCGCGTGTCATCAGGAAATGGAATAGGCCATGCGCAGTCGGAACTCTGACTTGGTCTGGGCGATGGCCGCGCGTTCCTCGTCGGGCAAGTCTGGAATGCCAAGCGAGGCGGTCGCCGCGGTGTCAGTGGAGGCCTTGGGCGCGTTCTCGGCCGCGAGGGGCGCGCCGTGGCCCCGCGCCCGCTGCCGCGACTTCTGGGCGAGCTTGCGCCTCTGCGGGTTTGCGCCCATCTCTGCGCGGATGGCAGGCGGGCTTCGTGATTCCAAGCGCGTTCGAAGAAGGAATCGGCAAACCGTGAGCAAATGTCAAGGCGATCGTATTCCGACAGCGATGGCCGTGGTGGTGTAAGCGTAGGAACCACTGTGGGCGCTTAGCGTAAGCGGCCCCGGCCATGCGTGGGCGCGGTG
>CAUYUJ010007557.1:594622-617122 GCA_963575745.1 Prorocentrum cordatum | reverse complement strand
TGCAGATGGAGTCGCCCTCGTCGACGGAAATCTGCGAGGGTGCCGCGCCGTCGCCGTCTCCGCTGAAAACGCGGGCGCGCGTGGGGGGGGGGCGCGGCGGCCGTCAATGGACATGCGCGTTCCACTGCTCGCGCAGCCATTTTTTGTTGTTGTCGGATGCTCGCGCGCGGGCTGACCGAAGACATGCTGGCGCAACGCTCGGCCGCGCCGTGGAAGTCCACGTGCTTGGCGGCCGTCGGCCTCCGCGCCGCTTTCGCGTGGCGGCGCGGGTGGCGGGGAGGCGGGGCCCGCGTGGAATTGCCTGGGGCCCGCCCTCGCGGCGCGCCCCGCCCCCGGCTGTCGGGGCAGCAGCAGCTCTCGAAGCCCGCGAGCAACTCTCGAAGAGGTGGTGTCGACGGGGTCGACGCTCAGCGGGCCAACCGTCGTGGCGTTGCCCTTGCATGGCCGCGATATCCGAAGCTCTTCGAAGGGCCCTGGGCCGCCCGAGTCCTCGGGGTCGGGGCCGAATCGCGCGGCGGCCCGCCCCGGCTCCTCGAAGACCTGGGCGCGGCCAACGTGAGGCGCCGACGCGCTCGCAGCCGCCTGGCCTCGCGCTGCCAGCGGGCGCCCTCGCATCTCAGCGCGTCGGTCATCTCATCGACCGCGCGGTTGACGTGGGGTCGGTCCCCGTGGCGCCCCCCGATTGACCCGGGTGGCGGGGCGGGGTGAAAGGGGGGCTGGGGGCCCAGAGTCAAGACGGGGAAGGGGTAGGAAGCCGCGATGGCGAGCCTCGACGTCGGGGCGCTCAGCCCCGCGCGCAGATGAGCGCGCTGCGCCCGCGAGGCCCGCGGGCGCCAACTCTCTCTGCCTGGCGCGCGCGTGGGCGAGGGGTCCCGGATGCCGCTCGCGTCGCTCGGGGCCACAGAGCGCGGCGCCCCTCGCGGGCCCTCCTGATTTGCCCCAGGATCCCCGCGTCGCGCTTGGCCTGTTAGGAGACGTGCTCTAGCAGCGACGGGCAGACCAGCTCGAGGACGGGCGCTCAGGAGCCTGGTGCCCGCGCCGCCCCCGGCGCACTTGTGCGTCGCCGGGCCCGTCGCGATCCGGCGAATGGCCGCCCAGCCGGCCCCCAGCTTCAGGATGCCATGGTCATTCTCTGCCCTCTCGGTCTGGTTGAGCGCGACGGTGTCGCCTCGCCTGCCGCCGCTGGCGCTCTCGATCGCAATGGGTCAAGCGCAGCGGGCGCGGGGCCCTCCGCCGGGCGCAGCGGGCGCGACGGCGAACCCGGTGGCCGCCGGGGCCGCCGACGGCGTAGGGGTTGTGGGGGCGTCAGCGTCGGCCGCGCCCGCCTGGGCGGCGAGTGCTGGCGCGGCCCCCAAGGCGGCGGCGGCGGCGGCCGCGGGCGCGCCCAATGCTGCGGGGCGGCTGCCGCGAAGTCGAACTCCGCGAAGGCGCCGCGCCGGCGGCGGGGGGTGGCAGCGGGCCGACTCGCCGCGCTCTCCCAGTCCAGGACCAAAGCCTCGGCCACCTGGACGAGCCAGTCGCGGATGGCCGTCGTCTCGCCGGCGTTCGGCTCCCGGCAGAACTGGCGCGGCAAATTCGGGTCCGCGCCCTGGGGCGCCTGGCGCGTCTGGCTGAACGCCGCGGCCGCGATGTCTGGGCCTCCCGCCGCCGCCTAGCTCTCCGTGTGCACGTCGTGGTCTGGGGTCGAGATCAGCAGGTCCACGGGTCAGCTCTCCCCGCGCGAGGAGTCTCCAACTTGCCCCATGTCCTCCGCTGATGCCGCAGCCGCCGACCTCGATGCAGCACCTATGCCCAGGGAAGGACGCCGCCCGATGGCGCCGCTCGGCTGGTCATCGCCTCGACGGAAGAGGCGCAGCGCGGTCAAGTAGAAACCCTGGCTCAATTGGAACGCGGCGAACACCTACTGGCCGATCAGGAGAGGCGCTCAGCTCCATTCCCAGCCAGCCGCGGGCTCCACCGGGGGCGGCGCCCGGGGGGGGGGCCACTGACTCCGCAGGCGGTGGCGCTGCCGCCGGGGGCGCCGCTGGGCACGTCAGAAGCTGCTCCGCCGCCCGGCGCTGGACGCGTCAGAAGCTACTCCAACGCCCGGCAGAGCACTCCCCGCGCGAAGCGTTCGGGCGCGCAGCCGCGGGGTTGGTGGGCCCCGCAGGGCAGGGCGGCACCGCTGGACACGGAGGTGCTCGTGACAACCAGGCCGCCAGCAGGTTGAACGCCGCGCCGAATCACTGATGCTTTGGGCGTCCGCTCTCTGCCTCGACAGACGAGCCAGCTGGCTGGGACAAGTGCTTGAGAATGACTGCTCGCGGCCCCTCTCCCGCGCACCCCTGCAAGGCGCAATGTTTATTCATGTATGTACGTACTTATGTATGTATGTATGTATGTATGTATGTATGTATGTATGTATGTATGTATGTATGTATGTATGTGTATGTATGTATGTATGTATGTATGTATGTATGTATGTATGCATGTATATATTTACATATATACACATGTTTATGTATATCTTTATATATACAAAACTGCATTGGCGCTTCGCGCCATGCGCCGTGTTCCGGACGCTTCCCCGGCAAAACAATAAATCATCGCTTGCTTCAACACCGATCCTCGTGGGAGGAAGTACAGAGAAAAGTAGAGTCTCGCTTTTCATCTGCCACCTCCACGGTTGATCCCTATCCATCCCTTCCTCCTCCTTTCCTCCTTTTCCGCCTCTTCCGGTGGTTGAATCCATCCTTTGAGGAAGTAAGGGGCGTTCCCATGACGCGCCGAAGAAGTCGCAGTAGCTTCGGACAATCGTTTTTTTCCCAACCATCCTGTGGTGTTGGGTCCTCGTTTTGAAGAGACAGCGCCCGCTCCCGCTCCCGCTCCTCCTCCCTTTCTCCCTCCTCCTTCCTCCCACCATCATCATCGTCATCATCCTCCATTTCGGAACCCCCCTCACACGTTTCGTGGCCCCGTAGGGAGCCCCACCGAAGGCCCCAGTGCTGCCGCCCGCATGCGTCACGCACACCCAATTCGGCACACACCTCACACGTTTCATGGCCCCATAGGGAGCCCACCGAAGGCCCCAGTGCTGCCGCCCGCATGCGTCACGCACACCCAATTCGGCACACACCTCACACCTTCCGTGGCCCCATATGGAGCCCCACCGAAGGCCCCAGTGCTACCGCCCGCATGCGTCACGCACACCCAATTCGGCACACCCCTCACACGTTTCGTGGCCCCATAGGGAGCCCCACCGAAGGCCCCAGTGCTGCCGCCCGCATGCGTCCCGCACACCCAATTCGGCACACCCCCTCACACGTTTCGTGGCCCCATATGGAGCCCCACCGAAGGCCCCAGTGCTGCCGTCCCGCATGCGTCACGCACACCCAATTCGGCAGACCCCTCACACGTTTCGTGGCCCCATAGGGAGCCCCACTGAAGGCCCCAGTGCTGCCGCCCGCATGCGTCCCGCACACCCAATTCGGCACACCCCTCACACGTTTCGTGGCCCCATAGGGAGCCCACCGAAGGCCCCAGTGCTGCCGCCCGCATGCGTCCCGCACACCCATTTCGGCACACCCCTCACACGTTTCGTGGCCCCATAGGGAGCTCCACCGAAGGCCCCAGTGCTGCCGCCCGCATGCGTCCCGCACACCCATTCGGCACACCCCTCACACGTTTCGTGGCCCCATAGGGCCGACTGCATGCGCTGGCACCCCCTCACAAACCGCCCCAGCACGTCACGCAAGGCACACGGCTGGCCCCATAGGGAGCCCCACCGAAGGCCCCAGTGCGTGCCGCCCGCACGTGCGGTCCCCACACCCCTGCTGCCGCCCGCATGCGTTTCGGCACACCCCTCACACGTTTCGTGGCCCCATAGGAAGCTCCACCGAAGGCCCCAGTGCTGCCGCCCGCATGCGTCACGCACACCCAATTCGGTACACCCCTCACACCTTTCGTGGCCCCATAGGGAGCTCCACCGAAGGCCCCAGTGGCGGCGTTCCCGTGCGCATGCGTCCCGTACATCCATTTCGGCACATCCCTCACAGGTTTCGTGGCCTCATCATCCACCGGAGGCCCCACTGGCGGCGCTCACATGCGTCACCCACACCCACCCAATTCGGCACACCCCTCACACCTTTCGTGGCCCCATAGGGAGCTCCACCGAAGGCCCCAGCCACCCATCCCGGCACGCCCCTCACAACAACAGGTTTCGTGGCCCCATAGGGAGCTCCACCGAAGGCCCCAGTGGCACCGCCCGCATGCGTCACCACCCGCACCCAATTCGGCACACCCCTCACACGTTTCGTGGCCCCATAGGGAGCTGCACCGAAGGCCCCAGTGGCAGCGCTCACATGCGTCCCCGCCACACATCCCAGTACACCCCTTACGCGCTTCGTGGCCCCATAGGGAGCCCCACCGAAGGCCCCAGTAGCGGCGCTTACATGCGTCTCCGCCACCCATCCTGGTACCCCCCCGCAGCAGCATCATGTTTCGGGGACCCATAGGGAGCTCCACTGGAGGCCCCAGTGGCGGCCCTCACATGCGTTTCCGCCACCCATGTCGGCACGCCCCGCGCGTGTTTCACATAGGGAGCTTCGCCGAATGCCCCAGTGGCACCCATCTCGACACACCCCTCACGCGTTCCATAGTCCTATGGGGAGTTCCACTGAAGATGAAACCCGCAGCTGCGGTACTGACAACTGCATATGGTTGGGTTCTTCGCCAGGCTAATTGTCGCTTCCTGAATGCCTGGAGGGGGTCCAGGCCCTCAGGACATGTTAATCTAAATCCATTGCTGCCTGTTTCTCTGGATCGAGCGAGGAATTTCCACCTCGAGCCTCAAACGTGGAACCAAGATCGTCGGGTCAGCTCGATGTACTGCGTAGGAAAACGCCGTCTGGGAGTTTTTAGGGCTCATTTGGGCCGTCCTGGGGTCTTCTTGGGCCGTCCTGGGGCCTTCTCGGGTCGTCTTTGGGAGCTGGGGCCCTCCAGAGGTCTTCTGAAGGCATCTAGGGCCGTCTTGGCCTTCTTGAGTCTCCAATGGCTTGGGGGGCTCCAGTGACCTTCTTGGGGGTCTCCAGTGGTTTTCGTGGGTCTCTCTTGGGAGCCTTCTGGGGGCACTTTGGGCTTCTTGTGGGCAATCTCGGGGCTCTCTGGGGCAGTCTTGGGGCTCTCTTGGGGTGATGTCGGGGGCCCATCGGGCCGTCTTGAACGCTGCGAATACACCCAAAACCGGATATGCCAAACATATACATTTTCCTACGGGAATGGGGCGTTTTTGCTTCTTAGGGTCTGTCTTAACGGCCTCTTGGGGCGTCTTGGGGGCCTCTTGGGCCGTCTTCAGACCATCGAGGTTCTTCTTAGAGCGCTCTTGTGCTGTCTTGAATCTCTCTTGAGCCTTTCCGATGACCCCTCTGATCGCCTTGAATCTGCTCGCAAGGCCCGGCAAGGCGCCCTGGGAGGCCCGGAAGGGCCAACGGACCTTTTCCAAGGGCGTCCGGGGCCGCCGAGACGTCCGAAAGGGCGCCCGGGGCGTCCCTGGGGGGGGTCCGGTTTAGGGGTGGTGTGGTGTGTGTGTGGGGTACGGGTAATGTATGTATGTATGTATGTTTGTTTGTTCGTTTGTATGTATGTGCTATGTATAGGTATGTATGTTTGTGTGTATATATACATATATCTCGATCGTACTCAGTATGTACGTAAGTAAGTAAGCAGGTAAGTAAGTACGTAAGTAAGTAAGTAATTACGCATGTATGTATGTATGTACGTATGTATGTATGTATGTATATGTATGTATGTATGTATGTATGTATGTATGTATGTATGTATGTATGTATGTATGTATGTATGTATGTACATGTTTGTTTGTTTGTATGTATGTATATAAACATAGACATGTATACATACGCGTATCATATATTCACTTAATAATCTATGTATTGTATATAAAGGACGCCAGAGCCCGAGACGGCCGTCTGTAGATCCAAACTGAGGGAAAGCTGGCCGCCACAATGTGTTCGAGACGAAAGATATGTGGACCGATGAGGACTTGGAGCAGGATGGCGCCGGCGGGTTGACTTTTCCAACCCGCGGGCTCCACAAATCTGCGCCTAGATCCATTTTTGATGGTCCAGGGGTCTGGGCACCCCCTGAGGCCGAGACTGAGGAACAACCGCAAGTAATCAAAGAAATCACGGCGACGGCGGTCCGGGGAGGAGTATAGGAAGGAGAAATAAGTGTATGCACCGAACCCGGCTTGGACCATCCTGGACCCGGGATCGGTACATATGCCCACATGGATCAGCCAGGGCGGCACATGCACCGATCCTGGGCCCAAGATGGTCCTGGCAAGGATCGGTCTATATGCATAGTTGTCATCGCCCGAAAGATGGAGGTTCTGGGCACAAAGCGGTGCCGCCTTCGCCCCGCTCGGGGGCGCGCCCGCCCCGCGCCCTGGGGATCGGGTCGAGAGCTTCGGCGGATGGATCAAGAAAAACGACGGAACGGTTCGGCCTTTTCGGGCCACGGGATGCGTTCCCAGCCCTCCAGGGCCATCAACGACCAGGGTCGAGACGCAGGACCAGGAACTGGGGTCGAGGGGTCTAGAGGCCGCGTGCGGAACAAATCACGTCGGTCTGGGAAGCAATGTCGGCCGATTCTTGGCCGTCTTTGCTTTCTTCTAGCCTCGGGGAAGTCTTGCCGTGGACCTTCCCCGGCTACGTTCTGGACAGACCTTCAAGGAGAACTGGGCCGTGGCGACGAGAAGCTACTGGGGCGCTTCAAGGATGCCAGAATGGCCTAGAAACCTCGTTCCTCGATCCTCCCTCCCCGGGGATCAGTCCCCTTCCTCCCCCAGGAACCGATCCTTCTCCGCCTCCTCCTCGCACTCAATTCCCAGACCCCTTCCGGACGCCGTCCTGACCAGCCATTCGAGCTGAAGGCAGCCATGGCCGCGATGGCACCCCCTCGCCCCGAAGCTCACAAATGGCAGAAAGCTTAACTTCAAGCTTCCTCCCCCCCTCTCCAAACTCCCGACGTGTTTGTTGGTTGTTTGTTTTTGCTATGTTCTGTTTTGTTGTTGCTGTTTTTCTTTCACAACGTCGACCCCAAGAGGCCTGGACCCCTTCCCCGAGACCGGTTTTGATCCTGAGTCGTTCTCTGAATGTCCTGAGGCCCTGCAAGGGCCCCTGGAGTCCGAAAATAGCGAAAAACTCCCGTCGCGATTTTTCTGATCGGAGCTTGCCTCTGTAAGGGTCGTAGCGGACTCATATGGTTAGGTGAAGTTTGGCGCAAATTTCGGCGGCACGGCTGGGTGCCCAGGTGCCCGGGTGCCCGGGTGCCCAGGTGCCCAGGTGCCAAGGTGCCCGGTAGCCCTATAGCCCTGTAGCCCTATAGCCCTATAGCCCTATAGCCTTATAGCCCTATAGCCCTATAGCCCTATAGCCATATAGCCCTATAGCCCTAATAACACTATAGCCCTATAGCCCTATAGCCCTATAGCCTTATAGCTCTATAGCCCTATAGTCCTATAGCCCTATAGCCCTATAGTCCTATAGCCCTATAACCCTATAGCCCTGTAGCCCTATAGCCCCAGAGCCATATAGGCCTATAGCCCCATAGCCCTATAACCCTAAGAATATTATGGTTTGGGTTTTTCTGAAGTATTGTTTTTTACAAGGCGAGGGGTCTGGGTTTATGTTGCTCCCATCGTACTTCAGGACCACATCCCAGACATGGTTTCGAGCACCCAGGACAGTACCGAAACAGTGTCGAACGAGTATCGCCTCCCGGGGCCCGACACGTCAGTTTCGGTACCTCCCCGGTGCTCGAAATTCTTTCTGGTGGTCAGGGCTAAAGTAGGTTGGAACATCCTAAGTCTGGGTCCTCTTCGTCGTCTTCCTGACTACCTACCAGACCACCCCAACCCAACCCGAAGACCAGACCCCAATTTCGGGTTGGGGGGGGTACGGGTTCCATATGTGTTTTTTCAACGTTCCCCGACCCCCCCCCACTGGAAATCGAGGGCAAATCTGAGCCTTCGGGTTGGGTTGGGGTGGTTTGGTGGGTGGTGAAAGTCTGGGTCCTCTTCGTCGTCTTCCCCCGTCGCCAGAAATCGTCCTCAGCCCTCCCCTGGGGTGCGTTCTGGCTCGAATCTCGAGGGGACTCCAGCCGTGGCGGCGGGAGTCTCCTGGAGTTCCCGACAGGGTGGAGAAGGGCAAACACAAGTCCTCCTCCTCCTCCTCCTCCTCCTCCTCGTTGTCTTCCTCCTCGTCTTCCTCCTCGTCCTCCTCCTCCTCCTCCTCCCCCGCCTTCCCCTCCTCGTCCGTCGCTTGAAGGGTGGAGAAGGGCAAACACAAGTCCTCCTCCTCCTCCTCCTCCTCGTTGTCTTCCTCCTCGTCTTCCTCCTCGTCCTCCTCCTCCTCCTCCTCCCCCGCCTTCCCCTCCTCGTCCGTCGCTTGCGCAGGGAGCAGCAAACACTTGAGGGCGGTCGCGGCGCACAAGCGGCGCCAGGTTGCGGATAGGTCGCCCCCCGCACCTCGCCGCCTGGTGCGCTGCGTCCCGCGGGCGTGCGCGGCTCCCAACTGCAGGTCGACGGCGGCAGCGTGCCGCCCGCCCAAAAAATCGCCCACAGCAGGCTGAGCGACGCAGGGGAAGGGGTCGCCCACACGTAAGAGGTGGCCCTTGGCAAGAGTGACCCCTGGTGCGCGGCTTGCCGATCGGTGTCTGCGGTGCGGCAGTATCGGCCGAGGTGCTTGGGTTTAGCCTCCCCCGCGCCCCCCGACAGCCGCGCACCAAAGGTCACCCTGGCAAATGGTCGCTCTTACGCGTGGCCGAAGAGCGGGCCCCCTCGTATCTGGGCGCTGCGGCACAGAATCGTGGCGGCCGGCTCTGCGCCGTTTGCGGCTCCTGTGGGCCGATTCCTGGCCCCTGGACCGTCAATTGCTCGAGCAGCGCACCCTCACAGCAGCAGCGCACGGCCATGTACACCAGCTTAGCGTATTTCTCAACGGGGGATCGTGGCCGTGGAGACCACACATGTAGCCAGCATTGAAGCCAGAACGCGAGTCCTGAATACATGCTAGCCAGCGTACAGTGATGTCTTGCAGTCTATGCGGTGCAATCTAGGTGGTGCAGTCTGGGTGGTGCCACCTGGGTGGTGCAGTCCATGTGCTGTACTCGATATGGTGCAAGAAATGCAATGCAACACAATGCAAACTACTGCAAAGTCATGCACGCAAATGCAAAGCAGTGCAGAGCAATGCGCAGCACAACAATGCAATGATATTGTAATGCAATGCGAAACGATGCAATGCAATGCAATGCGATGGTGGACACACGCTACAACGCAATGCGATTGCAATGCAACCGGGGGGGGGGGGGGGCGACGTGCGGGAACGGGGCCGCCAGGGCGGCAAGCGAGACTTTAGTGTCGAACAAGTGTGCTGCGACGGGCGGGCACGGGGCCAACTGGGCGGCAAGCCGGCCCAGCTCTGCAGGAGGCAGGCAAGAGCCCGTAAGTTCAGGCACTGCCTGGGAACTTCTACTGGGGAGATCTCGAGCGAAAGGGCTGCTGGAGACCGGGCGCCCTTGGGCTCACCGTTCTCCCTGGTAGGACTCTTCCGTGGTCCCTTTCTACCGCTGCAGCCGCAGCTATGATCAAGAAACTTCTCGTGTAAGAGATCTGGGCCAGCCTCCTGGAGATTTCTGGAAACAAGCCTGGGCCGATTTCTGTTGCTAACGGTGGATGGGGCGAACGTGCCCAAGAAGCTGGGCCGGTTTCCTGGCAAGTTGGTTAAGGCTGGCCCAGCTTTTCGGGAGGAGGCTTCTTCATCAGATGCTCGACTGTGCTGGAACCCTCTAGCGAAGCGCTGCTCGAGGCAAAGCGACCCAGCACGAGAAAGCCCGCCCAGGGGAAGGGCCAAGGTCACGAACAGGGCTGCAGCGCCGCATGAGGGGGTCTGTCTCCCCAGACCCCCGACGTCGTGATTTTTTCACAACGTCGACCCCCAGAAGTCTGGATCCCTTCCCGGGGACCGGTTTTTCATCCCGAATCGTATTTTGACGGTCCCGAGGCCCTGGAAAGGCCTCCGGAGGCCGAAAATAGCGGAAAACCTCCCGTCGTGTTTTTTTCACAGCGCGAAGGGGTCTCCCTCGACCTGCGCCCTCCGCACCCTCCGCGCGGGAGGCGCAGCTGCGGTGCAGCCGCGGCACCTGCCGTGCGGAGGGCGAGGGAGGTGCAGCTACCACGGCGGTCGGACCCCTTGCCGTGCGCCGCTCACGCAGGCGGCGCGCCGAGGGGGGGTCCGGGGCGAGGGGGGGCGGCCTTCCCAGACGTGCTCGCGGCGTGGCGCAACTCACGGAGTTTTTTTGTAGCTATTATATATAAAAAATATGTTTTGTGTGTGTGGTTTGTATGTGTGTGTTGACTTTGGTTTATGCATATACACATTATGTGTATACACATCTATACACACATGTCATTATTCGTCTCATTATTATTACTATTACTATTATTATTATTATTATTATTATTATTATTATTATTATTATTATTATTATTATTATTTATTATTATTATTATTATTAATCATTATTCTTAATACTGATCGTATCATCATTATTATCATTCGCATTATCGTTATCATCCTTAGTATTATTATGGTTGGTGTGCTTCTTAGTTTATTTATTCTTCTTCTTCTTCATATTATTGTTGTTATTGTCACTATTATTATTATTATCCAGAATATTCGGATTATTCTTATTATTATAATCATTATTCTCGTTACTATCATGAACAATTAACGGCGGGCGGTAGGTTGGCCCTCGCCGGGTCCTCGGCGGGCCCCGGGACCGCCCAAAAAATGTCGGGACCGTCCAAAAACTGCCCTTGGCGAGAGACCAGCCCTGGGGGGCCCGTGTGGAAAACATCCGGACGTCGCACGCCTGGGCTCTGAGAGGGCGGCGGGGGCTCTCGGGGAGGGGCGGAGGCCTCTGAGAGGTCTCCTTCCAAGGCGGGAGGGCTTCTCGGAGGCCGCCGCTGCTTTCCTGTTCTCAGACGGCCGCTGAGGAGGCGGCGGGGCTTCCCATGGAGGGACATCGGAGGCCTCTGGGAGGTCTCCTGCGAAGGCGGGAGGGTCTTCCTGGAGGCCTCCGCTGCCTTCTCAGCAAGACGCCGCCCCCCCCCCGCTCTCGCGCCGCCCCCCCGCGGTGCGCGCCGCCGGGGACGACGAAGCCGTGGGCGGGGAACACGGAAACGGAAACGGCGATCCGCTGCGGGCGGCCCGCACCACGTCGTGCCACCACGGCCCAGACAGCGAGCGAGCGTGGGGTCCCCAACTGGGCCCACGCTCCCAAAGGCCGCCGAGGAAACGCTGGGCCTAAACGACGATGCGCTGTTCGTTCTTGGCCTCTTGTCCGTAGCCCACAGCCCCCATACTGCCTCCCCCCCCGCCCTCCCTCCCAGGGTGCTTGTTACCATCTAACATGGTTGGCTTTGTGATCCGTGCCCGAGATCTGGCTCGTCACCGCTCGACACCCCTGAAAATACACCTCCGTTCCTACGATTGACGACATGCCCGTCTGCATGCCTTCCCTGACGGAAATCCACGAACGCACTTCCAGACACCCAGAAACGCGATGGCCGGTGGCCGCAGCGACGGCAGCCACGATCCTCGGGGCCATGTGGGGTACTGCACAGTGCACGAAGCCAGGGATCTGGCCATGGATAGGCTGAGCGACAGAAAGATAAAAGAAATCTGCCCGGCCTTGGCTAAGGGAACAAGGGAGCAGGAGCTGGCCAGAACTCCGACCAGACTCGTGCCCTCGGGCGGAGGTCCGAGAAATCCGTCGCCCTGTCCTGTGGGGCACCAGATGATCTGGCATTTTTGCTCCTTTGCTTGCTGTTGCCGTTTTGTGCATGACATCCTGCGATGCTGGATTCTCGTCTTGAACCCGCAAGGCCGCGCCCCACCTCGTTCTCCTTCCCACCTCCCTCCCCCTCCTCATCTCCCTACCCCCCCTCCTTCTCGTCTCCTTGCGTCTGCTCTCCGCATGTCCGTGCCAGCACACCCACACGTCTCGTGGCCCCATGGGGAGCTCCACCAATGGCCTCACTGGCAAGGCTCGCATGTCGGCACCGCCTCAATTTGGTACGCTCCTCACATGTTACGTGGCCCCGTGGGGAGCTCCACCGAAGGCCCCATAGGCAGGGCCCGCAGGACGGGACTACCTCATGTTGGCACACCCCTCACACGTCTCGTGGGCCCAGAGGGAAGTCCACCGAAGACCTCATAGGCAAGGCCCTCGGCACACCTCTCATATGTTCTGTAGGCCACCGCGGCAAGGCCCTCATGATGGCACCGCCTCCTGTCGGTGCATTCTTCACACGTTCCGTGGCCCCGTCAGGGGGCTCCACCGAATGCTCCAGTGGCAGGGCCTGCAGAGTGGCCTCGCCCCTGTGTCGGCACACCCCTCACTAGTTTCGTGGCCCGATGAGGAGCTCCACCAAAGGCCCCGCTGGGACAGGTTGCAGCGCGTCTCCCCGTTCATCTCGGCACACCACTCACACGTCTCGTGGCCCTACAGGGAGCTCCGCCTACGGCCTCAATGGGAAAGTTCGCATGCGCTCCCCCGCCCATTTCGGCACGCCTCTCACGCGCTTCGTGGTCCCATGAGGGACGAGTCACACGCAGGGGCGCAGGGATGACTGTGCTTCGTGATCTGGGCCTTCTGGGTCTCCTTCCCCATTATGAGGCTGCGGGAAGTCAGGTAAGCCCAAGTTTTTGACGTTTGATTTTCCCCCACATTCAAAGTGGGGTTCTTGTTTTTCCCCACATTCAAAGTGGGGTTCTTGTTTTCTCTGGACACCCCGCGCAGGAACACAAACACACCATCATCATCATCACTCATTCCTCACTCACTCACTCAGTCATCATCCCTCACACACTCACTCACTCACTCACTCACTCACTCACTCATTCACTCACTCACTCACTCACTCACTCACTCACTGACTCATCAGCACTCACATATGATGATGATGATGATGATGATGATGATGATGATGATGATGATGATGATGATGATGATGATGATGATGATGATGATGATGATGATGGTGATGATGATGATGAGTGTGCGCGTGAGAGAGTGTGATGATGATCATCATCATCACCAGTCAGTCAGTCACTCACTCACTCACTCACTCACTCGCCTTGGGCCTCGTCTGTGCGTGAATTGCGAGGAAGTCTCAAGCGGGAGCCCCCTCCCTATGGGGCCCGCGGATCATGTTACTAATCCGAGCGGGTCATCCAATTCCTGTAACTGTCGCCACTTTTGGGCTCTCGCGTTGCCAGAACGCCATTCCCAGGCCACATCTGTGAGTGAATTGCGAGGAAGTCTCAAGCGGGAGCCCCTCCCTATGGGGCCCGCGGATCATGTTACTAATCCGAGCGGGTCATGCAATTCCTGTAACTGTCGCCACTTTTGGGCTCTCGCGCTGCCAGAACGCCATTCCCAGGCCACATTTTGAATACCCGGAGCCAACTGTAAGCCGCTTCGTGTTCTTTGTGTTCCCAGAACACCACTCCCGGGCCACTTTCTGAATGTCCGGAGCCAAAACAGGAGGGCGATGTCGGGGGGAACGTAGGGAGCAGGGGGAGGGCCCGCGCCAGGGCGAGAAGAAATATATGCAGAAGAGACAGCCAGGACGCCTCACCATCACGAGGACGACGGTGAGGGCTTTTTCCAGATTCGCCCAGAGGATTCTCATGCGGGGTCCTTCCGTCGGAGTAATCTCTGGACACCCCGCGCAGGGACAAGAACCCACTCACTCACTCACTCAGACACTCACTCACTCACTCAATCAATCACTCACTCATCATAATCATCATCAGCATCGTCATTGTCAACACTTCTCCAGCACTCGTCATCATCAGCACTCATCAGCACTCATCATCATCATCATCATCATCATCATCATCATCATCATCATCATCATCATCACCACTCATCGTCATCATCATCACCAACACCATCATCCATCGATCATTCACCACCATCATCATCACCACACATAATCATCAACAGCATCATCGCCACTCACTCAATTATCATTTCGTGGCCACTCACATGAATCCTCTCGGGAAACCTTTAACTGTCGTGACTTTGGGCTCCTCAGGCCTGAATATGGAGGGAATATCAGGTGGGAGCCTCGTTTGTGAATGAATTGTGAGGAAATCTCAGGCGGGAGCCCCCTCCCTAAGGGGGCCGAAGATCATGCTACTAATCCGAGCGGGTCATCCAATTCCTGTAACTGTCGTGACTTTGGGCTCCTCAGGCGTGAATATGGAGGGAATATCAAGCGGGAGCCTCGTTTGCGAATGAATTGTGAGGAAGTCTCAGGCGGGAGCCCCCTCCCTAAGGGGGCCGAAGATCATGTAACTAATCCGAGCGGGTCATCCAAATCCTGTAACTGTCGTCATTTTTGGCGTCCTCTGGCTTGGATTTGGGGGAAGTATCAGGCGGGAGCCTCGTCTGTGAGTGAAGTGTGAGGACGTCTCAGGCGGGAGCCCCCTCCCTAAGGGACCCGCAGATCATGTTACCAATCCGAGCGGGTCATCCAATTCTTGTATCTGTCATCACTTTTGGCCTCCGCTGGCTTGAATTTGGGGGGAGTATCAGGCGTGAGCCTCGTCTGTGGGTGACTTGTGAGGAAGTCTGAGGCGGGAGCCCCCTCCGTAAAGGGGCCCGCAGATCATGTTACTAATCCGAACGAGTCATCCAATTCGTGTACCTGTCGTCACTGTTGGCCTCCTCTGGCGTGAATTTGGAGGATGTATCAGGCGGGAGCCTCGTCAGTGAGTGAATTGTGAGAAAATCTCAAGCGGGAGCCCCCTCCCTCCCTCCCGCCCTCTTGGTCCAGGGCTTCGCCGACATCCCAGCAATCCTGAACAGCCCCTGCGCCGTCGAGAAGGAGGAGGAGGTGGAGGAAGAGAAGGATGAGGTGCAGTCGTTGCCGTCGTCGTCATCGTCGTTATCGTCGTCAGGTCGGCGTTTTGATTTTCTCTGGACACCCCGCGCAGGAACACCCACCTCAGCCCGCGCAGGACCCGCGCAGGAACACACCCACTCACTTACTCACTCAGTCACTCACTCATCATCAGCACCGTCAACACCGCGCCACCATCATTCGTCATCATCAGCACTCATCATCACCACCACTCACCACCACCACCACCACCACCATCATCATCATCATCATCATCATCATCATCATCATCATCATCATCATCATCATCATCATCATCATCATCATCATCATCATCATCATCATCATCATCATCATCATCATCATCATCATCATCATCATCATCATCATCATCATCATCATCATCATCATCATCATCATCATCATCATCATCATCATCATCATCATCATCATCATCATCATCATCATCATCATCATCATCATCATCATCATCATCATCATCATCAGCATCATCATCATCAACTTCATTATCACCAACACCATAATCCATCGATCACTCACCATCATCATGAGGCCTGAATATGGAGGAAGTATCAGGCGGGAGCCTCGTCTGTCAGTGAATTGTGAGGAAGTCTCAGGCGGGAGCCCACTCCTTAAAGTGCCCGCGAATCATGTTACTAATCCGAGGCGGGTCATCGCGATCCTGTAACTGTCGTCACATCTGGCCTCCTCAGGCCTGAATGTCGATGAAGTATCAGGCGGGGGCCCCCTCCCTAAGGGGCCCGCAGATCATGTTATTCATCAAAGGCGGGTCGTCGCAATCCTGTGATTGTCGTCATTTTGGGCCCCCTCTGGGTTGAATTTTGGGGAAATATCAGGCGGGAGCCTCGTCTGTGATTGACTTGTGAGGAAAGGTCCTAGGCGGGAACCCCCTCCGTAAGGGGCCCGCAGATCATGTTACGAATCCGAGGCGGGTCATCGCAATCGTGTCCGTCTCGTCACTTATGGCCTCCTCAGGCCTGGAAATGGAGGAAGTATCAGGCGGGAGCCTCATCTGTGAGTGAATTGTAAGGAAGTGTCAAGCGGGAGCCCCTTCCCTAAGGGGCCCGCAGATCATGTTACGACTCCGAGGCGGGTCATCGCAATCCTGTAACTGTCGTCACTTTTGGCCTCCTCAGGCCTGAATATGGAGGGAATATCAGGCGGGAGCCTCATCTGTGAGTGAATTGCGAGGAAGTCTCAGGCGGGAGTTCCCTCGTCGTCATCGTCGTCGTCGTGTCGGCGTTTTGATTTTGGGGTTTGGGGGCCGTTCGGGGGCCCCGGGGCCGTCGGAGCTGCCCCAAAGGCTTCGCGAACCAGCCGTCGGCGAATGCGCGCGCGCTGGCCGAGGCGACGACGGTGCCGAAGGACATCGATTTGCTTGCCCCGACCAGGGGGGCTGGGGGGAGCACATGGAGAAGAAGCAGGGGAAGGATGACGACGGAGAAAGGATGGGAAGAGGGCGACGATGATGAGGAGGTGGAGAAGGAGGAAGAGGAGGAGGAGGAGGAGGAGGAGGAGGAGGAGAGGAGGATACGTAAAGGATGAGGATAATAAATATAAGAGAGGAGGGGAGAGGAGGAGGAGGAGGAGGAGAGGAGGAGGAGGAGGAGGAGGAGGAGGAGGAGGAGAGGGCAGAGCAGAGGGCGAGAGGAGGGTGTCTGCCAGGGCGAAGAGGAAAGGGCTAAGGGCAAGCTGAACATATTCTCATGTGGGGTCCTCCCGTCAGAATAATTTCCATGTGCGGCCCCCAGAGTTTCGCCAGACGAGGATGACGGGAGAGAAGGAGGAGGAGGAGGACGAGGAGGAGGAGGAGGAGGAGGAGGAGAACTTGAAGTGATATGGCTTAAAGGGCGTCTAAAGCCCGTGCCACTCGACGTGAGGTACATGCCACGGGATGCCCCTAGTGGCATTGCGTTGCCGCGCCCGCAACGGCAGGATGGCCGAGTTGCGGCCATCTATGCGGACCAGCTTCCTCGGGTGCTTAGTTTAGCCCTCGTTGCGAAGGCAGGATGCCGCAGGGCCCGCTGGAGACAGGGGCGGGCGTCCTAGCTCTAGGCTCCAAGTAGGTGGATGTCAACGCCCGTCGACCGACAGGGCTGGCTCTCCAAACCAAAGCTAGTTCCCACAGGATACCAGGACTGGCAGACAGCTGCCGCGCCCGCAACGGCAGGATGGCCGAGCTCTGGCCATCTACGCGGACCAGGGAGGGGGGGGAGGAGCAGGGGGAGGAGGAGGAAGACTTGAAATGAGATGGCTTAAATAGCCCGCAACGGCACGATGGCCGAGCTTCGGCCATCTATGCGGACCAGGTGCGGCTGCCTAGTATTGCCCTCGCTGCGAGGGCAGGATGCCGCAAGGCCCCCTGGAGACAGGGGCGGGCGTCCTAGCTCTAGGCTCCAGGTAGGTGGATGCCAACGCCCGTCAACCGACAGGGCTGGCCACCCAAGCCAGAGCTGGTTCCCACAGGATACCAGGACTGGCAGACAGCTGCCGCGCCCGCAACGGCAGGATGGCCGAGCTCCGGCCATCTACGCGGACCAGTTTCCTCGAATGCCCAACTGTGCCCTCGTTGCGAGGGATTCGCGTTCAGGCCTGCCAAAGAACAGGTTTAGGCATCCTGGCTGTGGCCTCGAGATGTTGGCGGCGCGCCGAAGGGGCCAAGGGGGGAACTGGGCAAGGCTATCTAATAAGAAACGTGATTCACATAATCCCCCGGAGGACGAAAGAACCCCCCCCCCAGGGCTTCTGAGAAGCACCCTGCCTGCTGAGAAGCCCCGTCCTCCTGCCCCCCTTCGGAGCGGCGCCTTTGTATGCCAGCGCCTGTCCATCGACAGGGGTGGCCATGCAAGCCAAATCTGGCTCCCAATACCAGTAGTGGCATGCAGTTGCCGCGCCCGCAACGGCAGGGTGGCCGAGCTTCGGCCATCTATGCGGGCCAGGTTCCTCGGGTGCCTAGTATTTCCCTCGCTGTGAAGGCAGGATGCCGCAGGGTCCCCTGGCGACAGGGGCGGGCGTCCTAGCTCCAGGCGCGAGGTCGTGGATGCCAGCGCCCCGTCAACCGTCAGGACTGGCCATCCAAGTCAAAGCTGGTTCGAAATGATATGGCTTAAGGAGCGCCTTAACCCCGTACCGCTCGACGTGAGGGCACATTGTGGCAGCAAGGGATTGGATGAATGTTTTAGGCCTTGAGCCAAAACGGTAACAGTATCACGAAACTGATGTGACCTGCCTTACAGGTCTCCAAGAATGAACTACAAACGCTAAACCTATAAATCAAATTCTGGAAGTCGGTTACACTCGTCCAACTTCTCCTAGGTTTAGCACCCTTGATTGGCAAAACCTGGGGAGACTACCCGGCTCTGGCTGCAGAGCTGGCTCCTCACCCAGGTCACGGAGAAACGAGAAGAAGGATGGATTACTGTACACTACTGGAAAAGCGGAAACGACTGGGGAGAACGTGGGATGGGGAGAGAAGAGGAGAGAGGAGGAGGACCACCACCACCACCACCACCACCATCACCGCCAGGGTCCCGGAATTCGAACCAGGCCAGGAAGTTGTTCCGGGAGAGCTCGTCTCGAGAGGCGGTCTGACTTCTGCTCTTGAGGCTGGGGGGTCTCTCGACGCCGTGCTACTTCGGTGTCCTCGTCAACTAGTATCAGACGTCCATGAGACATGAGATCGAATAACGCCGCGTTACATTTAGTAACATCTTCTTTGGTCAAGGCGTCCACTGGCATACGGCCATGAGGTACCCATCTCACGTGCCCACGAGCACGTTCGAGAGACTCACAGATAATCGCCAGATCGATCGCCGTGCGACGGTCGCGTGCACAGGCCACCCCCTCCTTCTGCATAGTGTCGTACATGGATTTTGCATCCACGACGTGTACTTGTCTCTCACGAGAGCCGAGTGAGCAATCCCTCCGCAGGACCGTGGTGAATGGTCCTGAGGCCCGATGGCAGTCGGGAGTGTCGACGTCGTGAAACATAACGTCACGATGCAATATTTGCAGAAATTCCACCTCGGCCACGGCCGCCGAAAGGGCCTGAGTCTCTCCGGCTAAGGTAGAAGGAACTTTGCGCCGGAGCTTGGAGGAGCGCCAGCCCAGGATTGATGCCTTCACAGCTTTGTTTTCTAGCACGGAACAGTCGGCCGCCAGGGCCATCCAGGCCCCCTGCGTCGGATCAACAGGAAGGCCGCGATCGTCTAACAAACCCTCGGTGGACCCGATGCCGCCCGCGTCGGAAAAGGAGATGAAAGACATTCTGTCCGGGTTCAGCTTCCAGATGGTCAGGCCCCGGGAGGCCGACGCTCGAAGGTGACGGGCCAACTTGTTGGCTATGATGACATCTCCAGTGGTAGCCTGCTTCAACTTGCTCGCGAGAATACTCGCCACTCCCGCGGCCTCTGGGCGGGCCTCGCGGCCTACCCAGTTAAACTTGTATACTAAAGATCGGAGGGCTCGAAACTCGTGAGGTTCCAGTGGGGTGTCTTTTCGTGAAAGTCGCCCCTTGGCCATCGGTAGTGCTCGGACCTCTTCCAAGATGTAGTTTTCCTGGTCGATTACAGCCCGGCCCTGGGAGACCGTGATACGCCGTCCGGCGAAGTCGACGGCGCCAGCCTGGAGGTCCCGGTACTTGCCAAACTTAAACCTGGCCTCCAGGACCCCTCTAAGCCACTGCCTGGACTCGGGACTGGAGCTCCCGATGAGAAAATCGTCGACCTCTAACAACATCATATTGAGCAACCGGCCCCTGGAGTCGTAGCGCATCCACCAGCACGGCTCGAGGAGGGAGCAAACGAAGCCGTGGGACTCAAGGTACCTAACCACGGTCCGCCTCCAGGCCATGGGGGCGTCGTCTAGCCCGTAGACGTTGACCAGCAGCCTAATTAGGGAACCTTTCTCCAGCTCGACCCCATCACACGGTTCGACATATATTTCCCCCTGGGCCCTCTGCATCCTGTCGGACTGACAGAATGCATTCTTGACGTCGGCCGCGTCACACAACAGACTAAGGTTCATGGCTACTTGCATGAACATCATGATGGAGGAAGTCTGTGGGGTCGGGGCATAGACCTCGAGGGCTCCGGAGTCGGGGTCTTTGTGACCATGGACGCACCACCGCGACTTAGCGTCCGGTTCCGCGAACGCCCCCTCGCGGGGTTTCCACCGACGGACCATCCGACTCGAGATGATACGATCCCCGTGCTGCTGGCGAATGACCAGCGCTTGCTTCGGAGGTATGATCTCCACGGCTCCCGTGGCTTTCATGGCCTCCCACTCTTTGTTATCAGCGGCAGTGAACTTGGCCCTCTCGGCTGGGGACAGACGGTTCAGAGGCACTTCGCCTCCCCGGCTCGCGGCGAAAGCGCCTCCGTCAGACTCCACTGCTCCCGTCCACTCTGGCTGCTCCGTCGGAGGGACCCGAACACCCCCGCCCTCCGGGACGACCCAAAACTCCCCGAGCTCGCCTCGGGACGGCGAACGAGACCTCGCTCGTCGGTCCTCGATGTCCTGAACTCTTTCGGCCACGGTCCGGGACGGCTCGGAGCCGGTCGACAAACCTGGTCGCCCCTCCGACTCTCCAGCACCTGGGTCAGTCCTGGGAGGAGGATGAGGAGGGGAGAGGCGAGGAGGAGGAGCGGAAGGACCACCAACACCACCAGGGACCGAAGGAGAAGAAGGATCTGGCTCCGCCGACTCTGGCGGCGCCGAGTCGAGGCGAGCCCTCTTGTCGTCCGGCGGGCTGCTGGCTGCCCGGCCAGCCTCGGCCTTGGCGCGGATGCACCAGGGGGGATCTTCCGGCTGCCGCAATACCCTCCGGCCCCGGGAGGACGAACCTTCCTCGGCCGGTGGAGAGGAGGAGGGAAGAGGAGAGCTGGAGGGAGGAGCAGGGGAAACAGACGGAGGAGAAGCAGCAGCAGAGGGCAGAGGAGCAAAGGTAGAGGAGGGATCGAGAGCCTCGGAGGGGTCAGGATCCCTGTCGCCCCCGTCGACCTCGGAGCTGCCTCGGGACGGCCGAGTGCCCCCCTCGACCGTGGGGCCGCTCTCGGGGATAGAGGGGAGACGCAGCCTGACGCTGCCGGCTTGCGCCACGTCCGATCCGGGCCTCCGGGACCCCCCGGCCTCGGACCCGGCACGAAGGCCTTGTCGAGAGAGGGTCCCGGGGCTCGCAGGGCCCGACGCCGTCCCAGGAGACGGAGCCGGAGGGGCCGGGGCTTCCTCGTCCCCAGGAACTGGGGGACCCCCAGGAATCCTCGGGGCCGTGTCAGGCTGCCTGCCCAGGGGTTGGTCCCAGGCCTCGTCCGGTGGGGCCCCCTCACGCTGCACGTCGACAGCCGAGACCCTGCGGGTCCTGGCTTGCTGCAGCAGCTCCTGCCAGCGAGGGTCTTGGGCCAGCTGGAGGCCGTACTCCTCGTCGGAGCTGGCGAGCCTCACTTGCTCTGGGGAACATTTCCAAAGTCGAGCGCGGACGGCGACCCAAACCGTCCCGGCCTCGTGCAGAACGACGACCCCGGGACCCGTCCAGCCGTCTCGACGCCTTCCCAGGGCATCTGCCCGCGAGGACGTACGAGACATGTGTCTCCACACGAAGACCCACTGACCTGGGGTGAACGCCCTGGGCACGGGGGTCCTGGCCTTGGTCGCCCGGCTGATGTGGTCCCGGGCCGTGACTTCGATGGCCAGGCGCCGGGCAGCGTCGCGAATCTTCTGCGAGCGTGCGAACTCCGCGCGGGCCTCGTCTTGTTCCGAGAAAGGCCTGGAGACGCCCTGCCAACCTGGGAGACCCCGGCTGTCGTCTGACAGGAGGTCGTGTGGAAGGCGAGGGTTCTCGCCAAAGGCGAGTTGGAGGGGGCTGAACCCTCCTCGATGCCAGAACCGGTTTTTATGCGCCACAAGTTCTGACACCAGTTCGTCGAGCTCATCCAGCGTGGCCAGGAGGGCGGGCCCAGACTCGATCTCGGCCTTCAGCCGCTCTTTCACCCATCCTCCATGGCGTTCCACGCGGCCGTTCTGCCATGGTGAGTCGGCATCACACACGTGGTGAAGGATCCCCCATTGTTCGGTCCCCCGGGCAAAACGCGCGGCGAATTCTGATTCACCGTCAGACAGAAGAAAGTGGGGGGCTCCGAAAGGCCGAATCCAGCAGTGGACGAAGGTTCGCCAGACCGTCGCTGCTCGGGCTTCGGCGACCCTGGCGCACACCTGCAAGTTCGAGCCGTGGTCGACCACGTTCATGAATGACAGGGTGGTTCCTTGAAACTCGACATGAAACAGGTCTATGCCAACGATATGATTGAAGCGGAACGTTCGAGGCAAAGCCACGCGCCTGTGGGTGCCACTGCGGGCCCTCTCGGCGCACTCGGAGCACCTAAAATGGTCCCGGATCCAGGCCAGCACGTGCCTTTTAACCCCCCCGGCGCGCAAAACTCTGAGAAATTTCCTATTCTCAGGGTGGCCCATGTTCACGTGTATCT
>CAUYUJ010007557.1:570734-594522 GCA_963575745.1 Prorocentrum cordatum | reverse complement strand
CCTCCTCCTCCTCCTCCTCCTCCTCCTCCTCCTCCTCCTCTTTCCCCTCCTCATTCCCCTCCTCATTCTCCTCCACCTCCTCCTAGCCGTTCTGGCTCAGGCCTGTTGAGGCGCTGAGCTTGCAAGCACGTGCTTCAGAGCGGCTCGTGCTTGCGGGCCGTTTGCAGTCTTTCACGTTCGCCCCAGCCGCTGCAGCCAGCGGCGCATGGGGCCACCGCCCGATGTCTTGGCTGGCACGAAGACGCCCCTGTGGGGGTGCCCACACTGCGGCTGCTGGGGCAATTGGGCCTGTCGGATCAAGTGCAGGGCCTGTGCAGGAGCTGCGCCAAGCAAGGTGGTGCCGGCAACTAAGAGGGCCGCAGCTGCTGCATCCCCGCCCTCCAAGGGCAGCATGCGCAAGCCAGGAGGTGCATGGGCGAACGGGCCGCCCCGCTCGACGGGCGCGGGTGAGTCTGGCACAGCCCAGGCGAAGCTCATCGAGGACCTGCAGTCGAAGGTGGCGATGCTCGAAGGGAGCAGGCCGCCGTGGAAGCTCCCTCCACAGCAGTCCAGTGGCAATGAGCTCACCCATGCCGAGGTGGTGCAGTTCCTCAAACGCGAGGGCCTGGGCGCGTCTGGAGTGGAGGAAGCGGAGAAGAAGGCACAGATGGCTACGGCGCCGAAGGCCCCTTCGGCGCGCACACAGAGATGGAAGGCCGACAACCTGCGCATCAAGCCGGGCAAGCTGGAGACGCGGGAGTCTGCCCTTCGCCTGCAGCGTGAGGAGTTGGATACGGAGCGCAGCGAGATCTCCGCCAGCGTCGAGACGCTCAAGGGCGAGCTCAGCACAGCGGAGACGGCGCTATTCCGTCTTCAGGCGGAGGAGAGCACGGACCCTCTCAAGGCTATCTCGGCGGCCTTAGACGACAGCGTTGCCCAGTCGTCGGAGGGGGCAACAACCCTGGCCGCCCTCCAGCGGCTCAACGCCGCGGCCCGGGAGGCCAAGCGCGCTGCTCAACAGGCCGCTGCAGATGCTTCTGCTGCTGCTGGCTCTGCTGGCGGCGCCAGCGGAGGGCCAGGCGGCACGGCCGCCGCAGACGGCGAGTACACTGCAGCAGGAGATGACGACATCGACATGGAGCTCCTGGGGGGCGAGGGCTACGAGCAGAAGCAGAAGGAGTTTGCTGATGCAGCGGGGCGCCTTCGCCATGCGGCGCAAGAGGACCACGCAGATGCCAAGCGTAAGTACATCGAGGCAGTTGCCGCCCTTGGCATTCGTGCCAAAAAGCCAAGGACGGGGTTGCCTCGTCCAGACCGCAGTGGCAGCGATGGCCCCAGTGACGAGCGTCCTGGGCTGCTTCCTGGGAAGCAACATGGTCGACGCCGAGTGGGGGGAGGCCACGGGCTTCGCGGTGCCAGTCCTGCGCGATAACCTGCGGTTCGACTCGGAGCTCTTCCGCCTGCGCGACGGCAGCAAGGTCGAGCTGGACGAAACGGAGTGGCCGCAGCTAGGCGCATCGAGATCGGCTTCGGGAAGCGGAGCCTCGGGCAAGGGGGAGAGGGATTCAACCCCTCGTCGTCCAACCCCCTTGCCCACATCGCCGCGGTGTTCCTTGTCGAGGACTGGGCCATCCGCGTCGACTGGTGCACTCACGGCCCCTGGGGGGCCGCAGAGGCCGCCGCAAGGAGTTGCTGGGTATGTCCCCCAACTGGCCCGCCCAGCGGGGTTGGGGGCAGGAGCGAGCTTGATGGCAAGCGCGGCGACATGCGAGGCGGCTCCTCCATCGTCGGTGACATGCTCTCCTTCGGTGGCTGCGACGACTGGGTCTTCGTCTGGCGTTAGGACGCAAAATCCTGGCGGGGGAGGTCTCGGGCCTCCCCGCCAGGCTCCGTCGCCTCCTGCCTCTCCCTCCCCCAGGGCATATATATATATGAGAAAGG
This sequence comes from Prorocentrum cordatum, assembly GCA_963575745.1. NCBI lineage: Eukaryota > Dinophyceae > Prorocentrales > Prorocentraceae > Prorocentrum > Prorocentrum cordatum. The sequence continues at coordinate 592,602 of CAUYUJ010007557.1, read as the reverse complement.
AGAGAAGTCAAAAGCAAAGCGATGTCTGAGTTATTCAGTCTGATTGCAATTTTTGTTTCATATTTATAGTGATGAGGCACAACAGCAAGGCCACGGATCGCCGTCACGACCTCCGAGCCAAGGAATGTGTCATCCGGCGTGCAGCAGTGCACCCCTTCCACAGGAGGCGGGGGCAACAGCGCGCGGGGTCGGGGGGCAGGGAGCTTCGCGGACGCAGCAGACGTTTGCAGCTGTCCAAGGAAGCTCGGTTCACAAGCTCGCCGTCGACAGCGAGGGCGGCGAGACGGTCGTGGCGATTGAGGGCCCCCCTGTGCTTGCAGTCGATCGTGAGCCAGGAGCTCTTTCAGTTTGCGGAGTTAATGCCAACAGTTGGGAGACCTTCAAGCTGGTAATGGACTGGTGCCAAGATCAGGGGCCAGGGCTGTTTGACTTGAAGCGACCCGACGGCGGTGGCGTGCATCCACATGTGATCTGCATTCAGGAGACGCGGCTGAAGACGGATGAGAAGCTCCAGCAGGCCTATCAGTGGGGTCTACAACATCAGTTCGACATGAGCCTTGGGAAGGCTGTTTCTACGGGCGATGGGGCCAACATGAGCTCGGCAGGCGTTGCTCTAGGTGATGTGCCCTCCATCGCGTCCTCGGTGATCGAGACCGAGCTGTTTGAAGGCCTCTGCTCTCGCATTTCAGCGCGTGTGCTAAATGTGGGGCTCCCGTCAGGCCTAGTCGTCATATCGGTCTACTTCTACACCAGTCTCGGCATCAAAGGAGATAACCTTCGGCTTCCGGATGTCCTGGGGCAGTATGTGCGCAAAATCCAGAGTCTATGGTTAATACAGGCTGGCTGGAACTTCACGCCCCACGAGCTGGCGACCAGTGGATGGCTCGAACGAGTAGGCGGGTCGTTGTTTACCCCAGGTCAGCCAACTTGCAGATTTGTTGCTGCGGGAGGCGGCGACGCTGTTGCAGCTCATGGGGATGCTGGAGACGGGGGGGGATCGAGGAGGAGTCCAAGGAGACAGGCAGGATAAGGAGGCTCGCGAGCTGGACTTCTTTGTGGGTGCTCGTGCACTTAGTCATTGTGTTCGGGAAGTCCGATGCTTCCCTGATGCACCAGTGCACCCTCACACGCCTGTTGGACTCATCTTAGAGGGCCTCTCCCCCACCAGGCTCACCACGAAGCAGGTGCACTTCAAACGTTTCCCGCTGGAGCCTTGCGTGGGCCCCCGCAGATTCCAGGGCGAAGAAGGATGGTATTGGGATCCAGGAGGCCTCCAATGGGGGCCCGCTGAAGGGGAATATCAAAGAGTGGTTCACCCTCTCCGATAACTGGCTCGCCAACCTTTTCGATTTCGAGGCCACCTCCAGGGATGCGTACTGCGGTAGGGCTGCAGGGCCCACGACGGTCAAAGTCCCCCTGGAAACGGTATGGGCCCGAGAGGCTCGTCGGAGGTATTCAGTTAGGACTACTTCTTGGATGTCATTCCAGGCGCTCACCAAGAGGACCCTCACCCTGTCCAGAGGCAACTTGGGGAACCCAGGCAAGGCCAAGCTCAAAGAGTGGTCCACTAGGCTGAGGGGCATGGTCCCGAACCTAGACTGCAACTCCGCCCACGAGGTGGGCCAGCTGTTCGTGCTAGACCTGATTTCAGCAGTTGGGTCGGCTCACGTGGGCGTAGAGAGGCAGTTTGAGCAGCTAGATATGTATGTCGACGCTTTGAGGGGGGAAGGACTCGAAGGATTCGCTCGCTCGATGGAAGACCTGGGCGTCGGATTTTGGGCGCAGGCGGTCTGGGGAGTCGTTCCCGAAGGTAGGCGTTCTACAGACGTGCTTCGAGAGCGCGCAGGCCAGGCTGATGAATTTGAAGGCGCCGTGGGCAGCAGCGGCAGCTCCTGCGGAGGTAGCCATTCTTTCCTTGCAGAGGATCGGGTGGCAGCTGGACTCCAGCACAGTGCTCGTCACCGACCGCGGCGAGAAGCTGGATCTGAAAAGGCTGCCCCCAGCTCTGATCAAGCATCTGGTTGAGGAAGGGGCCTCGAGGGCCTCAGACCGTCAAGCGTTGTGGGCACGGGAACCCCAGGCTCCGTGGTGCAGGGCCATCTTTTGGCAGGCGCTGGGCCCCCTGTTGCACAGGGTCTCGGATGCTCAAGGATGGTCCCGTCATCATCAGAGGTCCCTCACAGGGCGACGAAATCTATACATATCCACTGCTCCCTGGCCAGGCCCATCCTCAACCCCGCAGCGGTGTATACGCCACGCCCTCCTGGCTTGGCCAGGAGGGCGCATACACAGCTCCTGGGTTCAAGATAGGCATGGTCAGGGAGCAGTGGATATGTCTAGATTTCGTCGCCCGACCTCAGGTCCATCATCTCGGGGAGCCACTGGCCGCAGTGCAGGTTGTACAAGCACGGCCTCACGGACACGGGGGCCTGTCAGCTTTGTGGTGACCCCGACGGGTCCCTCTGGCACAGGGCCTACAGCTGCCCCGCGCACGACGTACTAAGGAGAGAGAGAGAGAGAGAGAGGACATCTAGCTTCCTTCGGGCCCGAGCGGCTCGCGTCAAGTCCTGGGACTTCGAGGTCGGGGAGAGGTTCGCCAAGGGCATCTTCCCCTGCCCCTTCAAGCTGCTGGATGTCCCCGCGGAGCCCGAGCAGTCCATCTCCTGGGTCAACAGACCTGAGCCGGGCTTGCTGTCAGGCACGCTTTTCACAGACGGGTCAGCCCTGTGGGCCGGCTGTCCCCACCCAGCCCGTGCGGGCTGGGCGGTCATCCAGGTTGATAGGCTCGGCCAGCTCGTTTCGGCGGCCTACACCCTGCGAAATGCTTAAGAAATCATGGGTTAAGAAATTCATAGTCTCAGAACGTGGATAAAAACCCAACATTTCCATTATAATCTTAGGATTTACATTGAAATATTAAGAATAATCGAGACTCTGGCCGAAAAAATAAGTTTTCTTACGCATCGCATAAGGTGTACGGGCCAGTCCCACGTGCGGTGTCTCCTCGACGGACGGCACGAGACGCCGAGGACTTTGTGCGTGGAATATGCCGACGCAAAAATCGCCCTGCCCCCCTTCGACGTGTAGGCCGAGTGCTCTGGCACCGTCGGCACTGTTTGGAAGGGGGAGAGGGCGGGGGCTCGGACGGTGGGAACCCGAGGGCCCATCTCTGGGGCCAATTCTGGGCCAGTGTTCAGAGCTCCGACACCAGGATGCACAAAAAACGAGAGCCCACTGCACGCGTGCCGACTCAGATGCAGGCGCCACCACCGTTTGGGAGTTTCGCGCGAATAAGTTGGCCGATGAGCACGCTAAGCGAGGAGCAGCGCTGCACAGGGTCGACCAAACTTTTTACGAGCTCTGGAGGGGGCTCGCAGTTTGTGCCCGAGAGGCGGCCGCTTGGGCCGCCGAGGTCCACCTGCTAGCAGAAGGCAGGGACCACGAGGACTTGATGGAGCGGTATCTCGCCGCCCGCCAGGCCCCTGTCGCTGCGCCAGCCCCCGAGGGCGAGCCCGACCAGGAGCCGCCCGAGGAGCCCCAAGGAGAGGGGGGGGAGCCTGGGGAGGTGGGGCCTGGGTGGGAGGAGTTCGCCAGGATCAGTTTTCGTTGGAGGCAGCACTTGCTGCTGCAGGCTGATGTCGTAGGGGAAAGCCCGTTGGTAAGTTTTGTGCTGTTCTGCTGCCGTTGCGGAGCAGTTTGCTCTGACGGCAAGCTAACTCCGTCGCTCAGTGAGGAGTGCTCTGGCCACACGGGTAAGGGCGCCCAGGATCAGCTTCGGAGGATTTGCAAGGGCCAGCTCCCCCATTACAGGAAGGGGGTGAGGGGCCTTCGCCTCGACCACCCCCATGGGGTCATGCCAGTGGCCCGAGGGTATTTGCAGGCCCAGGCCGAAACCACAGGGGACCCTGCCGCCGCCGCCGCCGCCGCTCTGTCGCGTTCGACTTGGGGGCGGGCGGAGGTGGGTGGGAAGGGCGAAGTACTGCGCGCCTACGGGCTGACGGCCGAGGACCGTCTGCAGGTGCTCAAGCCGGGGCAGCAGGCCATCCAGCGAGCCTCTGAAGCCTCCGAGGACCCCGACTTTGAGGAGGAGTCCGATTTTGGGGGCTAGTTTTGTCGTGCCGCCTGCTGGGCCAACCCAAGCCAAGCCTCCTCCTCCTCCTCCTCGAGCCCTCCTCCTTCTCCTGCTCCTGCTCCTCCTGCTCCTCCTCCTCCTCCAGCTTCTACTCCTCTTCAGTGTCCCCTCGGATTTGGGCATGGCCGTGATGGTGAACGCTGTGGCTCCATCGGCCTCTGTCGCCACGTCGTGCTCGTCGACCTTGATCGCTAGGTGTCCTGATGGTGTCTTACTCGGTCAGTCACCCTAGCGCCTTGACCAAGGAGGAGCCTATGCATGCCAGTGCCTGGGATGACCATCTTCTGGTCGCCTTTCTCGAGGATAAGATGGCACGCATGTTGGACATGCGCCTCAGGCCCAGGATGGCGGGCAGGTTCTCGCCGGACCCCTCGGCCACGTTGGCTGACTAGGTGTCCATCTTTGCAATGGCAGGTTGCCCCGCAGGGTTAACCCTGTATGTGCGGGCAATCGTGTAGTGGCTTGGCATCCTGCCTTCTGCAGCTTTGGCACCCACTCCGGTCACGTACCATGGTCTTCTCCAGTTCAACCTCCTTATGTCGTGACCGCGGGCGCGCGAGACCCGCTCAAATGTCTGCGCAGTCTTGAGACCGATGATGTTCATGTTGCTGCCAGTGTCCAGAAATATAGACAACGTACCATCGATCATGGCGCCGCTGTGTTCTGCTAGGGCTACTCATGGCGGTCGCCAGATAAACCCTGGACTGTGGTCACCGTTGTGCCGTGCATGCCCTCCAGGCGACTTTGATCCACTGCCCACTCGTTCTTCTGCGTGGATGTGAATAATTCCATGTCTGCTCGGTTTTCTTCCTCTGTGACTGGATATTGCCGGAGAATCTGATTGGAAGGGAATTCGCCCCATGCAGGAGGCTGCTGTGCCAGTGGGATGTTCTCAAAGGTGTCCTCATCGGCACGCGCTGCATTCTGGCCATCGGTGTTGACCATCAATGCCGTCTGCAGCATGTCGCGTTCGGGGGTAGCGCTGGCACCACTGCGCACGCTGACTGGACTGTCAGTTCGGCGCTGACGTAGCGGGTTACCCCGCATTCTGCCGTAAGGCGTGTTAGCCCTTTTCATGCGCCTGAGCCAGGCTTCGTTGGCAGGTGCCTCCGCAGGTGTGGTGGCTGTTATGGTCTCTGCAGCTGGTTCGGCTATCAGCGGCATCTGCATATCTGCGGTTGGCATCGCTGCCGGCGGTTCTTGCCGTGTGCATGGCGGTGGCATGGCCGTTGGCAACGGCACAATGCGTGTAGCAGGTTGCCCCGCAGGTACTGCAAGTGTCCCCGCTGGGGCTGTGGACCCGGCCATAATTGCCGTGACTCTGTTCAGTTCTTCACGAAGGTCCCTGAACTCGTGCGCCCCTCGGAGAATCTCTGGGCGCCGGTGCTCGACCGTCCTGCCTGCCCGCAAGGGCGCGAAGACACTCAGCTGTGATCAGTCCCGCGCCTCGCCGCGCAGCGCACGGTGCCTCGTTTGGGGCGCCTAAAATCTGCCGGTCGATATGTGACTGGGCCACTCTGTCCCAACAGACTGAGAGAAATATGTGGCCGCGTTGGAGCCTCCATACCTTGTTGCGGTACTCAAACTCCTCGAGGCAGGTCGCACACTTCGTGAAATCATCGTCGTTGATGATCGGTGGTGTGGCTGTTGGCCTCGTGCGTTTCTGCCGCTCGCATGTGGTCTCGCCCAGTGCGTGGCGGCTTGGCGGGACTGTAGGGCCCATTTGCATTGTGGCAGGTTGCCCCGCAGCCACAAGCCCCGTAGCAAATTGCCCCGCGCCGCGACCCACCGCGCGACGCGCCTGCCGTGCCTGACTACTCTGCTGTCGTGCGTATTGTGCTGAGAAGTTCGCCTGCTGCGACTCGTGTATAGCCGATATTTCAGGCAGGAGCTCTCCCGGCGACGCAGGGACCGTCAGCTCTGGACCATGTGGAGTGACATCATGGTCCATTGAGGGCGCCAGGTACCCATCGTGTGGCACCTGGCCGGCGATGCCTGACTCGTATCCCTCACCACTCGTAAGCTGAGACCTGTAAAAGCCGTCCGCTGTTGCTCTGACATTGGGGTTCTCGGGCTGACTCCCAACCCGATCCACCCCAGTGGTTTGCGCATAATTGTCAGGGAACGTAGCCGAATCAATCGGTGGAGCCACTGGCTTGTTGGCCGATGTCGGGTCGCATGTTGGGTGGCTGACGAACGCAGGTCTGTGACCGTGCCGCTTCGGGTGAGCCAGCGACGGATTTGCATTAGGCACGCGCTCCCAGGTCGGAGCCCAGTTTGCATTCGGCAGATCGACCCCATCACGCCTCATATGCTCCATCGCGTCCCGCATGTGGCGATGCATCCACTGCTGCCGTGCCAGCATGCTTTCGGCACTTTGAGCCGTCTCCGTTGTGGGCTGCATGCTGCCGTGCTGGTCCATGATCACTGGGTGCCACGTCGGCCCATGTGGTTGTGCTGCAGTGCGTGGGGATGCGAACGGCGACGTGGCCTGTAGTGCCTGATTGAGCTGGGGATCCATCCGCGTGCTCTGGAGTCCGGCCTGTAGGCCGTTGAGGCTACCAGCTCTCCGTGGCGTGCCAAACGGTGCTGTGGGTCCGCTCATAGGCGCAAAAACAATAGGTTGCCCTGCAGGAGTGGGCGCCTGCTGTGCCCGCGTGCGCCGCGGATCGTTGGCGAAGAGCCCATCGTTTGGAGCTGCACCACTGGAAGTGATTCCTGACGCGTCCGCACTCTGGGCCTGGATCCAGGATCCATCGGAACAGTCTGCAGGTATCCCCGCTGGGTTCACCTCCTGAATCATGAGCACCGTTGCATGCTGCACCTCCGCTGTGGGTGAATTTGGCACGGGTACGCGCACATGTAACGGTGTCTCTGGGGTGATCCATCCCTTCGATGTGGAAAGATCATTATGATCTGATTCGTGCCAGTCGTGCTGTGCGGATGTAGGCATGGTGCCGCGCCGTGTTTTGGGTGTAAATCTCATGGGCCCATGTGTGTCCAACTCTATTGCGTGCGAATCGTTCGGGTTATCCTTGATGCCGACGAGCCGAACAAGGAAACGCGCAGGGATACGACCATGCACCCCACAAACCATGATGATATCATTAGCAGATCGCCACGCTGGGATGCTGTCGCGAATTAAGCTGTTGAGGCTTCTTAACATCAGCGCCTCGGCGTCTGCACGTATGCCCGACTGAATGCGCTGGTCTCCAGGCAGGTATGGGCATCGTCCGCTGTCACGTCGGTCACCTAAATGACTCTGGGCGCCCGCGTGGTGCCTGGACTGCTGTGCCCATTGCTGGGCCGCAGGTAGTAGGTCGGGCAGGTTTCCCCGCTGAGAATAATTTTCTTCATCTGGAGTCGGTTCTTCTTCATGCCAGTACTGTGGCCAACCAGTTCACATACCTTCATCGCAGCAGGTGTCCGGTATGCTCAATGTTTGGACTTGAGGTGCTGCTTAACGACGCCGTGGTATTTGTCATGTTACCATCTGTAGTCATGTGGTGGCCACTTGGCCAACAAATCGCTGAGACATACCGAACCGTCGAACTCGTCATGCGAGACAACCGCATCCGTGAACCGATGCGAGATGTTGTCCCTATGAAACGGCTTCTGCCGGGTGGCCGTGGTGAACCATTCAGAGCAGTTGCGCGGCTCCCGCAAACCCCGGCAGCCGTGTTGGCAGGTCCTCGTTTCTGGGCATCGTGGTCAGTGTTTCAGCTTCACGGCTGTAAGTGAAGACTGGCTCTCGGCGCATCTGGTTGCGAACTCGCTGGCGTTCTGCAGCTGCCTCTGTCGTGCGCGTCGCCGTGCGTTCAATTGAATATTTGACTACCCTGTATCGGCTCGTGCCATTATTTGCATTTTCACCATGTGCAGGGTTAAGTTGCATCTGATGAGGAGTGCCAGATACCCACCGATAGCGCCTGCTTCTCTCTTCCACTTCAGGGGTGTTAGCAGGTTGCCCCGCGGATGCAGATGCAGCAAGTGTCCCCGCAGAGGCCGACGCAGCAGCGGGCTCAGCAGGTGGCCCGCGCTTCCAGGTGGGTCCTTCTCCTTCTCGCGGATGTCCTTGTACTGGCACCTGCTCGCCTTTGGAGCTTCTGGCGGGGGTGCCGTGGGCGTGGTCTGGAGTGTTTTCTTTGCCGCATTCTGCTGCGAAGCGTGGTGCGCACTTGGGCCATCCAGTGAGGGTGGCCAGCCAGCTCCACGGCGGGTGCGCCGCTGCCCGGGAATGCTGCCGCCGCAGCTGCGACAGCCGGCCCCCTGGAGTGCGTTCTGCGAGCAGGTTGCCCCGCGGGCTTCCCGTCAGATTGCTTCGCTTTGCTTCTTCCAGGGCTGGTTTCTCCTGAGCTGGTCCGCTTCTTCGACCTTGTTGACCTCGGCGAGCATGAGGATGGGGGCAGATCTACGTCCTTCGAGAGGCCTTTCGGGTGCTATCTGCTTTGCTTGACCAGCGGGCCCCCCCGCATCCGCGGGTTTCGCAAATGTCCTCGCGCTCTCTTGTGGGGGGCCATCTGTCCGAGCCCGCTCGCGTCGATAGGTTCTCATGTTCTCGATATTGGCATTCTCCTGGCAAGCCAAGCCATATCTCCCATTGGGCAGCTTGCGCTGACTTTGGCGCCACGCTGCGCTGTATTTCTTCAAGACAATGTCATCCGTGATTTGAGCGCCGACGTCCACGTCTGCGTCGGCGGCTTCGTCGGTGTAGGACTCCTACTCATATTCAGACGCAGGTCAGCGGGGTCGGCAACTGGCGCGAGGCCTGAAGCCTTGTCTTCTTTCCCAGCCCTGGCCGGCGAAATGCCTCGCGTGTCCTGGCCCTGGCTAGCACCTTCGCGAGAAGAGGTAGGATTCCCCGCAGGGGAGGCCGCTGCCGCGTCGAATCGGGCCTGACGCCCTTGGCGCTCGTGGCGTGCCCGATTGTGGCGCTTGAGTCGGTGCTCCTCATCGCGGGCCGGCCACTCCTGCTCGGCGAGTCCTGCCTGAATGGCATCTAGCGGTTTGTAGGCCGCTTTGGTCAAGTGCAGGTGACTGGGGTTGCAGCCTGGGTCCACTTTGTGGCCTTGGCCATCCCCGTGCGACCAGACCCATGGGGCCCTCTCGAAGTTGGGGCTCCTCGAAGGGCGCCCCGTCGGGCAATTCGGCCTGTGGTCCGCGAAGTGCTCGCGTCCACAGACCGCCTCTCGGTATTTCTTTTGATCCGCACATGTGCCTCTTTTGTAAGCCTTCCTCTCCGGCGCTTCAAGCTGCTGGGCATTGCCGGCTCTGTTGGAACGGATACTTTTGCCCGTTTTAGGGTTCCGACGCGCGCGCTGCTTTGGCCGACACTGGCGGACTTGATGGTCGGGCCAGCCTTGTGACCGCCAGTGCGTCATGTATTCTCGCGGTGCATATTGGCGAGCGATGCCGTCATTCTGTTCGCCCGCTTCCCTGGATCGAGGCGGCCTTCGGGCTCGTCTGAGCCCTCGTCGTCCTGGCGCAGATTGCCCCGCGATCGCGCCCTTCCTGGCGGCCCACTCGGATCTCGTTGGCGCGGGCGCTGGGCTCCGCTTCAGCGGGCGCGCGAATACCTGCGAGAATGACTCCGCCGATGATGGTTTGGCGGGTTGCTCTCAGCTTCCCATTCCTCGGCATCGTCGTTGGTCCGATCTACGCGTCTTCAAGCCCTGCGGCTTGATGGGCGGTCGCGTAGTGCAGAGTTAAGGCGAGGTCCGTCATTGTGTCCAAGCACGTATTGGATCCGCTCAGAAAGATCACCGGAGTCACGCGGGTAACCCCGCAAAGTATCACCATCGCAGGTTACCCTGCAAGTGGGGTTCCCAATCGCCTGCGATTGGGGCGCCGATTGGAGCTCCTCCTCCGTGGCCAGCATCGCATCGTCATCAGAGTCGCCCGGCTCGTATCCGTCGGAGCGTGCAGGTGTCCCCGCCATCTCGCAATCCGAGTCGGCGGGTGATTGACACTCCTTGATGATTCCGATGTAGGCAGGTCGCCCCGCGATCGGGGTGCCCGGCCAGTCTGCGATATTGATCTCGTCGTGGCCGACGAACGCCTCCTCGCGGAGCTCCTCGGCGTGCCTCTCGAGGGACAGGCTGGCGTTCATGTATCTCGCAGACGTGAAATGTACAGCGGCAGCGGGGGTCCCTTTTGATTCGGCAAAGAGTGTTTCGAGATTGACATACTGAATGTCAGAATCGGATAGGGCCAAATTTATCGACGGACCCCCCCTGCCTCTCCCGTCGCCTCGGGGGCACTCGCGACGAAAATGCTGGGTGCTATGGCAGATATCGCATTCCATGGTTTTCCGATTGGCATCCTTCGGATTACCCCGACGTCGCCTACCTTTTCCTGCAGCGTGTCTACGGCCTCAACCCTTCCCCAAGAAGATTTCCTCATACTGTGATCCTGTAAAGTAATTCAGGAATGTTTGCATGCCTCTACCATGCAGCCGTCGTCGTTTACCCTTGCCTCTACCCTTGCCCTTTGACCTAAGCACGCGTCGGACCGCGCGCCGTGCCCTTCGAACTGGTTTCTTCATGAAACGTCTCCATCTGCGTCTCTGTTTCTGGTATCCCAACAATATCCATTGTGCTTGTTGTTCCTCGGCGAGGTGTGGAAGCGCATCAGAAACGCCTAGGTTTCCAGCGCCTTCATCTGACGAGGTGTCGGTATCGGCGCCTGAGTCGAAGTCGGACTCTGCGGGTTGCCCCGCCGAGCCCACTCGTGTAGTGGCTTGGGTAGGGGTCGCCGTTGCCGACGGTCCCTGATATTGAGCCCAGGAGTCTTGCGGCCCCGAGGGCTGGCCACCTTGTTGGCTTCATAAAATGATGGCCTCATTTGGTTGTGGATCGTCGTTCCAGAGGTGCCTGTAGGTCACCCCGCATGAAGGTCACTGTGAAGGACATCGGTGCCAAGGGTTCGATCAGCAAGCGCTCCAGTAGGGAGTCAAATTGTTGCTGAGTCCTTGGGGCTTGGTGGTTGAGTGGTTGTAGTAGCTGTTGTGCACGCGAAGCTCGGACACTTAAGATCCTGAAAAGTATGAGTGTCAGGATTTGGAAATTTGGGATACTGGACCCCACAGTGTCAGCTTCAAAGCGTGCGATCTCGAAACGCGCCAGCGTCTGGTCGATCCGTTCTCCCGCATGGACGCGAAAATCAATGAGAGCCGTCCCCAAATTCAGTTGTCTTTCATCTTCAAGATTCTCCAACTTAGTGCCGCGGAGGAACATTATAGAGGTGGCCCCATCGGTATGGCACCCACCAGTGTTTACTCCAAAGTTGATTACTGCTGGGGGACGCTCATGGCAATGGTCCTTTCAAGACCTCCAAGGCCACGCTGTAGGGCAGCGGCCTGTTGGGAGGGAGTCATGGTGCCTGTGGTCACGTTGATCCAGACATGTAACTCGCGAACAAATTCGCGGTGATGTATGTTACCTGCAGGGTCCCGGTGGGGGCTGGTAGTGCGCGTGTCGTCTGCACCGCGCTGCATGTTTCCAACAACACACCCGGTGGCGACCCAGAGGAGGCCAAGGATAGTGATGCCAACTCAGTGGCCTCGTAGGTCGGTGTCGGTTATAAGTTGCTGTTGTTTGTGAGGTGACATTGCCGTCAGTTTGCGGGGAGGTGCAGGCGGCGCGATGTCAGCAGGCGGTACGACGTAATAATGCATTTTGCCATGCGTAGTATCTTCGAGAAAATTTCAAATTGGCGTTGGTGGGTGGATTTTCGGAGTGTAGTAACGCAGAGATGTGGGGCTCAGGGAGGAAACCTCTGCGCGAGCAGAGGCTTCAGTGCAAGCGTCCTTGCGATGGCCATGGTCTCCTCCGCGTAGAGCCACTGCGCCCTGATGGTCCACCATATCAATCGTCCACCAGATAACGCCGTGTATAGCAAGGAGTAGAGCAAGAGCTGGCCACCAACGGCCAGCTCCGATACCAAGTGACAAGTGAGGTGGTAGGCCCAACCAAATACTACGTCGTAGGCGTAGTATCCGTCCAACCCTACTGCATCGTAGCAGCGACCGAGCAATGAATAGGACAAGGCCGCGTGAGCGGCAAGGTGACATCTCAAGGGATTGTTTTCCCAATCGATGTCGGATAGTGTGCCGCAGAGCGGCGCAGTCAAATTGGCGGCCGATCGCTTGAGCCCAGGCGGCCGCGGACAAACGCTCGATACCTCTCGCTTTTGTCCTACATTTTTCAGAGTTCCCTCCCCCATGCTGCCTCAATCATCCTTCTGCCTCCTACGTGCGTGCTCCCTCCCGTCCTCCTCTTCGCATCTTACGCGATCGTGGCGACGTGGGCCCCGCAGGAGGCACAGCTGATTTTGAAGAGCGGCAACGACTTCCTTCTCCTCCACATCCTCCCCGATCCTCCTCGTTCTCATCTACCCTCCCTCCTGCTCCTCCTCCCTCCTCCTTCTCCTCCTCCTCCTTCTCCTCCCCCTTCTCCTCCTCATCTTCCTCTTTTCCCTCCCCCGTCCTCCTCCGCAGTCCTTCTCCCTCCTCCTCCTCCTCCTCCTCCACCTTCATCGCCTCTCTTTCCTCCTCCTCCTCCGCCTTCTGCTGCACTTCCACCTCCTCCTCCCTGCTCCTCCTCCTTCTCCTCCTCCTCCTTCTCCTCCTCCGCGCGCTCCTCGTCGCCCTACCCCCGCTTCCCGTGCGACCACCCGCGCGCGCAGTGGATCCAGGAGGAGGGCGAGGGGGAATGGACAAAAGGAGGATGGTGAGGCGGAGGAGGAGGACGAGGGGGACGAGGAGGAGGAGGCAGGAGGAGGAGGAGGAGGAGGTCGAGAAGGAGGATGTTAATGAGGTCGAGGAGGAGGAGGGGAAGGAGGAGGATGAGGATGAGGATGCGGAGGAGAACGACGAGGAGGAGGAGGAGGGGGAGGAGGAATATGAGGAGGAGGAGGACGCGGATGGAAAAGGACACTGGGAGATGGAGGAGGATGGGGAGGAGAAGGGTCGAGGGGGAGGAGAAGCAGGAGGATGAGGAGGAAGAGGAGGACTAGGAGGATGACGAGGATGAGGAGAAGGAGGAGGAGGAGGATGTCGAGGAGGAGGATGAGAAGGATGAGGAGGAGGAGGCCGAGGAGGAGGAGGGGGAGGAGGGGGGGGAGGATCAGGATGAGGTCGAGGAGGAAGAGGGGGAGGAGGAGGAGGAGGAGGAGGAAATGAGAAGGAGGATGACGCGGATGGGGAAGGACACTGGGAGACGGAGGAGGATGGGGAGGAGAAGGGTCGAGGGGGAGGAGAAGCAGGAGGATGAGGAGGAAGAGGATGGCTAGGATGATGATGATGATGATGATGATGATGATGATGATGATGATGATCCACGCATCCAAGAAGGTCTGGAGCTCCCCGCTCGATACAGCCTCCCGAGGCCATGGCCTTTCCCTCTGGCGCTGCGGACGCAAGGCATGACCCGTGCCCAAGGCACACTCGCAGACTCGCCTGAAAGCCTCGAGGCCGCCGACCGCCCCAGCCAAAGGCAGGCGATCAGCAAAGCATCTGAGCCCTCACGGCAACTCAGCTCGCAGACAGCTCAGCGCGCCACATCAGAGCAACAGTCTCCTGGGCACCAGGCCACAGACGGGGACGACTTGCTCTGAGGTGGCCTTCGGAGGCGATCCTGACGGTCGGCCGTAGCCTACCACCACGGTTCGGCCTCCGCCTGGCGCGCACAGAGCACAGAGCGGGCTGGAACGCAGCAAGCTGCGCGGGCTGCCGCGCCCAAGGCGCGCCAGCAGCTACATTAAGACGGAGGCGCCGAAGGCGCCAAGCGACAAACGTTGCCCAAGAGGGCGGGAGGGAGTGAACCCTGACGTGTGCCGAGCCCCACGGGGTACAGCCTACGCCGCGGGGTCCCTCCCCCCCCAGAGGTAGCGGCTCGGCGCAGGCATTCGTGATCCTTGGGCCCGCCTGCGACCCGAGCTGATCAGAATGCTGGCTCGATCGGAGGCAACCATGGCGGTGTGCGAACCTACCGCCACGGTCCAGCCTCCGACTGGCTGCGCAAGCAGAGCATGCCAGCACGTCTGTTCGCGTGATGGCAGACAGAGCGAGGCGGCAAGCGTGCCAAGAAAGAGCCTAGCCACCATCGACACGCCTGCGCATGCGCCGCAGCGGCTCAGGGTCGCCGATGCCGCCCGCCCCAGCGGGCTGCAGGCCGCGCTTCAGCCTGCTGAGCACCGCCTTCTGCCTATCGTTCTTGGGGGCCTTCGTGCACTCCGCTGCCAAGCCCGCCATCCTGCGGCTCTGCGTCCAGTAGCCGCACTTCACGCAGAAGAGGTGGCTACCAGCCCGCCACAGGTCGTGGGGGCCGTGGGCGTCCAATCCCCACCAAGGCGGGAGCTGCGGCGGCGGCAGCGGCGGGGTCCCGCCACCGGTCCCAGAAGGACCCCCCGACGGTGGGCTACCCCGCTGGCCGCCGCCAGGCGCGCCGCTGCCAACTCGCCCTGCGCTCGCCTCGTCTCCTTCCACCTGTGCTGGTGCCTCGCTGGCCTGACTGTGAGACAGCAGCGCCGCGCCCGCCGTGATGAGCGCCGCGGCTGCAGCGACCGATCCGCCTCTGCTCTCGGCCCCTGAGGCCCAGGAGCCCGCGAGCGCGTCGCCCCTGCCCGCGCACCGCTGGCAGGCCCAGACCGTGTCGCCGTCGACGTCCAGCCACGTCCCGTGCCGCCCGCACGTGCGCTGCGGGCAGTCTGGGAAACTGCAGTGAGCTCGCCATCGCATCTTGCAGCCGCGCCAATCGCACCGAACTGCTCCCAGGCCTGGGCCCTCGTGCCCGTCCGCTGCCGTGAGCTCGGCGTCGCCTTCCTGCATCGCCGAACCCAGCCAGCAGAAGACCTTCTTGACGAGGCGATCCTGCCTGCGGCTCCTTTCCCGCACGTCGTCGTCGCTGGGATGCATCTGCGCGCCCTGCACGGCGCGGGCATCGGCGCTGTGATTGCCCCGCCGCTGCCAGGCCGTGACGCGCTCCGCCTGCGCGTCCGCCAGCGTGGCGTGAGCCTTCACCTTGTGGATGGTGACGCTGCCGACCCCTACGTCGTCGAGGGCCGCCCAGAACCGCACCCAAAGCTCGCGGCAAGGCCGCTGCCACTGCAGGCACCACGCCCTGCCCGCCGCGAAGCCGTCCACGAGCAGCTTGCAGTCAGTGAAGATCCGCACAGGTGGTAGGCAGCTCTGGATGCCCTCGATGGCCGCCACCAGCTCCGCTGCCCCTGATTCCTGGGGATACGGCCAGGGGAGCGGGCCGAAGAGGCTGACTGCCTCGCTGTCGGGTCCCATGACGACGACCGCCCAGCCGCCGCGCGCCGAGACGAGGCTGGGGTCCAGAACGCTCCCGTCCGTGAAGAGGTCGCCCGAGAGCGGCTGCCCCACCAAGTCGGCAAGACCCTCCTTCCGCGCCTCCCTGGCGTCGGTGGGCGGTGGCAGGGTCCTCCGGTGCTCGGGTGCAAGAGCGCGGGACCAGAGCGGGTCCTCGTCTCCCTCGATGCTAGCCATTCCGACGATGGTGCGAAAGGGGATGTCGCCAGGGGGGCACCGCTCGCCCGCCTCCTCGTTGGAGATCCACTCGCCGCGGCTGACCTCGGTGGCTGGGCACTGCCACGCCAGGTGCCGCACTGTGCCGTGCGCAGGGCATCCCCTGGGGCACCAAGGAGAGGAGGCCAATGGGCGTTCCTCAAAGAACCGCCGCGCCACTGGCCAGAGACATCCGACCAGCGCGTTCTTGGCCGAGCTCATCTGCTTGGCCTTCTGCTTGCTCATGCGCTTGCGTGCCAATGTGCGCCTGATACTGGACAGGGCGCCTCCATCACGCAGGTGCTCCAGTCCTGGGTGCTTGCTCGCTGCCCGCCACAGCGCCCTCTCGTGGCCATCGGCGATGTGCTTGGCGAGCGTGGAGGCCCCCAGGGTCCGTAGGTCCAGCGGCTGCTGCTTGTCGTTGGTGAGCAGCCCTGGCAGTGTGGCGGTCCAGCCCAGGCGGTGGCAGGCCAATACGCACGCAGCAGCTGGCCCGCGTCCAGCCAACGCCTCAGGCCCGCCTCTGGCCAGCAGCGCCCTAGCCCCTGCGAAAGCGCTGCCCAGGGCCCTCAGGTCCCTGCTGTCCGAGTTGAA
This sequence comes from Prorocentrum cordatum, assembly GCA_963575745.1. Classification (NCBI taxonomy): domain Eukaryota; class Dinophyceae; order Prorocentrales; family Prorocentraceae; genus Prorocentrum; species Prorocentrum cordatum. The sequence goes on along the minus strand of CAUYUJ010007557.1, from coordinate 576,349 downwards.
CTGCACCGCCTTGGCCCATGCGATAATGGGCAGCGCCACGTGGTCGCACAGCGGGTCGCAGTGCAGGCGCTTGCTGAGGAGGAAACTGAGGCTGAGGCTCTTGCCTGGGCCGTGCCCATGGTGGACGGCGTTGACCTGGCTCCTCCACTTGTTGAGCTGCGACGTCGGCCAACCCACCACACTCAGCCCATAGCGAGTAGCAGGCCGCAGACCAGTGTTCGCCACTCGAGCTGCTGCTGGGGTCTCCTGCGAGCGGATGGCGTGCAACCTCTGCAACTGGGATGCCGCCTTCGTATGCCGCTTCTCGAGGACCACGAACGCTTGGCCGTCGAGGCAGTAGTCGACCCCCAGGTTCTTGACCGAGTCGGCGATGGGAAAGGCGATGCCTCCCATTAGCTTGGCGACCAGTGATGCCAGCTCTGGCGAGCTGGCCAGCAGCTCGCTCTTTGCTGCTGAGACCTTGCAGCCTAGGGCCTCCAGCTGTGAGATGACCGCCTTCGTCGCCTGGGCCACATAGGCTGCGACCTGTGCCATCGGTCCGTGGCACCCGACGCAGCAGTCGTCGAACATGATGGCGAGGGTGACTCTGGGCTCGAGCGCCCGCCACAGCCGCGCATGCTCGTCCGCGAGCACCAACAGGCCGCACTTGAGGAGCCGACCCGCATGCGAGCACCCCGCGATGAGTCCCGCATCCAGCAGGTAGGCCTCGGATACGCTACCGTCAAGCATGAAGCGGCGCTCCCCCGCGTACAGGGTGAGGGCCATACCCAGCAGGCCCCGAGGGTAGCCAGCCAGGACGCCTCGGCCCTGGATGATGGCCAGGTCCACGAGCTCGTAGGCCTTCCATAGGTCGATGAGTGCCGCTGCTGCTCCTTCTCCGCGTGCGTGCGCGGCTTCTGCCCGCAGGGCCTGCCAGACTGCCTCTTCGGCCGCTCGGCCGCGCCCCCCCCCCCCAGAAGGCGCCTGCGACGCCAGGGTCAATCTGCGAGTCCCAGCGCCGCGCCACGGGCTGACGGACTCGGCTCCAAAGGCGCGGGAGCCAGCCCAGCAGCCCAATGGGCCGAAACCCGCCCTGGGGCTTCGGAAGCATGACCACGAGCGAGTCCGTTATGACGTCGGGCCAGCCGCCGATCTCCTCACACTTCATCCCGAAGTCAACGACTGCCTCCAGAAGCTCGTCGCTGAGGTCCGCGGCCTTCCGCGGGTTGAGGCGGTCGCTGCCGACGCCAGTGCCGTGCCTGAAGGTCCTGGCGGCCGCGCGCAGCTCGTCGGCTGAGGGCCTGGGGAGGGCCTCGCCGCCAGAGCGCGGGAGCTGCGGCCGAAACCTATCGCGGTCTCGCCTGACCCGCCAGACCTCTGTTGACCATTGCTTCGCCACAAGCTTCACTCGGTCTGGGGCATGGGCTGGGGCCCCGTTGTACTCGTCGTCGGGAGCCCATCCCCTGGGCCCGCGCCGATAGGCGTGGAGCCCACCTGCGCCCTCAGCCATGGAGTGACGGATCCACTCCTTGAAGCCCTGGCCACGAATGACGGCGAAGGCTGCTCCATCGGCCTCCGCCTCGGCCCTGGCCTCAGCGGCCCAGTCGGCCAAGGGGGGCAGGCTGGGGCACTCGGCGGCCAGGGCTACCCGTGCTGCCCACTGGGCTCCGAGGGGAAGGCCCACCGTGGACGGGGGCTTGGGCGCCCTGCTACTCGCTTGCGCTGCTCCGTCGCCGTTGCTGCTGACGTCGCCGTCGGAGCTGCAGTCGCTGCCCCCGCGCCTGCCGCCGTGGTACCGCATGAACTGCTTGACGCCCTGCAGGTAGCAGTAGTGCTCGTCGTCAGCGATGGCCCAGGCGTCGGGGTCGCTGTCCTCCAACTCGCGGACCTCGCGCGCGTACCTGTTCCGCACGCCCTCGGAGGCCTGCCAACTGTCCTCGCACATGTCAACTGCCCGAGCCCAGCGGGCTGCCGCTCGCTCGCCAAACGGCCGAGCCGAGCTGGCTCGAGGGGGCGGGGGTGGGATCGCGCTGATACCTTCCGCTGATGCGGCCCCCCTTCCCGCCCCCGACGCCGACGCATCGCTGACGCCTTCTCCAGTGGCCCTCGCACTGCTGGCCTCCGCTGCCGCTGCGAGGCTCGCAAAGGAGTTAACTTGGGGCTGGGGTGGGATCGCGCTGACCCCGTCCGCAGATGCGGCTCCCAACCCCGCCCCGTCAGACTGGCCCTCTGTGACGCCGACCTGCTCGCCCTCGTCGCCATTGCCACCCTCGTACTGGCTGAGGCGCTCGTAGGCGTAGTGCGTGCAGAGGTCCATCCACTCTGCCTTGTCCTGCTGCGCGTCGGGGGCGTGCAGGCGCGGCAGCCAGCCGTTGGCCAGTCGCGCCAGTGTGCGCCTGACGCCTGCATCACCCACCTCGATGGCACTCCACCCCCCCGCGTCCACTGGGCAGGATGCCAGCCTGCAAAGCACTGGAGGTAGGGGAGCGACGTCGCCTATGCCTTTCTCCGTCTCGGTATAGCCGTGGACGATGGGCGCGCCTGGGAGGGGCCTGCTGTAGTCACCCCGCTCCTCCAGCCAGCGCCTGGACTCGCGGTAGCTGTCCGCCGTCCTGCGCAGCTCCTCCTCCCAGCAGTCGTGGTCGAGAAGGCCGAGCTGCTGAAGAATGCGCACCAGCTCCTGTATGCCTGCGCCGCCGCGTCGCCAGGCAGACTCGCATACTTCCCTGGCAGTCTGCAGGCGACGCCCAAAGTTCTGGGCCAGGCCCGTCGCAATGTGCGTCGGCAGCCCTAGCATGCGAAAGATGTAAGGCACGCAATTTTCCAACCACTCGTTCTCGTCCGCGTAGCGGTCGGGGTTGCTGGGGTTGGAGACCCACCCGCGGGCACGGCGCCCGAGCACCCGCTTGTAGCGCTTGATTGCCCTGGCCTCCATCCGCTCCGCCGCCCGCTCGTCGTTGTCCAGTTGGCACTGGACGAGCCCTGCCGAAGAAACGGCATCCGAGCCTCCGCCGACGAGCTGATGGATCTGCGTGAAATAGTCGCTCAGATGCATGAGCTTCTTGCCCTTGTAGCTGGCCTTGGGCCCCTTGATGGGGCGCGCCCTGGCCTGCGTGCCGAAGCTGAAGCTCGGCGGGCCCCCGCGGCCACGATGCAAACTGGCGTCATCGGGCGGGATCTGGTAGATCCAGACGAGCTCGTTCTCCACTCCCTCGCATAGGGCGCGGTAGACCTCCGCCATGGCCTGCATGTCCCCCCCCCCCCCACTCCGATAGCGTCCCGCAACTCGTCGTGGTTCCACTCCTTGGCTGGCATGGGCCCATATGGCCTGTCCTTGGGAAAGGCTGCGGGGCCCTTGACGCGGAATGACTGGCCAAGGTCGCCCTGACAAGCCAAGTAGAGCTTGACCCCGATGTGGGGCCTGCACGGGTTGGCGTAGCCCTGCTCCGTCATATTGAGGCGCTCGCACCCGCTGACGAGGTCCAGCATATCTGCACTGACGATGAACCAATCGAGCTCAGATGGCTCCTTGACGGGGGAGTGCTGGCAGGTGCCCTTGCCCGAGTCGACGACGTGGCCGCCCAGCTTGCGCAGCCAGTGCCCCGCGCGGAGGTGGAACCTGTCAGGCTCGACGTTCCAGTCCCCCGCCAGGACCCATGGCTTGCCACTGCACTTCAGCGCGGCTCCAACCTGCTGCAAGACGCCCTGGCTGTGCTCGCCCACGTCGTCGTTGTCCAAGTAGACCGAGCCCAGCAGGAAGCCTCCAGGCACGACGCCATTGATGTGCACGATGGTCGCGCGGCCCTCTGCCGCGTGGCAGCTGCCCTTGCTGCCGCCCGCGCCTGGCCCGCACATGCCACGCGAGGTGCGCACGGCCACGCCAGCGCCGCTGCTGACGGCGCGCTGGAGGCTCGCGCCGACCGAGCTCACCCCTGGAGTCAGCACGGCGCCCCAGCCAACCTGACGACACCACTGCTCCTGCTCCACGGCGCGGTAGCCGTTGAGGTGGTGCTCCTGGATGCACAGTGCGTCGCCGAGGTGCGCCTCCGCCACCGCCTGCTGTTGTGGGTCCTGCTGCTCGCCGAGGATGGTGGTGAAAGGGCCCCATCCACTGCCGTTGAGGCTCACGATGGTGAAGTGAGGGCGGCTACCCCCGCTTCCCCCTTCTGCGGATCCCCGCGGAGCGGGGTCCTTGGAGGAGCTTCTGGGCACGAAGCTTGCGCATGGCGGCGGCTGCGGCGGCCTTGCCTGCAGCGTCGCCTGCCTCCTCGCCGTTGCCCACCTCGCCCAACACGGCCTCTGCTGCCCCCTCCTCGGTGGCCTCTTCCTCCAGGGAGGCCAAGATGACGTCGACGTCCTTCTCGTCGATCTCCTGCTCGTCGCCGCTCCCGCCACGCTCCGCCGCGGCACCTGCTGCTGCAACGCGCTGTGCCAAACGCCGCAACTCTGCGACTTGGCCGTCCCATTGCTCAGCGAAGCCGGGGGCGAGCATGCCTGAGCACTGATTAAGAGCGGCGAGGAAAGCGGTGGCTCGCTCACCCTCGCTGAGCTGGGCACCTGGGGACGCTGGGGCAGCCGTCCCTCGCGGCCCTTCCTCCCGCTGCTGTGCTTCCCGCTCGCGGAGCTGTTGCGCCAGGAGGTTGTCAATGAGCGCCTGGAGCTCCTTCTCGCCGGCCTGGCTCTGCGCATGTTTGCCCTCCAGCTCGAGCTCGTGGGCCTGTAGTTCAGCGAGCTGCTTGTCCGCCGCCGAGATCCTGCTCGCCAAGGCCGCCGTGGTGGCCTCCCGGTTCTTCTGCTTGCGCTCCAACTCACTGAGCTGGACTGATGTAGGCTTGGTTGCTGCCAGCTCGTTTTCCAACTGCTGCGCCTCCTGCCGCTTGGATTCGAGAATGGCCTCCGCGCCGTCCACGCCCTCGATCTTCTTGATCTCACTTCGTAGCTTGCCCAATCGGCGGACACGTTCTGACTTGTCGTCATGCTGCGACCCGACGCCTGCCGCCCCAGCGCCACCGCCATCGACTCCTGGTCCTGCTTGGCTGCTGGTCTCCAACTTTTTGACCTTCCTCCGCAACTGGTTGAGCTCGTGGCGTTCTCTGGCGTCCAGTTGTGACATGCCGCTCCACCAAGAACTCGTACCAGAACCGCTTTCCCACCAGTCGTAGCCGCAACTCCTGCAGACATGCCGAGAGCCCCAATTCTTCTTGGCTCCGCACTGAGGGCAGTCCCAGACCCTGGGCGCTGCACCGCTGCCGCCCGCGCCTGGAGCTTGGCCGCCCCGCTGTCCACGGCCACTACTGGCACTGCCGCCGCCTCCGCGCGCGGCTCCTCGAGCACCACCTCCTCGTCCTGCCATTGGTCGAGCCCGCCGCGGCTGGGCTCCCAATCGGGCGACTGGGGCCGGGTGTCGGTGATGTAATATGGAAAGAACTGTGGCCTCAAGGGCCACACTGAAAGCTTGGAAGATTGGGAATCTGACCCAAGAATGGACGCGACGGCTAGAGCCAGCCTCATGAGACCAGACATCTGCCCTGATCGCGCCACCTTGAGCCAAAATGGTTACGGATGATGATGATGATGATGATGATGATGATGATGATGATGATGATGATGATGATGATGATGATGATGATGATGAT
>CAUYUJ010007557.1:563234-565734 GCA_963575745.1 Prorocentrum cordatum | reverse complement strand
ATTCAGCTCGTCAAAAGCTAGAAGTATATCGATACTTGCGAAATGCAACGGCTTCTTCCATTCCGCGGCCATTACCAAAGAAAGTATTCAGAATGAGCGGCGCCTCCAAACTTTGGAGGGGCGACTTCTTGCGCGCGAGCTGCCGCGGCGCATCCGCCGCCGGACATCTCGCCGACGAGGTGGCCGGGGCCCCCCCTAACAATTTCCGAGGCAACGGAATGAACGAAATAGGTCTCGAATCTGCCGCTCCCGTCGCCGCCGTCTCCTCCTGCAACCATGGCGCGCCCGCATCGCAGTGTGAAGTTGGAGCGCGAACCTTCCGAAGCGTGCGTTCCTCGGCGGCGCGCCGCCCGCCGGTGCAAACTTCGTCAAAAGGGCGCTTTCCCCAGCGTTGCGGCGCGCCCGAATTGAAGAACTTCCGCTTGCGTTCCGCAGGCGCGCCCCCGCCTAATTTTCCAGCGCCCATCCGCGGCGAATTGTCCTGCCTGGCCTCTCGCTCGAACAGCTTGTGCAACGTGCTTATGGGATGGTCCAGCCTACTGTGTGACAGCGCTCGAATGCAATTTCCATCGCATCCAGGAAGTAGGGGGGGGGGGGCCCAGTCGCGTCGAACCCGCCGCGCTTTTTCCTTGCTCGCTGACCGATGCCTCCGGCAACGTCGCGCCTAGAGAGCCCAATCTCCGCGGCAAAAACGGTCCGCGAATCCACTCGGGGGGCGCTCGCGAGTCGGCCCCCGAAAACTGCGCCGCGCAATGCTCGCGCGCGCGCTCCTCTATCTCCATCGCGTCGAGAATATGCGAACCAGCTGCGTCTTCAAATCGCACAGAATGTTTATTGTTGCCGCGGCTAGTCTCGCCCCGCCCGCCCCGACCTGGGCCCCCCGGTGTCCCGCGGAGCCTTCGTTCCCAAGCAAATCGCGTCAATCCCTTGAGCCTCAAATATATAGACTGACCCATGTGCTTCCGTGCGTGCAAATCTTCTCCAAGACGCCATAGAAGCTGCAACTCCCGTGGCCGTGTCCGCCCTGCGCGGTGTACATACTTGCGAGATGGTTCGTGCCGGGCATGATGCAGAGCGCGCTGCTGGAAGTTCATGGCCGCGTCGTTCAGGTCCATGCTGGGCGACAGACTGTGCTGATGTGATCCCAGAGGCGCGTCGGTGTCTCGAAGTGCCCATGTGTTTGTGTGTGTGTCGATTTCGATTTCGACGTCGCTGGCTCAGGTCTCGCCCGCTTGCGAATCTGTTCCAAAAAGATGCGTCCGTGGTCGGAAGTCACCGAAGAAGATAGAGAGACAGCTTTGCACGTCATTACCCGAGACGCCCGAGAGACCAGAAACTTGTCGATTCTAGACCTCGATGTCTCCCCTCGTCCACGAAGTCGGCTGCGTTTGAGATGTGTGCATGGCGTTCGCGAAAGTAAACTTGGACCGATGGGCCATGGCGATGAGTTCTTGCGCGCGCTCCTCCGCCGCGACCGCGCCGACCCCGTCGCGCTCGCAGCTGCGCCCGGTTGCCGCCGCGGCGTCCACCGGCGCGTCTGCGCCGGCACCTACGACACCGACCTCGTCACGACAAGCTCCCTGAAAGCATCCCTCGGAGGACTTGGCTTGCTCCTCATGCACTTGTAACCCATGGCCCTTGCGCTTGAAATGTGCAGGCACCGTCCGAAAAAGAACTCCCCCAATCGAAATCTGGACGTGCATGCAGAAATTAGTGATGACAAACGGCTTGCGGAAAGCACCTTGGTGGCGCTTGTTGCTCAAAATCGCGGCGCCAGCAAATCCTTCGTCTCCCCCGCGCAATGCAACGCGTGCCCGCCGAAGGCCCCCTCCCCAAAGGCATCTCCAGAAGCCGCCCGCCACAGACATTCTTGCAAAAGAATGACATCCCAACTGCCCCAACCTTCGGGATCATGAATGCACCCCTCCTCGTCCTGGTACATGTTCCGATATATATATATATATATAATAACAAAAAAAAAAAAAAAAAAAAAACCTTGTCCTCGACCACCGCCGCGTCCCTGCTACCCGCGCGTTGGAAACCCCTGCGCGGATGCCGCCTTGAACTCCTCATTGATGGCTGCCTGCGTTTCCGTGGCGACCACCTCTCCTGAACCCGCTTCCCACGCAAGATTCCCATGGTCCGAATTTATCGTGAACATATGCTTCCTGTTCAGAACCACGTGTCGTTTACTCCACACAGGCGTGGCGTTGTCACCTGTTTTCGCTTCTACGAAACGCGAAGCTGTCAACATGGCGGCGTTGTCCTTGCGTTCTGATTCTTTCAAGTGAGCTCGGGCCCATGGCGCGTAACTTTTAGTATCGATCGTCACGTGCACCGCCTTGTCCATCACGGATTTGACCCATACCTTCCTGGCCATTGGATCCTTCAATGTGTGCGTGCACATCCTCCCCATGCTCGGATAGGACATGTCATGTACATATCTGGATCGACATGCTCCCTCATCGCTTGCTTCATCTCATCTCTTGTGGTATAATCC
>CAUYUJ010007557.1:545734-558234 GCA_963575745.1 Prorocentrum cordatum | reverse complement strand
CACCCGCCATGCTGAGCGCTAGCTTGCTGGGCAGCGCCGCGAGCTGTTGCGCCGCCTGCGCCTTGAGCGCTCCTCGACCCGCCTTGCCTCGAGCTGCTTCGACCGGCTCCTCCTGCTTGGGTTTCGTGTCTCGAAGCTGGCCGTCTGCTCCAGGGGTGGCCCTGCGGGGGCCCGCGATGGCTCGCCGAAGCCCTCCGCGCATTCGGGCGCGTCCTCCTCCGCAGCGCAGGGGTCTTCCCCGCTGTGGCCGGTGCCCTGATATCATGGCGATATGGGGGATGTCGCGCAAGATGCTGTCGAAATTCGAGCCGAGAAGTGGCTGCGTACTCGCGTCCAGGACTCTCCAGGGGTTCCGGTTCGTCGGCGTCTGATCGCGTTCTGGCCATTTCAGCCACGCAGCCTCTTTTCTGCAATGTTCGGGCGGGGCGCCTGCGCGCCGCAGTCGCCCATGCGAATGCTGCTTCGCATGCGGCGCGCTCGTTTGTGAGGGCGTGGAAGGGGCGTGGTTTCGCGATGTGGTGCCCTTGGCGAACGTGCGTTCGAAGTGTATGTTCCGATGAAGCTGTCGAACGCGTACCGTGCCTTCCATTTCCACCTGGCACGTGAAGACCCCCCCTCCTCCTCCTGGATATCCTGGGTGATCTGCTGCTCCTGAACTTCCTGCCCCGACGAACCCTGTGGCCTGCTAGTAGGGGGTGCTGTGTCTGAGCTCCCGGGCCGGGAGCGCCTTGGCGCCGATTTTGTCATGCTCTCCGCCTCGCTGCGGTCTTTTTAGCTATGCCGCCAGATGCGGACCCGCATGCTCTCGCAACGTCTGAACCTCCTACGAACCTTTCGCGAGCGCGTCCACATTGGCCTGATCTCGATCGGCCCAAGGATGGGCAATGCCACGAATAGGATCACCACTCGCCACCGCCGAGTGAGACTGCCCATTTGCGGCGCCGAAGAGCACCGCAAAGAACTGGGGGTTGTTCGGGGCGTCTGCTGCCGCCTGCGACGTCCGGGCCAGTGGCCGCGCCCTTGTCTCGACCTCGGCTCTCGCTATCCTCCAATGGGCCCATGCTATATGATTGGCGAGGCCCTCGCCGTGCCGTCCTTCTTCCACGCGCAGGCCCTTCCTCTCGCAACAATCCGTGCCAAAGATGCTGCCGCGTTGTCAGCGGCACCGTGCTGCCGCTCTGTCGGTGAGCCTCCGCTGCTGAAAGCGCTGCATCTACAACCCTGCCAGATGGGGGCCGCCCTTCGCCGCCTCCGTGGAATGCCAGCCGCGCCGCAGAAATTTCCCGTGAAGTAGCATTCCGCCGTCGCCGCCTGCGGCCTCTCCCCTGCCGCGCCCCTGCGCGCCGTGATGATGGGGGCAAACTGGCGGGCGTGATCGCTCAGCTTGCCCTGCCGCGTGCCTCGGCGCCCTTTCCTGCGAAGGCGCCGCCGTGCACTTGCACTGCCCGCTGCAGAGGGGGCCGCAATGTCCACCTGCTTCTTCTTGTCCCGTGCCAATCCAACCCTCGCGGGCTTCTCGCCCGCGGCTTCGTCGCGCTCCTGTGGCTTTTTCGCGGGCATCTCTGCTGTTTTTTTTCTCGTGGCAGGCGAGTGCTGGAGGGCCTTCTTGTTTATGTCGTCTGCGTAGTTGTGGATGCTTGGGTCGCCGCCCTCGTGGGGAATCTGGCGCCGCGCCCTCGGCCCCGTCGGCCTCGCCCCTGCCCTGCCCAGCTCGGCGCCCGTGGCCCCGCCGCAAAGACGAAGGCGCGGGGGGGGGGGGGGGCGCTGTGCCATGAACGGCCCCCCTGGGGGGCCGCCCTCCGTCGGCGTGGATATCGTTATTCGCTGCTCCGCCATTCGGTCGTCCTTGTTCGTTTGCTGCCCTCTTCATGCGCGTCCGGCTCGCCGAAGGGAAAACGTTTGTCGTGCCCTTGAAGCAGTCTGCGAAAAGTGCACTTCAATGTTCTCAGTCTGTGCGCCGCTGCCATGGATGCCATGCTAGCCGTCTCCCTCCATCGCCCGCTATCGCAGCCATGGCCCTGGTGGAAATGCAACTAGCGAAAAAAACAGTTCCCCAGAACGCGGAGAACGCGCAGTAGTGGCCGCCATTGTGGTCCTTGCTGGTCGTTCTACTTTGCTGGATAGCATCCGCTACAAGTACAATTGCGAGGAGTGCGCGGATGGCATCTGAGATTGCACGTGGTCATGTGCAAGCAAGCTCCAACATTACTGGTGCCCGAATCTTCAACCTCAAGACCCGCGCCCTCGCCGTTATTGCCCCCGTCCTGGATGAAGTGCGATCTGAAATGCATCTGTTGGTGGTGGTCCCGCGTGGCAAGCTCTTCTCTTCGTCGCCCTCTTGGGGTGCCATCGCAAGCGCGCCGCATCTCGGTGGCCTTCCAGAAAAGAATTTCCAGCATGTCCGTGTTCTGTTGGGAAGGTCGGCTCCTGCTCGCCATCGTAGATGTGATCCGATGAGCCTGGGGTTGGTACTAGCTCCTCTGGGATAGACTCGCACTCGCGCTCCAACACCTGTCGTCGCTCGTCCTGCTTGATCTCAACAGCTTCCATACCACCCTGTCTCCCATGTCTTTTTGAAAGCTTCCATCCATCCTGTTTGTGTCGGATGCGCCAGTGGTAGAGCGCGGAGATCTCTTTTCTCTGTGCCAGCGCTTCTGCTCCCAACCTTGATTTTTTCCCTGGATGCTTGTGCAACTTCTTTGCCCTCTTCATGTGCGTTGATCTCCTCGGCGATGGAGTCCCTCATCTGCTGCTGAAGCCACGATCTTACTCGTGCAGGCTCCCGCGACAATGCCTTCAATTCTTTTGCCGCCGTCTCTTTCAGCATATCCGTCGCCCAGGTCGACTCTCGCGGATCCCGTCGCTGCCTTAGGACTGCCAGCCTTTCCTTTCGTGCCTCTCGGTGCCTTTCATCGGCATATGGCGGTTCAACAGACGCCCCTTGTCCCAGTTCCACCACTTCCTTCTCTCAAATATGGAAATCTCGCCAGACGCCCTGTTCAATCCCATCGTGACCCAATCGTTCATGTTTGCGCGCAAGCGACCATGACAATCTGCGGTGAACTGATATTCTTGGTCTCCGTGTTGTAGCGGGTGCGCCATGACATGCCGATCCCATTTCTCTCGTTGGTTTGGTGCCATCTCGTCTCACATGGCCAGCTTGCCACACATGAGTGTAGAAACGCCCGAACATGGTCTCGCAATGCTCGATCTGGCATGGCCTGGAGCGTCCTGCCCAACATTCGCACATGTCTCGGATCTGCGCACGCGTGCTTCCCTACAGCGGGATGATGTAGTCGATGCGGGACGACTCTCCGTTGTTACCGAACCACGTTGTCTTTGCCGTGTCGCTATGTACTGCCATGTGATGCCCCGTTGACATACACCTCTGAGTTGAGCCACCGCCCTTGTCGCCACATGATATGTAATAGCTGCTTCTTCGCTGATGACGCCATCGTCGACGTAACCGTCCTGCTTGTGCTTGCTCATCCCGTCGTTCAGGTCGGTAAAGAATTGGCAGCGAGGAGTGCTGGAAGTTGCGATATATTGTAGCCATCTTGTCACGATCGAACAGGTCTCTCGATGATATGTTCCTGCTTCCGCATTGCGGGATCGAGGGAACAAACATATCGATCTATAATAATTGTCGAGCATTCCATGTTTGAACCGAGCCGCCACCAGTTTCGCCTGCAACGACGCAGGAGTAAGTTAGATCCGGCTCAGGTGTTCCTTCCTGACCTTCCTGCCCCACAGCGGTCTGCAACATGCCGACTTGTTCGTAGGAGCTCCCGCGCCCCAGCCCGATTCAATGATGAGCCTGCCCGATCTGTCTGATGGGAGCCCGTGGGAATAGCAAGGGGGCGCTCCCGACTGCGTGCCTACCAACGCCATCGCGTCGAATTTACTCGTCTCATCTGCTATGCGCTCTGCCCTTCCCCCACCGCCGACAAAGAGTTGAAGGCACCCAGGAGCAGAGGCAAGGTCCTTGCAGCAGGCCTGCCAACAAGGCGATGCTCCTGGGCGAAGTAACCCCCATCGCATCGCCGCTGCGCGGTGCGCGGCGCGCGCAGCGGGTCCAGGCCCCCGCTCTGCCGGATTATCCTGACCTTCGGGGGCTGAGGAAAAGGAGGAGGAGGAGGAGGAGGGGAGGAGGAGGAGGGGAGGAGGAGGAGGAGAGGAGGAGGAGGAGGAGGAGGAGGAGGAGGAGGAGGAGGAGGAGGAGGAGGAGGAGGGATAATCACAAGGGAGGGAGGGACGAGCGCGGGAGCATTTCACGCGCCGCCTCGTGCCCGCCGCCGCGTTCTCCTCAGGCAACCCGCGGGGCCCCGCGGCCATGCGCCGGCCTTCAGCCGCCAGGGGCCGCCCGGCCCAGCCAGCTAGCCGCGTCGAACTCCGACCACTGGAGGTCGCCGGGGTCCTGCTCGGGCGGAGCCTAAATCGACCCCTGGCAATTTACCCCCTTCCGTGACGTCATCCTCGCCCTTCGAGCTCCCCTGCGGCCGCATACATACGTCCTGGGGCGAGGCGAGGGGGCGTCACGGAAGGGGATGGTTTGCTAGGAGTCGGTCCGGCCGCCCCTGACCTGCGGCCTCTCCGACCCAGGCGCTGGCGCCCACGCCCGGAGCTTCTCCGCCAGGAGGGAGTACTCCGGCCGAGCGCCCGCCTGGGAGAGCAGCGATAGCTCCTCGAGGACGGCGCGGAGGCCGTGGCCAGGCACGTAGTTGGCGGAGATCGCGATCGAGGGCTCCTCGTTGAGGATCTGGTGCGGCACGCCCTGGGGCACGAAGAGGACGTCTCCGGGGCCGAGCACGGCCTCCGCCACCGCCGCCGAGGCGGCGAGCGGGAACCTGCGCAGGTCGGGGGCGAAAGCGTCGTACTCGAAGAGCAGGCCGTGCCCCCTGGGGTAGAGCAGGTGCGCCTCGCCCTGCAGAAACAGCCGCCAGCGCTTCCTGCCCGCCAGCAGCGCCTGGTAGAAGTGAGTGGCGGCCTGGTCCACGTGGAGCCCACACTTCGTGCCCGCCGGCTGCACGAAGAGCGACGGGAAGCGCGCCGGCGAGGGCCAGACGCCCTGCCGCTCCTCCGCGGGGATGGCCCGCAGGTAGTCCACCGCAAAATACCGGGGCACCACCAGCTGCTCCAGCAGCGCAGGGCAGACGTCGGCGAGCGCGTGGTCGAAGAGCATGGGGGCGCAGGCGGCGCCGTCTGGTGGCGCCGGGTCGCGGGCTCGCCGCAGGTGCTCCCTGAGTGGAGCACGCCCGCCCTGGCTCAGGGCGCCCCACTCCTTCCCGGAGGTGGCCGCGTCGTACCGCACGCACGGCACCTCGACGTCGCCGCAGAGCTCCTCTCGACTGCACGCAAGAGTGGCGAGAGGCAAGGGCGACCCCTGATGCGCGACCTTCGGGGGGCCACGGGCAGGCCGCACCCGAGCGCGCAAGACGCCGCTGTCGCATCGCGCCCAGCCACCTGGGGGCCCTGGTGTGCCCGCACCGGAGGCCACTCCGACGCAGGGCCGCTCTCGCGTGCGGCCGCTCCTCCAGCGCCTCGAAGCCCCAGCGCGGCACGTCCAGGCCCGTGATCACCACGGGGACGCCCCGTTCCAGGTAGCGGGCGCAGAACTCCTCGTACCCGAGGCCCGCGGCGGGCCGCCGCTCCACGGCCGTGGGCACCGCCGCCGCGGGCGGCGGCCCGGCCGCGGGCGGCGCCGAGCGCAGCCGCGCCGCGCCCGCAGAGGCCTGCGCGAGGTCTCGCGATACCGAGGCCAGGAAATCCGCCACCGTACGGCGACGGCACTGGACAAGGAACCATTGGATAAGGAACCCAGGGTGTGAAAGGTGGTGAAACTGTCATCGTGGATCGGCCATGGACTTCACCGACGCCCCCCTCGGCAGAGGAGGGATCCTCCAGGGTCTGAAACCTCCTGTGCACTTTCCTGAACAAACGCCCCACCGTACCTTCAGATCCAGGCGGTGCATTTTTTTCACGCCGGGTGATTTCGCACGGTTTCTGGCACAAGGGACCTCATATATCGATCCGCTTAGAGAAATGGCGCAGGAGTCTAGGGCTCTGGTCGTTTTTTTGTTGGTGGAATATTTATTTTGTGTTGTTAGCTTTTTTTTTTTTTTACGTATTGTTCGTTGCAACGTCGGATCACATGGTGTCCTGTGCGCGGAATGACTGCTTTCCTAGAAGTAACGCTGGCGCGCACTGCGCAGTGTGCTGCCAGTGCGGCCCTCTGTGGGGCCTTCGAGGCAGATGGGCAGTGCAGGTGGGGAAGCGCTGCTACAACCCCGCCCATGCTGCCTGCGCTAAACTGTGCATACGCAACTATCTTGCCAGAAACTGAATTCATAACGATCTTCGCATGGTGCTCCAAGACGGGGGACAAATCCTTCCCCCCCCCTTCGTACTGCTGAGATGAAAATCGCATGGATGCACAGAAGGCTCCCGACAGGCCCGCAAGAGGCCCCAGGGAGGCTCCAACCTACGCTTCTTGAGCTCACCCTGTTTGACTCTGCACTGCTGCGCTGGCGCGGTGGCGGGGCTTGCCGCAGGCAGCCGGATAGTCCAGCAGCGGCGAGCCCGGCCCGTTCCTCTGCGCCGCCTTCCAGTGCTCCAGCGAGGCCCCGAGCAAGGCCTCGCGCTGCTGGAGGTCGGGGGCGGGAACGTCCTCCGCCAACATCATGTAGCAGGACCCCAGGTTGGCGCGACACTGCAGGAACTCCTCGGGGGCTGCGAGATGCGACTCTGGCCCGCGGTGCCCCTCGAGCTCTCCCTGCCATCCTGGAGCCTCTGTGGGGTCTCCTGGAGGCCATCGGGGGCCCCCCTCGGGAAAGGCTTGGGCCACCTCTGGGGGCACCCCGACCCAGACATCTAATGCCTTGATTCTTCAGTGCGGGGCCCCCCAAAGTCCCGACCTTTTCCCCAAGGTTTGTTTTTCATGCTGAATAGTTTTTTAAAGGTCCTGCGGCCCCAGGATTGCCTCCAGACGGCCCCAGAGGCCCCCAAGACGCCCCAAGAAGCCACCGAGAGGTGTCCCAAGAGGCTCTCCAGAAGCAAAAATCGTCCGATTCCCGTGGGGAATCCGATATTTTTAGCACATTCGCCTTTTAGGCTTTCACGAGGCCCACCAAAAAGCCTTCAAGATCGACCCAAGATGGCCCAAGAGGCCCCCAAGAGTCAGAGGGCTCCAAGACGGCCCAAGAGGGCCCCAAGATGGCCCCAGAAGCCTCCAAAACGGCCAAGGGGGCCCCCAGGACGGCCCCAAGATGAGGCCCAGAGGGGAACCTGAATGGACATTTCGAACACTCGGCCCAGAAAAAACGTGAGGAGGCGCCAAGAGGCCCCCAAGAGGCTCCCACGAGGCCCCTGAGAGGCCCGAAAGAGGCCCCTCGAGGCCTCAACACGGCTCCCAGGAGGCCCCAAAAGTGCTGCCAAGAGAGCCCAGAGAAGCCCAAGAGCAGAGCCGCGATCCGCCAGCCGCCCTTGACGAGATCCCAGGAAGCTGAAACCCCAAGTTTCCTCAGAAATCGCGAGCGTTCCGCAACCTCCGTTTTTCACCCTCACTGCCGCCCCCAAGGGGTCGGCGGTGCGGCGTCAGCCAACGAAACTTCTAGCGTAAGCCCCGTGGCGGGCGCTCTCTGGCCACACCGCTCGGGAAACGCCATTAGGGCGACGAAGTCTATACATATCCACTGCTCCATGGCCAGGCCCATCGTGAGCCCGGCAGCGGTGTATACGCGAGGCCCTCCTGGCTTGGCCAGGAGGGCGTATACACAGCTCCTGGGTTCAGGATGGGCCTGGCCAGGGAGCAGTGGATATGTATAGATCTCGTCGCCCGAGACATGTGACAAGCCACTTGGAATTTTGCCACAGCGCGTGCATGCCCGGGTATCCTTCGGCGGAAGGGCCCCCGGGTTGTCGCCGGCCGAGGCGGCGGCGCGCAGGACCGCCTACAGAGAGTAAGGCAAAACGCGCAGACATGGAACTTCAGGAAGTCCGCGCTGATTTTTTGGATCTGCGCTGAACCCCCCCCTGGCGCGCGGAGCACGCCAGGCCTCTGATCGGGGCATTTTTGTTTTTGCTTTTCCCAGCGGAGACTTTCGCTCATTCTCGGCCCCTAGGTCTAGAGTTCCTGTCGCGAGTTTTCTCGATGTTGTATTTTTTGTTGCAACGTCGGATCTCAGGGTCCCCTGGCGCGCGGAGCACGCATGGGGCGGGCGCTGGAGGCGCCGCCAGGTGGGCCCAGCGCAGATCCAAGAAATCCGCGCGGAACACCGAAAGTGTACAGCTGAAACACAGCTGAAACACAGCTGAAACATGGCCATAAGAACGTGGATCAAGAACGCGAGCATCTTCGCTGAGGGCACGAGGCCCCATGGAGGTACCCAGAACGAGCAGCATTCCAATGTGGAGAACTCTAACACGAAGAACATAAAGGTCCCTTCCCAAACTAGGCATGTTCTTCACCCATGTGCCAGCTGTCCCCTGAGATCCGACGGTGCGAAACACTTGATACATCGCAGGACTCGCGACGGGATCATTTGGTCATTTTTCGAGTCAGATCGATCTGTAAAAGTCCCAGGGCCCGAAACCTTGCGAAAACGCCCGGCGTGACAAAAACTGCAACGCCCAGATCTGAAGGTATGTTCGTGCAACTTTTTCTTGTCCTCGAGCCTCGTAAAGGCGAGCGGCCTCGGCGAACCGGTCCGCCCCCCACGCCTCGCAGGATCCTCAGCCAAAATCGAATCGGGAAATCGGATCGAATCGGAATCCAGGTCGGATCGGGCTACGCCATCGGCACGGAATCAACGTCGAATCGGATTGGCGGCGCCAGGACACCGCACAGCAGCGCCATGTAATGGGCCACGTCGTATCGAAGGAACGTGAGAATCGGATCGGATCGGATCGGCTGGAATCGATATCGAATCGGATCAAAATCTGTCAAGCAATAGGATACGGGCAAATCTGCTCAAAATCGGTCCCTAGACACCACCGATCCGTTTTTGAGGGTCCCGGGGCCCGAAAACGGTCCCCAGAGGCTGAAACAGGATAAAAACCTTCTCTAGCCCAGAGCCTCGAACCTGCCCCCCTCTCCCTTCCTGCTCGGCAGAACCAATGCTGAGCCACCTCAGACCCAGACCCCCGACGTCGTGATTGTTCACAACGTCGACCCCAAGAGGTCTGAACCCCTTCTTGGGACCTGTTCTTCATGTGGAGCTTTTTTTGGACGGTCCCGAGGCCCAGTGAGGGCCCCTGGAGGCAGACAACAATAACGAACAACTTTCCGCTGTATTTTTTTCGGCACGCGAGGGGCCCCCCCGAGATCCGACGTCCCAAAATTACCCTGGCGACGTACCCAACCCCTGCGCAAACGCGGGGCGCAAATAGTTTAGGACACTTTAAAAAGGGGGCGATGACTGAACGAGGGTTACATATGTCTGCAGACGGAATTCGGGACACTCGCACGACACTGGCTACAGGACAAGGGCTAGATAAAGCTGATTAGTTACAATCCCTGAGCAACCCTACAGGGATGGCGAGGTCTAATTTGAATCTGCGGTGAGTACCCACTGTGCTGGGCCCCCCAGCAGGCCTCGAACGTGGCGACAGTTTCACAGATCGCAGCCCCCCAGGGATGGCGAGGTCTAGTTTGAATCTGCGGTGAGTACCCACTGTGCTGGGCCCCCCAGCAGGCCTCGAACGTGGCGACAGTTGCACAGATCGCAGCCCCCCGGGGATGGCGAGGTCTAATTTGACTCCGCGGTGAATGCCCACTGTGCTGGGCCCCCCAGCAGGCCTCGAAAGTGGCGACAGTTTCACAGATCGCAGCCCCCCAGGAATGGCGGGGTCTAATTTGAGTCCGCGGTGAGTGCCCACTGTGCTGGGCCCCCCAGCAGGCCTCGAAAGTGGCGACAGTTTCACAGATCGCAGCCCCCCAGGGATGGCGAGGTCTAATAGTCCGCGGTGAGTACCCACTGTGCTGGGCCCCCCAGCAGGCCTCGAAAGTGGCGACAGTTTCACAGATCGCAGCCCCCCAAGGATGGCGAGGTCTAATTTGACTCCGCGGTGAGTACCCACTGTGCTGGGCCCTCTAGCAGGCCTCGCCAGTTTCACAGATCGCAGCCCCCCAGGGATGGCGAGGTCTAGTTTGAGTCCGCGGTGAGTGCCCAGTGTGCTGGGCCCCCCAGCAGGCCTCGAAAGTGGCGACAGTTTCACAGATCGCAACCCCCCAGGGATGGCGAGGTCAAAGGCAGGGGGGAAGAGAGGGACGGGAGGGGGTGGGAAGGAGACGCGCGAGTGGGAAGGAGACGCGCGAGCAGTGCTCTATTCAAAACGAGAACCCAACGCAGGAGGATTGGGGAAAATTGAAACGCCGTGAAGAATCAAGCCTGGAGCCCTAAACCCGATTTTTCTGCGCCACTTTTCGAGCTGGATCGATCCGTGAGGGTCCCGCACGGGGCCCGAAATTACGCGAAACCGCTTGGCTCGGAAAATTTGGGTCGCCAGGATCTCAGGGTGTGGGTCAGGGAGGAGGAGGAGGAGAAGGAGGGGGAGGAGGAGGAGGAGGAGGAGGAGGAGGAGGAGGAGGAGGAGGAGAAGGAGGAGGAGAGGGAGGAGGAGGAGGAAGAGGAGGAGGAGGGAGGAGGAGGAGGAGGAGGAGGAAGAGGAGGCGGAGGAGGGGGTCTTGGTCAGACCCCAGCCGGCTCCCAGCCTCGTGCGCCGCCGCCAGCGCGCCGCCGAAGCCGGCGTTGGCGACGGCCCGCCCCTCCGCGCGCGGCCGCAACAGCGGGCGCTCGGGGGCGCCCCGCCGGGGGCACGCGGCGCCCATGGCCGCCCGCGGGCCCCGCCGGGGGCCGCCCTGCCTCAGCGAGGGAGAGAAACTCCCCAGACGTGCTCGCGTCGCGACGTGCTCGAGTCGTGCGAAGCCCTTGTGAGTGGGGCGGGGTGGGCGCAGATGGGCCTTCATAGGCACGTCGCACCCAATTTGGGACCATCAGAAAGGCTCGTTTTGGGAAGAAGGTCATCACGGGCCTCCACCATCTTCTTGAACACGGTTCGGGGCCGGATTCGCATTAGCGGTCCTCGAGGTGGGCATCATAGCCGCCTCACCACGGCCAGCCAGATCATGTTTTTGTCGTTGACTTCGCTACATGCGTAGCATGCTCTCCCCTGATGGACCGCGAGCGGGACCCAATCCCCTGTCGGTCGTCTAGTGCCCGCCGTCGCAGGCATCCAGAAGGGTAACCATAGGCACCTCGCACCCAAATCGGGACCGTCAGAAAGGCTCGTTTTGGGAAGGAGGTCATGATAGGCCTTCGCAATCCGCTTCTTCCTTGTACTCAGTATGCGAAATCAAAGAATTCATTGGCTCCAAGGCCTGGGCGGATCAGGGGTCCGAAACTGAGCAAAGTGCGCGCGGGGTAAAAAGACATCGACGTGGTTGTGTTTTTGGCCAGCTTGGCATCTTGCCCCGTGTCGGCGCCCCTTTTCCTCCTGGCGGCTGTGCGTTTGGGGGGGGGGGGTGCTTTGTTGGGCTGCCTAGCGCGACGTTCCCTAAGGGCGTGTTGCCGCGAGGCGGCGGCGGCTGCGGCGACGCGCCTCGCCTGGCGACCGTCGTGCTTGGGGGGTCCGTGGTCAGCGCCAGGTCGGGATGTGTGGTGGGCGTGGCGGCAGTGGCCGGTGGGCATCGTGCACGCCGCTCGCGGACCAAATCCCTATGAACCTCGCGCCATACGTGCAGCCCGGGGGGGGGCGGACCACTCACCCATCCCACCATCATAGGGGGATGCGAAGCCCCTGTGAGTGGGACGGGGTGGGCACAAAGGGGCCATCATACGCACCTCGCACCGAATTCGAGATCATCAGGAAGGCTCGTTTTAGGAAGAAGGTCCTCACAAACCCTCAACATCTTGAACACGGTTCGGGTGTGGAACCGGAAGCGCTCGTCGTAGAGCTCCACGAGGGATGACCTCGGCGACCGTTGGTTGGGAGCGGTCCCTCCCACCAGAAGCATAGTAATGCACTGCAACACATGTAACTCCAAAATCACGTCAGGATTGTGTCCCCGACGGTTGTGGCCCCCTTTATTTTGTGATCCCCACTGTGGTTATGGATTTTCCCTCCCGGGTTGTACAGCCGTGCTCCTTCGCACGCGGCCCCCCCACTCATGTGTCGTGGCAAAGCGGGCGTGTAAAACCCGTTGCCGTATCCTGGCCACGGTGTGCACAATTGGTAGTCAAGTCGTTATTGCTGCCTTCCTGGCCATTTCTGTCGTGGGCCAGCCCAGCCGGCGTGTAAGGCCAGCAGTCGGCACGCGGACGCCCCGGCGTAGGTCGTCATTGGCAGAACATTCCCAATAGTGGTGCTCGAGCGTGGGCACGTGCGGCCCGCCGCAGTGGTCGCAAGTACTCGATGCTTCCACTGCTGTGTGTGACTGCAGGAGGGCGTCTGAAACAACGCACCCACACAGTACTGCGGTCATGTGTGGAGCCATGTCAGGA
>CAUYUJ010007557.1:500734-543234 GCA_963575745.1 Prorocentrum cordatum | reverse complement strand
GTGGCGCAGGTCAGCGGGGCGACTGCTTGCCTTCTCCTACACCCTGCGAAATGCTTTAGAAATCATGGGTTAAGAAATTCATAGTCTCAGAACTTGAGTAAAAACCCAAAATTTCCACTCAAATCTTAGGATTTACATTGAAACATTAAGAGTAATCAAGACTCTGGCCAAAAAAATAGGTTTTCTTAAGCATCGCCTAAGGTGTACTCCACTTCGGACTGATCGCGAGGTCCCGAGAAGGGCTGCCAGAGGCCAACACCAAAGAGAAACACCCGCTGGACACTGGCGGTGGCGACAGCAGCAGCGGCAAGGGTGGCGTCGCCTGCGCGACATTGCGAGTACAGGTCGGAGACGGACTTGTCTTGTAACATGTCCAACCCCGTTCCTTCCGCACGTGGCCGAGTGCCCTGAAGCTGATACGGGCATTTGCCAAACTTTGCGGGTGCTTCTGGGCGCTCTCGGCGTGTCCCGCCCGGGCCTCCGGGAAGCTAGCAGAACGAACTCCCACTTGGATCCAGGTAGGACGCGGCAGTCGGCTGGGCTTCCCGCGGAGCTCATGAAAGCGGCGCCAGTTGCGAAGCTGGCAGGACCCTGGGGGGGGGGGGGTCGGGGTCTTGTTTGGGCTTCCCTGAGGCGTCATCCCGCTTGAGCCTCCCATGGCCCAAGAGGGTGGCGGCAGCTGCACGCTGGACAGCACTCAGGCACTGCACGGCCTCATTTGGGACTGCGTGGCGGGGCCCTCCGCTGGGTCTCCCAGCCGCTCACGAGCGTGGCGACGGGTGCGCAGGGCTCGCAACACCCGGGGAGGGCGACGTCTCGTGCGAGTCCGCGCGGGGCCCCGCTCCGCTGGACCCTCCCAGAGTTAAAGAAAGTGGCGCCGGCTGCGCATGTGGACACACCCGGGGAGGGCGAGGTCCAGCTTGGACCAGCGTGGAGCGCCACTTTGCTGGACCTCGCAGGAGCTCACGAAACTGGCGACAGTTGCGCCGCTGAGATGGGAGCGCCCAGGGAGGGCGAGGGGGGGAGGAGGCGAGAAGGCGAGGCGGGAGGAACGGAAGAGGCGGGAGGAGAGAGGAGGCGGGAGGCGGGAGGAGAGGAGGCAGAAGGCGGGAGGCGGGGTGGAGGAGCGGAAGAGGCAGGAGGCGGGGGGGACAGAAGACAGAAGGCAGGAGGAGAGAAGGCATGAGGCGTGAAGAGGTGGGGCGGAGGGAGAAACAACAACACTATGCTCAAAAGGAAGATCCAACCCAGGAGGGCTGGAACATTCCGCTTCGCCCTCTGGCGAGGGCGATGAGCTGGAGGCCTGGAATAACTGGGGCCACTTGGAGCAACAAACGAGGGTGCGCTTGCGCAGGCTCAGACACTCGACGTCACGATCCACTTTTTTCGTGACGTGTCCCGCGGGACCTTTCGACCAGGGCTGGACCTAAACATGGTTATTCCTTTTGTTCTCGTTATGTTTTTCGTTTTGCTCTACCCTTTCTCCTGTACCTCCCTGCCAAAACGAAAAACAAACCACAGCCGAAATCCAGCGAAACAGCGTTTAGGTCCAGCCCTGCCGCTCTGTATTTTTAAGACGTTGGAAGTCTGGGGCCACCCTGGACAAGGGCCCGATTCGGCTTCAGGTCCGCTTCGATTTGGGCGCGTTTCGGCTTCGGCCCGTTTTGGCCTCAGCCCGTTTCGGCTTGGGCGCGTTTCGTCTAGGCTCGTTTCGGCTCCGTTCGTTTCGGCTTCGGCTCGTTTCGGCTTCGTCCTGTTTCGGCTCCACCCGTTTCGGCCTCAGCCAGTTTCGGCTCCGACCCGTTTCTGCTTCTCGGCCTGGTGGGAGCGCGCGGGCCGAAACCGAAACAGGCTGGGACGAAACGGGCCGAAGCTGACTACCTACCAGACCACCCCAACCCAACCCGAAGACCCGAATTTGACCCGAATTTCGGGTTGGGGGGGGTACGGATACCATGTGTTTTTTTCAACGTTCCCCGACCCCCCCCCACTGGAAATCGAGGATAAATTTGGGCCTTCGGGTTGGGTTGGGGTGGTTTGGTGGGTGGTGAGAAGCCAGAACGGGACGAGACGGGCCAGGTCGAAACGAGCCGAAGCCGAAACGAGCGGATGAGGCCGACAAGGGCCGCAGCTGCAATAGGCCTCGGGAGCCCGTCTCGGCTCGGGCCCCTCGGAGGCCGAAGCGGGCTCGGGAGCCTCTGCGAGGCTCGGGAGCCTGTGTGAAGGGGCCCTGGGACACACAAATAAACACACACAAATAAAAAATATTCCCCATATTTTCCAATATTTTCTGGGTTTCTGTTTTCCCCCCCACTTCCCATATTTTCCCATATTTTTGGGGGAATCGACGATTAATTGTGTCTGTGTGTTTTTTCCCCTCCTGACTGTGGAGGAGGAGGCGCCCCCGACTGCGACCCTCCTTTTGGACCCCACTCGAATGACACCAAAAGTGTTAACGGAGAGTGCAACGAGGTTTCCACGATTGCACTACCAAATGGCAGAAAGAGTGTGAGAGTATGACGCCCGCCTACCACCCGGCCAACCTCGGCCACTCCTTCAGGCAGAGAGATGCGCGCCAGAAGCCAGCCAGCACGCTCGGACTGACCTTCCTGGCAGCAACATTCGCAGCGGGATGATCGCCGCACGCGAGCCAGCACGCTTGACATTAGCTTCCTGGCAACATCCTCGGCAGTGTGACGGGCTCCACCATGCGAGCAGGCACGCTCGGAGTGGGCTTCCTGCCGGCAGCGCTGGCAACTCGATGCGCGATTCCTGCGAGCTGGCACGCTTGGCGTGCGCGTCCTGGCCGCAACGCTAGCAGCGTGAAGTAAAATGGAAACAAGCCGACACGTTCACGAAACTCACAGGAGAGGCACTGGAATGAGACGAGAGGGGAAAGGGACGGGCACTGCAGCAGGAGGTTTCGGAACAGGGACACGTTCTCACTGCAGTGTGTGCTGGAAGCGAGACCGCACGTTCGGACTGATCTTCCTCGCACTTAGGCAGAAATACTGGCAGTAGGATGATCATCGAACGCAATCTGGCACGCTTAGAACAAAACGACTCTTTGGCAACATCCTTACAAGCATCGCTGGCGTAGCGAGATGCGCCGTGCGTGAGCGGGCACATTCGAACAACTCCACATTCTACTGACCTCCCTCCTCCCTCCTCGTAAAAACCGCTATTTTGAAGTCGGGCCTGTCCCCCTACAGGGAGATTTTGGACGAATAATTAAATCTACTCCCAAAATACCCTAAACTAGTCAAACAATACTCAAAACATCGTCCCCTAACTATTTGTTGACTATTTCTGAATATTCCCCCCGTAGAGGGACAGGCCCGACTCAACGCTATTTGCCTCATGCCTCCACGGGCTCGAGGTCCCCGAGCCCCTGGATGTGCATAGGGCGGCTGCTCTGCATGGCTGCCTGGGTCCGGGGGAAGCGGTGCTCTGGCGCCGCCCAGAACGCAGTGAGGAGACCAACGTTCTGCAGGCCGACGAGAATCTGGGGCTCCCCATCACTTTAATGTAAGTTTGATATCTCGCTGGGCGTGAGGGAGCTTCGCTCCACTTCCTACTTACGCCGATTTCAGCCTTCTCCGCGTCCTCCCCCTCGTCCTCACCCTCGTCCTGTTCCTCTTCCATCTCCTCCTCCTCCTCCTCCTCCTCCTCCTCCTCCTCATCCTCTCCTTCTCTCCTCCTCCTCGTGCTCCCCGCCGCATCCGCTTGCCTCCGCGAGGACGGGCAAGGGCGGGGAAACGAGGACAAGTAAAAGAAAGCGAAGATGGTGGACGAGGAGCGGGAAGGACGAGCTGGAAGGGCGCAACGGTGGACGTTGATCCCGGCCAACCTCTACCTGACCAACCCGGGGGCGAAGGAGGAGTATCACTGACCGGGTGGCATTCGCTGGTCAATTTCGTGGCACCAATGGCTGAGTCAACGCCACTGCCAATGCAAAAAACAATCGGCCCGCAACGAACCCGACATAAAAACGACCCAAGCCATCCCGGAACGAAATCGATACGGGCCGGAGCCGAGTTTTTTCTGGAACCGAAGCGGGCCAGGACGAAACGGGCCAGACCCGAAACGGGCCGGGACGAAACTGGCAGGAGCCGAGGCCAGGACGAAAGGGACGGGAGCCACAACGTGCCGGAGCCGAAACAGGCCGAAACCGAAACGGGCCGAAGCCGAAATCAGACGGCGCCAAAGGCAGCCGAAACTTGCCGGAGCCGAAGACGGCCGAATCCCAAACGGGCAGGAGCCGAAACGGGCGGGCGCCGAAACGGGCGGGAGCCGAACCGGGCCAGAGCCGAGACGGACCAGGACGAAAAGGGCCGGGGCCGGAGCCGAAGCGGGCCGGGACGAAGCGGACCGAGGCCGACACGGACAAGGCCGAAGCGCGCCGCAGCGGGCCGAAGCCGAAGGAGACGGAAGAAGCCGAAACGGGCAGCAGCCGCGAGCGGCCTCCCCTGAGATCCTGGCGTTGCAGCTTGTTCACCACGGGCGAGGTCGCCCCGTTCCCAGACACCCGACTGGAGGTCTCGACCCATTCCCCTGGACTGGCTTTTCATCCCGAGTGGTTTTTTAACGGTCCCGAAGGCCGGCAAGGGCCTCCAGAGGCCGAGAATAGCAAGAAACCTCCCGTCATGATTTTTTCAATTCCCGAGGGGGTCTGGGTTTCGGGCCCTGGGGCACTCACAGATCGATGCGGCCCGAAAAATGGCGCTGAAAGAGGGGGTCCCCGGGGCTCCAGCGGCGATTTTTTGCGAGGTTGCACCTTTGTTGTTGGCAGCGTCGGATCTCAGGCCGCCTCGGGCAGCGCCCGCTGGTGCGGTCGGGCCGCCCACCTGGAGGCCTCCAGGAGCCCTGGGAGGTGGTCATCCAGAAGTCTCTGGAGGTCCCGAAGCGGCCGGGTAAGCTCCACGACCTGGATCCTCGTCCCCCCCCCCTCCCGCACTTTATGTTGTTCTCATGGTGCCTGAGGGCTGCATCCGAGGAGTAGTTTCGAGCACCCAGTGGAGTATCGAAACCGCGTCTGCCCGACGCGCTGGCGAAGTGCTGAACGAGCATCGCCTCCCAGGGCCCGAAGCGTGAGAAACCTTCCATTACGACGCTTTCTTGGTGCTCGAGCTTCTCTCTGGTGATCGAAGCTACCACAAGTTGGAACTTCACAATCCACACTGTCAGGAGGAAGAGGCCCCCACCCCTCGGGCGGTCGCGCCCGCCCAGGGTTAGCCGCTCTGCCCCCCCCCCCCCCGGGCGAAGTGGAAGCCGACCGAGCGCATGGGCAGCGACGCGAAGACGCGCTGCGGCCGTGGGCGGTCCTGGGCGCGCGCGCGCGTGTGTGCGGGCCGCCGCCAGGGCGAAGGGCGCGCCGCGGCTCGGGCGCCGCGGCTCGGGCGCCGCGGCTCGGGAGAGGTGGAGGCATCGAGGAGCATCGATCGACGCGAAAGTCGGTGCCTCCGGCGCCCGACCTCCCGCGGCCCCGACCACGGCGGGCTGGCAGCGCTCAGCGGCGGCCCGGCCGGAGGCTGGAGCATACCGCGCCGAGCAGGCGGTGGGCGCACCCCGCGCCGCCCGAGTGAGAGGGGGAGGAGGGGGGCCGGGGGGGGGAGAGGGCGGCTATGTGGCGGCGAGGTCTCGCACACCTGCCGGCCGGCGGAGGGGAAGGGGCCGACGGAGGAGAAGTGCGAGCGGAGGAAGGGGGGGGGCAGGAGGAGGAGGAGGGGAGGACGGGGGATCAGCTGCCCGCTGCTGCAGCACTGCCGCCTGCACCCGTGCCCATCTTTCTCCTCCTCTATCTCCTCCTCTCCTCTTCTTTTCCTCCTCCTCCTCCTCCTCCTCCTCCTCCTCCTCCTCCTCCTCCTCCTCCTCCTCCTCCTCCTCCTCCTCCTCCTCTGGCGAAGACAGGATATGGGGGCGGGCTCTGTCCAGGCAGAGGAGAGGGGCGCGTCGCGGCCCCCACTCTGGGGGGGCCCCGCGGCGGCCAACCAGCCCTCCTCTTGCCTCCGGCAGCCTCCCATCAAGCCCGCAGTGCCGTCGCCCCCCTCCTTGCTCCTCGCCTCTGGCACTGCGAACGACCACGAGTGACTTCCCCCTCCTCCTCCTCCTCCTCCTCCTCCTCCTCCTCCTCCTCCTCCTCCTCCTCCTCCTCCTCCTCCTCCTCCTCCTCACGGGCGAAGGGTTCCACGGCGTCGGGTGCCACTGGGGCCGCCACCCGCAGGCCTTCGGGGGAGGGGGGCAGAGGAGGGGAGGGGGCAAGTGGGCCCCTGGGGCTCGGCGCTCCTTCCCCCGCCTGTGCTCTGAGATCCGACGTTGCAAAACACATTTTGATCCGCGGGTCGAGAGCGCACCTCTTCCGGTCGAAGCTAAGCGGACCGCGCGAAGCTTGAATCAGGCAGAGAAGAGGAGGGAGGAAGCGGCGGAACCTCAGAGCGAGGCGGGGAGGAGGCATAGCCTACGTTGCAAAACACATGCAACATCGCAAGAAATCACCACCAGAGCCTCGGACCCCATCTCTCTGCGCCACTTTTCGAGCTGGGTCGAGCTGTGAGGGCCCCAGGGCCCGAGACCTTGACGAACACGGCCGGCTCGGAAAAAAGGAGACGCCACGATTTCACGGTTGAGCTTACATCCCGAATCGTGTCTCGATGATCCTCGGCCCAGAAAAAGTTTCCAGAAACAGAAATTCGGAGGCCTCCGCGGAGTTCGCCGGCAACGTCAGGAAAACCCGCGCCCCGGGCGTCCCGAGGAGGTCGAGCTGGCTGGTCTCCCCAAGGCTGGGTGTCCAGAGCTCCGCGGAGGCCGCCGGCAACGTCGGGAAAGCGCGCGCCCCGGGCATCCCGAAGAGGTCGAGGCGACTGGCCTCCCAACGGATGGGTGTCCAGAGGCCCGTCTGCACTTCGTTCCCCCATGCACGACTTGCTCGTGTCTGCTGGACGCCCGACATCGACGACGATCCAAGAAGGATCTTACGCGAGATGACACGGCGACCTTGCGCGGCGGCTTACGCGGGCCGCCGGCGCGGCACGCTGCGCTGGAAGCGGGGGCGCTTACGGGCGACCTTGCGGAGGACGCTTGCGCGCCAATGTTGGCGCAGTCGAGCCTTTTTTTCTCTTTCTTTCTTTTTTGTTTCTTTGTGATATATATATATATATATGTTTGTAGGTATTTATAAATGAATATTTTAAAACATATTTTTTGGCGTGGCTCCAATGGGATGCCAGACATACGCCGAGCTGATTTTTTGAA
Organism: Prorocentrum cordatum; assembly: GCA_963575745.1. Classification (NCBI taxonomy): domain Eukaryota; class Dinophyceae; order Prorocentrales; family Prorocentraceae; genus Prorocentrum; species Prorocentrum cordatum. The sequence continues at coordinate 535,983 of CAUYUJ010007557.1, read as the reverse complement.
CCCGCGGCCCCCAGAGGTCCCCGAGCCCCTCCCCGGGGGCGTCTTTTGGTCGTCCTGCATTCCTTTCGGATGGCACCCGGGCCCGACGGCGCGCCGCGGAGGCCGAAGCCCAGGAGAACCCGCCGGACTGGTGAGATCATATGTAGGGGGCCACATGCGAACTCTACCCCTCCTCCTCCACCTCCTCCTCCTCCTCTTCCTTATCCTCCTCCTCCTCCTGCCCCTCCTCCTCCTCCTCCTTCTCCTCCTCCTCCTCCTGTTGCCCCTCCTCCTCCTCCTCCTCCTCCTCCTCCTCCTCCTCCTCCTCCTCCTCCTCCTGCTGCACCCCCTCCTCCTCCGCCGAGCCGCAGAGCCTGGCACCCCCGCGGAGGGGGAGGGTGGGGTAGGGTTCGCATGTGGCCCCTACACATCCTCGGCTCTGTGGGAACGGAGCTGTCCGCGGGCACGCTGGCCAACGACGAGTGCTGTCCGAAACCGACGGCGGCCACTGCTGGGCAGGCGGCCCTCTCTGCACCGCCCGCGGCGAGACACTGACAGCGAGCCTGCTCCGAAAGAGCAAGAGCTGCTGCCGGTCTTCGTGCCCATTCTTTCCGTGTCCATTTTCTCGCCGCGAGCCCAGGGGAAGGGAGTGAGAAGGAGAAGGCCTTCTCAGAAGGCTCGGAAGTCCCCCGGACCTCTGAGAAGTTTCCGGAACCTTCCCCGAAGACACAAATTATCCCAGTGCGACCCTACCTAGGAGTTGGAACCCCTAGGAAAGCAGCATTAGTAGTAACAGTAACGCTAAACTAAAGCTAAGCTAAAGCTAAGCTAAACGCTAAGCGAAAAGCTAAGTGAAACGCTAAGCGAAACGCTAAGCTAAAGCTAAGCTACAGCTAAGCTAAAGCTAAGCTAAAGCTAAGCTAAAGCTAAAGCTAAAGCTAAAGCTAAAGCTAAAGCTAAAGCTCCCAGGGGACTGGGGGGAACCGCTCCCAGGGGACTGGGGGAACCGCCCGGGGCGTGTTCCACTGCCCGGCCCCTTTAAGCTAAGAGAGTAAGAACCCTTCTAGGCAGAGCCTAGGTAGGGAACAACTTTTCAGAGGGCGCGGGGGCTTCTGATAAGTCCCACCGCCTTCCGCACCCCTGTCCATCGCACCGATCTCCCAGACCCCCGACGTCGTGTTTTTTTATTAACGTCGACCCGCTCCCCAGGACCGTTTTTTCCGTTCCGAGTCGTGTTTTGGCGCTCCAAGGGCCTGGCGGGGGCTCCCAGAGGTCCTCCCTGCTTCCCCTTACGCCTGTGCCGCAGTTGGCTTCGCCTGTGCCCCAGCGTGGCTCGCCTGCAACTCGGATCCGAGACGCCACCGGCAAACGAAGATTACGGAGGCCCGTTTCGGGCCGTTAGGGCCAGCAGGGAAGAGACGGCATTCACTACCACGGCGCGGAATCCAGACGGGCGTTGGAGTCGAGGGCTGCGCAATCCCATGTGCGTTTGAGCGCAGGTCGGGAGGACGTTGGCCTCAGGAGGAGGAGGAGAAGGAGGAGGAGCAGGAGGAGGAGAAAGAAGGGCAGGGGGAGGGGAATCAGGAGGGAGGGCGCCAGCCGGACAGGAAGGGGGAGGGGAGACCCCCAAGCACTGCAGGTACCTCCACGGGAAGGAGGCCCTCTGGAAGCACAGTGGAGGGACTTGGCTGCCTGTGGAGGCACCCTAGAGACTGACGCCAAGAGGCCTTCCCAATCTGAGCATTACCGCACGCACGCGGTGCTGCACAACTTTCTGGCCGGGGCTCTTTCACGGCCGCGCGCATGGACAATTTTGAAGCACTTCTGAGGCGGCGCAAGATCGGTCCTCTGGAATGGTGGGCTTGTTTTCCACTGCCACCACCATAAGTAGGAGGGGGAGGGGGTCCTCCTCCCTCTTCTTCTCCTCCTCCTCCTCCTCCTCCTCCTCCACCTTCGTCCCTCCTCCAACCTGTGGTGGTGGTTGTGGACAACAGGCCCATCATGGAATGCCCCTCGCGGGCGCACGCAAGGTTGCGTGAGGCGGGCGGGCGGTCCAGTGCAGTGTGGCTGCCTGCGCCGCGGGAGCGGTGAGGTCGTCTGTGCAGGCGCCCAAGGGCACGCGCAAAGCGACAGACACAAATCCCCGGATACCCCATCTGGTGTGCATCTCCTGGATGTTTGCCTTCCCCTCCGCTTCCCTTCTTTCCCCCTATGCTTTCTGGGGAATCGACGATTCTTTGTGTCTCTGTTCCCTCCTGAATCGTCGGCGCTGTGGGTGTTCGGTGCCCGTGCCAGCTTCTCTGTCGGGGATCTTCTGACCCGGGTCAATCCAGACCCGGGTCAGTCAGGCCTTGCAAAGTCCTGCAAGATCCTGCACCTAAACCCGGGTCAATGCGAAGGATCCTGCAAGGTCCTGCAGGATCCTGCACCCAAACCCGGGTCAATGCGACCCTGCCCCTGCAGGATCCTGCAAGACCCGGCGCTCTGGCTGACCCCCGTTTGCATTGACCCCCGTCTCAAAGCTCCCGACTCTGGCGTCCGCGTGGGCTCCCAGTCTGGGGCCCCCCCGGTGCGGCGCCGCTCCGTGCAGCGTGGCGCCGCGCGGCAGGGCGCACGCGTGCGCCCGAAGAGCGGTTTGCCTCCCCCCCCCCTTCTCCCCCCCTCCCCGCACCCCCACACTCCCCCCCCCTCGCCCTTCTCCTCCCCATCTCCTCCCCGCTTCTCCTGCTGCTCCTCGTCCTCCTACTGTTTTTTTTCTCTCCGCGCTGCTCGGCTCAGGAAGTCGACGCTTCGTCTGTTCGTTCCTCTGCTCCTGTCACCACTGCTGCGGCGCCTCCGTTCCGAACGCATTTGTTCCTTTCGACTGCCTCACCGATTCTGTGCGGACAAGGTATCGTTCCCACACGCTGCCACAAGATCGTTAGCGCTCACGTTCCTACCAATGCAACGCGCTTCAAGCCTGCGCTGCCAGATGGGCATATGCCTTTCGATTGCAACCCAGTCCAACTAAACCGTGGCCAGCATCTGCGGCAGCCAACATGGAGTGGCCAACTCCTCAGTGTCAGTGCAATTTTGAATTTCAACCACTGGTGCTGCATCATATCAGATGTCTTCATATCCCAAGTAATCGTGTAGCAATGTGTGCGGAGCCGAGATGCCTGCCAGGCCATTTATGCATGCCCCCAGGACAACCAGTCCATCGCCGTGAAGGGGTTCGTCGCCAATTGTGGCAACGCACCTCTGGAGCGCCGTGTGGTTTTAGCTTCTTTGTGTAGCTTTGCGGCTCTTCCAACTTGGGCTCATCTTTCCAGGCTGCGCAGTAACAGAGCCTCTGATGTCTCCTCCACGCCCTGACGGAGTAGATCGATGTGCCTCTGCAAGTCTTTACCGTGGCCGACGACCCACCTTCCTGCACCCAGGGCTACCGAACGAGGGCACCAATGAAGAATGCGCACGGGCGACAGAACAGCAACCGAATACAGTAGACGCCGCCATATCCACCGAAGAGGGGCATCGTGAAAGCCACTGCTCGCCAAACGTGCACGCCTCCTCGTTCTCATTCTATTCATTTTCTTCGCTGTCCACACCCTCCTCCTCCTCCTCCTCCTCCTCCTCCCTCCTCCTCCTCCTCCTCCTCTCTCCTCCTCCTCTCCTCCCTCCTCCTCTCTCCTCCCTCCTTCCCGTCCCTCCCTCCTTCTCCTTCTCCCTCCTCCTCCTCCTCCTCCTCCTCCTCCTCTCTCCTCCTCTCTCCTCCTCCTCCTCCTCCTCCTCCTTCTCCTCCTCCTCCTCCTCCTCCTCCTCCTCCTCCTCCTCCTCCTCCTCCTCCTACCCCCTTTCTCCCCTCACTTTCTCTTACTAAGCACCTGCTGCTGGTGCTGCTCCTCCTCCTTCTCCTTCTCCGCCAACTCATCCTCCACCTCCTCCCTCGTCTCTCCCCATGCGCCTGCTCCTCCTGCTCCTCCTCTCCGTCCCCGCTCCTCGAGCGGCAGCGCGATGGTCACCCCCTCGTGCTCGCGCACGCGGAAGCGCGCCTGGGGGCCCGTCTTGAACTTAGCGATTGCGAGCGCAACACCCGATGCTTGCAGCAAGTCTCCGGCAGAGGAGAAGGCGGGGATGACGGGGGAAAAAGAGGAGGGAGAATATGAGGAGCATGAGAAAAGGGGCGATGTTGAGATGAGGAGGGACGGGTGACCATTTGTTTCATGAAAGAAGGGGGAGGTGGTGTGTGTGTGAAGATGGGAGAACAAAAGGAAGAGGCGGAGGAGGGAGAGGGACGGAAGAAGGGGGATATGGATACGTGTGGATGTCGAGGAGCGTGAGGAGCTGGAGAGAGGCAGGATGAGGATGCGAAGGGGATTCTGATGAGCGCAGCCGCATAGAAGTATGGCAGTGGGGACCATGTAGATCTGGCACCGTGCCGCGAAGCACGACGTTGAATGTCCTCACGTCCTTTGAGTCCTCGGCCCAGCCTATAATCGGGGAGACGTAAGACCCGGGTACGGGGGACTCGGAAATCCCCGACGAGGTCGTCAAAAAAATGACGAGGCCGAGCCTGCATTTTGACGAGGCCTCCCGCTGCAGACATCCCACGAAACTCCTCCTCGTCAAAATCCGAGGCGCGGTCGTCAAAAAACGATGGCGAACCCGAGTCCCGGCAAACCCGGGTCTTACGCTCCCCCGATATAAAGGACCCAGACCCCAAGCTCACCGATGTCGCAGGGCGTAACGCGTGTCCCCGCGTGCCTTCTGGGGCTTATCGCGTGACTTTTCAAGGACGCGCGGGGGCCCCCCTTCCGCCCGTCCTCGCCTTGCCGCCCCGCCGATCCCTCGGGGATCTACTGACCCAGGTCAATCGAAACCCGAGTCAGTCAGGCTTTGCAGGATCCGGCAAACTCCTGCACCCCAGCCCGGGTCAGTACAGCCCTGGCTCTGCAGGGTCCTGCAAGACCCGGCGCTTTGACTGACCCCCGTCTGCATGGACCCCCGCACCTTGAGCCCCGACTCCCGCTGCTGCTGGCCCTTCTCCAGCTCCTGGCCTCTCGCTCACGCCTGGCCGCCGGCTCCCCCCCTCGCCCGGCTCCGCCGCTCGCGGACGCCGTCCCTCGCCCGCCCCACTCTGGCGCGGCCTCACAACCCCCTCGTTGCTGCTGGCTCTGGCGGCCTTCCGCTGCTCCGCCTTCCGCCTCCGCGCCCCGGCGCTCTTGGCCGCTGCACGGCCGCTCCCCGCCTCTCCCGACTTTGGCGCGGCCCCCGCCCCTGCTGCTCCCCCGCCTCGGCGCCCCAGAGCTCCCTGGCGCTGCCTGCCCCGCTGCCCCGCCCGCCAGCCTCTGAAGCGGCCCCCGCCCACCGCGGGGCGCCCCCGCGCCTGCCCGCGCCTGCCCCGCCGCTCGCCGGCGCCTCCCCGCTGCCTCCCCGCTGCCCCGGCGCCCCCCCACCCGGCGGCTGCCCCGTGAGGGGCCGGCCCTGCTCCCCCCGCACCTGTTCCTCTTCTTCCAGTGCTGCTGGGCGGGCGGGCGGCTTGCCGCGCGGGCGTTTGACGGCGAGGCGTTTCTCCCGCCCGCGGCGACCGAAAGTGTGTGCTCGTGTGCGTGTGTGGGGTGGGGGGGTGACGGGGATGGCTGGAGTGGGGTGGGGGCGAGAGCTGTGGAGAATATGGTGAAAATGACCTATGGGGGCGCGAGGGGAAGAGCGACATATGAGTTCCGACGTGTCGTAGAGCACCGAAAGAATCCGCTGCCCCCTTCCACTTCTGGGAGCACCAGGCTGTACTTGTTATTGCTGGGCCGCTGTCTTGCTAGCAGACCTCTTCCACTATGTGTGAGCATGTCTATCTATACACAGCTGTGTACGAATGTGTGATTTTGTACACACAGTCTTCTCCAACGTATGCATCTCGATGTCCTCTACATGTCTGTTCATGCAACATACATATCACACATGCTCTCTTTATCTGCATGTCTACATCTACACATGCAGTACTTCCGCTTTATACTGGTACGTCTCTTACGGATGTATGCTATGCCTAGAACATTTCTTCTCTCAGGCCCTGTGCCCCTTCTGGTGTCGACTATGTGGCAAACGGAGCTGAGAATCATGCACGGCGGTCTTATCATGTTAACTTGGCTGCCCCGTGCCCAACTAATTCAAGAGGGACGCCGTCAGGCGGCCAAGTGGGCACACGAAACCTCACGGAGCGCTCGAATAGGCCCGGAAGAGGGCTCCGAGAGCCCAATACGGCTGCGGTATTGCCCCGAAGACGCCACAATATGGTTCCACGAGCCCACTCAGAGAGCCCGACACACAGATGATACCCAACACGCTGAATCACGCACAAACTGTTTCTGCCAATCGCTTCTTGGTCACAATCTAGCCCCAACAACGTGTCCACAAACTTGTGTCGCCAATGCCGAGCAACGTGGCCCAGCACAGCCCAAACACAGCGCCCACATGTCTCCTCCAAGACGCAACAATCGGGCCACCATGTGCTCCAGTTTGGTCGCTGCAATGCCCTCAGTGTGAGCCCTTGTTGCCCCAAGATAACCTCCCAAGGCGGGCCGCACTATTGCCCAGCAAAGCCTCAATGTTGTCCTCGGGCAGCCCCTGCATGGCTCAGCCTGGGAGGTCAGCGGCAGAGGGCGCAGCCCTTCAGATATTGGGCTTTGTGCCGCCACCGCGCCGCAAGATCCCTCGTGACTTGTGCCGCCTTCACGGTGCATGTGAGAACTCGATGTCGAACACCAAAGGAAGATGGTCACTGGCATCGGTGTGGAAGACACCAACAAAGTGCGTATCCATGCGAACACGTCTGTCAGGTCTTGTTGCTGTAGGGTCGCGGATTAAGCAATGGTCAATGAGCTGTCCACTCCAGTGGCTGTAGAGAGGAAGCGGGCTCACTTGTTGAAGCGGTGATGCTGATTGCCAAGCATGCTTATATTTCAGGCGGTGCTCGGCAAACTCCAAAGCTGTCAGACACCACTCTTCCTTCAACCGAGGTCCTTCACCATGCTTTCCAGGAGCGAAGTGGCGCTGATTGAAACAATCGCGAGATTGACCCAGCTGCTCCAAAATTCTACCCATGCGTTCGTGAAGAGGTGTGCATCTGGTGGTGCTCTTCGCTGGAGCATTGAAGTCTCCAGCTACGATTGCATTTGGAAGCTCGCGAACAGCATGGTGCAGATTTTCGAACTCAAGCAGTCTGACAAACTCGCCCTCAGCGAGCCCAAAATATGTCCCGAACTCGGCAAGCACGTCAAGATGAGCAGATGCGATGGTGATCAGAGCAGGCTCCAGTGGGCCGCCCTCAAGGCCGACGCCGACGACCGCAACCGCCGCGTTCCTCGTGCAGCCAACAGCTCCGGCTCCGGGATAGTAGCCCTTTCTGTCCAAATCCGTGGTGACAGTGGAGTTGGCAGGGGCTTTGTGCTCCTGCAGCGGCCGGCGCGAGAAGACCGCGTTGCCGATGACGCAGTCGGAGAAGTCGCGGGGGCAGAACGACGGAGCATAGACCGCGTGCTCGTAGCCCAGCCTGGCCATCTCCTGGGCGAGCTGTGTCCCCTCCTCGCCCTCGGTCTTCCAGGTGGCGTTCTGCATCGCAGATTTCAAGCACTCGTTGAAGCCATCCGAGTCGCCATCTCTCACTTTGGAGCTGGACCTTGCCAACCCCTTCGGGAGGGCAACCTCCTGCATGGCCACCACGTCTGCATCGAGCACCCGCACGGCCTCCAGAACGCGATCCAAGTTTGGCTGCATGTGGGTGTCGCGCATGAAATGCACATTATCCGCCACCGTGCCGTGAGGCACTGAGCGGAATGCCCGCGAATCCCTTCGGGTCCTCAACCTGGAATGTGTTGTAAATACTATTTGAGGGCCAGGCCCCGGATTTCCAGAACATATCGGATGCTCCCGCGCGTTCCTGGGGCCTCTCGGATGACATCTTCCAGAGGCCTCTGGAGCGTGGTTCGGAATCCAAGGTGCCAGCGTGATCGAATATGATCCCTGGGGCCCTCTAAGGTCGTCTCGGTGGCCCTGGAGGTCAGCCCAAGAGGCGCAAGACATCGAACGAGCTATTCTCGGCTTTTCGGTCTTCTGGGCGTCCAAGGCGGTCGAGGAGGCTCCACAGAGTGGTCCCTCGGAGGCCCCCCCAGGGCAGCCTCCAGCAGGCCCCCGAGATGCTTTTACGACGCCTTCAACAGGCCAGGCCTCTGGTCCACGACCCGGGCACGGTGGCGGGAGGGGCCAAAAAGGCCACCAGATCCGCCGCCCCCGGCGGTCTTGCCGCACGGGCTGCTGGCGTGCCGGATGTTCAAACTGTTCGAAGCCCTTCCGGGATATTCCCGACGGGGCCTCGGCCGATCCCGCAAGCCACCCTGAAAGACCGGGAGAGCACCCTCTTCCGCCTCCAAGACGCCCCATGTGGTCCCCAAGATGGCCTCCAAGACGGCGAATACGGCCTCCAAGACGGTCCCAAGACGGCCAAGATGGGCCCAACACGGCGCAAGATGCCCTCCAGACGGTCCAAGAGGCCCCAAGAACCCCTAAGAGGGCTCCAAGAGGGCCTCCATATGCAAACACACGTTTGACTTTCCATTGGCTTTAGCGTTTTTGCCTTTTCGGGCTTCCGACGCTCCAAGACGGCCACTTAAGCCCCAAAGATCGCCCCACGACGGCCCAAGAGGCCCCGAAGAGGCCCACAAGACGGTCCAAGCGGACCACACGGGACTGCCCAGAGAGGCCCCCACAGACCTCAAAGACTGCTCAAAAGCGCCCGAAGGGGGACCCATGTTTGCCCAGAGAGACACCCAATGTGCCCTCCGAAGACCAAGAGGCCCCATGCCCCCCAGAGGCCCTCAAGTTCCAGGAAGCCCCTGGAAGGCTCCAAGAGGGCCTCAATAGGCCTCTTCTTCCTTCTTCTGCTCCTTCTCGTCATCCTTGCCCTACCTCTCCTCCTCCTGTCTTCTCCTCTCCCAGGTTTTCCCCCCAGGGGCTGGGGTTCCACGAGGGCTGGGGATACACATAGGCCAATAGCGTGGCCAGACTCTGGCCCAACGTTTGGCCGCGAGGGCGTTTCCAAAAGGCAGAGGGCGGCGGTGGTTCGTCGAAGGCGTCTTCGATACGTTACCAGTCGGAGTCGCGATGGATGCCCCGCCGGTGGTGCTGGAGCAAGCGAAGAGTTTGCACGCTGGCACGCAGCACTTCGCTGCGCTTCGCTGTACATCATCATCTTGTCCTTTCTATCGATGTCCTTCCCTGCGTCACCTCCGCCTCTGGTCATTGACGCCAGCCAGCTCGGCAGAGTGCCGAGCTGCTGCTCCTCGGCGTCATCGGGAGCTGATTCGCATGAAACGCGTCGAAGCCTGTGATTGTGGACCGCGGTTGCATTCAGTGGAGACCACGATAACACGCCTGCTGTGACGGTGCGGGCAGCGCCGCGGCGGCATGAACGCCACATCCGGCAAGATGGAATCGCCTGTGGCCCTGGTGGTGGCCCTAGGCCAAACTGGTTACATAGCAGGGGGGTCAGGGAGGATGAGGAGACGCAGGAGGCACACGCAATAAGAAATCGTACCAGCTCTTCGGGCGCATATGCTCTGGAGCGTTAGTTCATCCAATCTTGGACGAGGAGGAGGAGGAGGAGGATGATGATGATGATGAGGAGGAGGAGGAGGAGGAGGAGGAGGAGGGATGGAGGAGGAGGGATGGAGGAGGAGGAGGAGGAGGAGGAGGAGGAGGAGGAGGAGGAGGAGGAGGAGGAAGGATTCCCTTTCCCTGGGGGGAAGTTCACCTCTCCACCTGACCCCTCGCCCCGGGTCTGGGCGGGCCCGGGCGCGGGCCGTTAGAGCGTCCTAGATGGCCCAAGAGGGCCCCAGATAGCCCAAGATGTCACCCAATATTGCACAGTATAGCTCGAGAGCTTCAAACATGGCTCCAGGAGGCGCAACAGGCCGTCACAAGAGACCGTCCCAAGACGGCTCCAAGTGGCCATGGAGCCTCCCACGGACCCCCCCAGGATGACCCAAATCCGTCCAAACCCGAAGGTGAACACATATGTTTTGGATTCTCGCCTTTTCGCTTCCGATGGGCTTTTGACGCCTCAAGATGGCTCCACGACGGCCAAAGATAGCCCCAAGAAGGGCCCAAGACGGCCCCAAGAGCTCCCCAAGAGGCGATTGGCTCCACTAGGGGGGACTGACATTGAGAACTCCCCTTTCTTTGATCGATGGCCCTCGAGATGGCCCCAAGAGGCCCTCGAGGCCCCCAAGAGAGCCCACAAGAGGGCCTCAAGAGAGCCTCAAAGGCTTCCACAATGACCCCAAAGAGGGTCCCAATAGGGTACCGCGATGGCCCCAAGATGCCTCCAAGAGGCACCCAGAGCGTGACAACATGCTGATACACATCCCTGGTCAGGGCAACTCGCCTCGCGATTGTCTTTCCAACCAACCTGTGGTGTTGGGTCCTCGTTTTGAACCTCCCTCCACCCATCCCTGCCTCTGCCCTCCGTAATCTCTGCTTCGGCGCGCCCCTCATGCGTCCCGTGGCCCCACAGGGAGCCCCACCGAAAGCCCTAGTGGAAGGACTCGCATACGTGACCGCGCCCATGTCGGCACACTCGCTTCGTGGCCCCGTATGGAGCTCCACTCAAGGCCCCCAAATCCTGGTTCGCATACCTTCTCCACTTCATATCGGCGCACCCCTCAAGCGTGTCGTGGCCCCATCGGGAGCTCCACCTGAGGCCCCCAAATCCTACTTCGCATACCTTCTCCATGCCATTTCGGCGCACTCCTCACGCGTTTCGTGGCCCCACAGGAAGCTGCACCTAAAGCGCCCGAATCCTGGTTCGCATACCTTCTCTACTCCATATCGGCGCACCCCTCACGCGTGTCGTGGCCTCATAGGGAGGGAGCTCCACCTGAGGCCCCAATGGCTGCGTTCGCATGCCTTTTCCATGCCGTTTCGGCGCACCCCTCACACGTTTCGTGGTCCCAGTGGGGTCTCCACCTGAGGCCCCTGTGGCTGCGTTCACATGCCTGGTCCGCACCATTTCGGCACACCCCTCACACTTTTCGTGGCCCCACCTCTCACACGTTTCGTTGTCCCATAGGGAGCTCCACCGAAGGCCCTAGTGGCTGCGTTCGCATGCCTTCTCCACACAATTTCGGCGCATCTCTCATACGTTTCGTGGTCAAATGGGAACCCTACCGAAAGCCCCAATGGCAAGAATCGCAAGCGTGACCGCCATGTCGGCAACCCCCTCACACGTGTCGTGGCCCCATAGGGAGCTCCGCCCTAATGGCAGGACTCGCACACGTGACCGCGCCCAAGTCGGCACACTCCTCACGCGCTGCGTGGCACCATAAGGAGCTCCATAAAAAGGCCCCGCCGCATGCTGCCCACCCGGGGCCGCGGCGACAGACTAGCAGATCAGCCGTAACGGGCTACGTCCAGATGTAACCCACTGCGGGCGACCTCTGCGACCCCATCAGCAGCGTCGCTCCGTCCTTCTCACGCACGCCCTAATCCTTTTACTAGCCCCTTCCCTTGGTTTCCGCCTGTCTCGCGGTACTCGCAGCTGCATGTGGTTGGGTCCTTCGCCAGGCGAGCTGGACGGGCTGGTGGGGATACTAATGTGTCAAGAATCTTGCTATGTTTAGCCTATTGGGGCATCTTTCGCCAGCTTAGACCTATGTTTGGGGGCTCTGGGCTTCCGTGAGTCCGTGGGGCCATCGGGAAACACGGGACGTTCGCGGGGCACCAGCTGGCAGGCCTGCCTGTTCCTCCGCGACGCGCCGAGGGGTGCAGCGACAGGGGGCAGGCCTTCTCAGAAGGCGGCGGGGCGGCGGAGGACGCCCAGAGAGCTCCTCGGAAGGCCGGAGGCCCCCTGCCTTCCCCCCATATGGGCGTGCTGCCGCACTCCAGGCAGAGCCGCGGACGACCTGCGCCCGCCCCGCCTGTGGCGCGTCGTGCGCGCCAGGATGCCCAAAGCTGCGCCAGGGGAGGTCCCTGCGCATCGGCTGCGTCGGCGCGCCAGGATGCCAAAAGGGGGTCTTGTGGCGTGTCTCGCGGGCCCCGACCTTCCACTCGGGTCGCGCCCCAGCGCTCACGAGCCGCCTCCCCCTTTGGTCAGACGAAGCTTGGATTTGGTATATCATAAAAAAACCCTGGGGGCGCAGAGGTTCTTTTACCCGGACGAAGCCAGGACCCGGACAACATCGGACGGGGAAAGACAGGGGATCTCCGAGATGCGTCGGCTCTGCAGGACGCGTCGGGCCCCCGCGGCCTCTGCAGAGCGCTCCTGGAAGTTCTGAGAGCGCCCTGGGGCGCTCTGGAGCGAACTGTTCTGGGCAGGCCAGGTCTGGGTGAGCGTATCGGGCGCCGCGGCCTTTGCAGAGCGGTCCCGCACGTTCTGAGAGAGCGCTCCGGGACTCCCTGGAGCGACTCGTCCTGGGGGTGGGCCCAAATCGGACCGAACGCGCCCGGCCTTCGGGCCTCTGCCGATGGCCCCAGGTGGGCCGCAGAGGGCTCCGGTGTGGCCCCAGTGAGGCCCCAGGAGTCCACAGAAGGCTCCAAGATGGCTTCACGTAGGGCCTGCGAGAGGCGAATCCCGTCGACATCTTATTGGCTGAACCGCTTTAATGTTTTGTGTGTGTGTGTGCCCACCCATGCTCTGCATCGTGGCTGGGGTCACTATACCACCTATTCTTCGCTATTTGCTGTGCCTCTTTTGTTCTTTTCGCAATCCCTCCGTCACTGCAATGCAGGCGTATCCTTGACTGCGGCGTCCGACAAAGTTCGGTCGCAATTCACGCCTCCATCCGCGGACCGCGCCGGAGGTTCCTCTGCGCCGCTGGCTAAAAAAGTGTGTGTGTGTGTGTGTATGTGGGTTCGTGTGTGTTTTGTTTGTTTTTGTTTGTTTGTTCCCCTATCCTAAGATGGGGTTCTTGTTATTACTTGGGCGCCTCCTACTCCCTCTTCTTCTCCTTCCCTCCTCTCGGACTTACTCATACTCAGACTTACTCATACCCTGACTTACTCATACACAGACTTACTCAGACTCTGACATGCTCATACTCATACCTACTCATACTCAGACTTACTTATGCCCAGACGTACACATACACATACTTACTCATACACATACTTACTCATATTCATACTTACTCAGACCCAGACGTAATCATACACATACTTACTCATACACATACTTACTCATACTCATTCCTTCTCATGATCAGACTTACTCATACGCAGATGTATTCAACACACAGACGATTCGGAGTATGTCTCAGGCGTGGCGGTGGTTTCAGCACCCCTAAGCGGAGCCGCCAAGTGTGTTTTCACGGGCCCGTTCGCGGCCAGTTTGTGGGGATGTCTCAAGCGGTTTGGCTGGTTTGGTGGGCAGACTCGTCTGCGTTTAGAGCAGTTTGTGAGGACGTCTCAGGCGGGGCGCTGGTTTCAACACCCTTAAGGGGAGCCGACAAGGGGTGTTTTCACGGGCCCGTTCGCGGCCAGTTGTGGTGATGTCTCAAGCGGTTTGGCTGTTTTGGTGGGCAGACTCGTTTGCGTTTAGAGCAGTTTGTGAGGATGTCTCAGGCGGGCCGCTGGTTTCAGCACCCCTAAGAGGAACCGCCAGGGGGTAGGACACGGGCCCGTTCGCGGCCAGTTTTTGGGGATGTCATTCGCGGTTTGCTCGTTTTCATGCCCAACATCCTTGGCTGTCATAAACGACTGTGAGGATGTCTCAGGCGGGGCGCTGGTTTCAGCATCCCTGAGAAGAGCCGCTAGGGATGTTTTCACGGGCCCGTTCGCGGCAAGTTTGTAGGGATGTCTCAAACGGTTTGCTCGTTTTCATGCCCAACATCCTTGGCTGTCAAAGCAGATTTTGAGGATGTCTCAGGCGGGGCGCTGGTTTCAACACCCCTAAGGGGAGCCGCCAGGGGTGTTTTCACGGGCCTGTTCGCGGCCAATTTGTGGGGATGTCTTGAGCAGTTTGTCCGTTCTCATGCCCAACATCCTTGGCTTTCAAAGCAGATGGTGAGAATGTCTCAGGCGAGGCGCTGGTTTCAGCACCCCTAAGAGGAGCCGCCAGGGGTGTTTTCACGGGCCCGTTCGCGGCCACTTTGCGGGGATGTCTCATGCGATTTGCTCGTTTTCATGCCCAACATCCTTGGCTTTCAAATCAGATTTTGAGGATGTCTCAGGCGGGGCGCTGGTTTCAACACCCCTAAGGGGAGCCGCCAAGGGTGTTTTCACGGGCCTGTTCGCGGCCAATTTGTGGGGATGTCTTAAGCAGTTTGTCCGTTTTCATGCCCAACATCCTTGGCTTTCAAAGCAGATGGTGAGAATGTCTCAGGCGAGGCGCTGGTTTCAGCACCCCTAAGAGGAGCCGCCAAGGGTGTTTTCACGGGCCCGTTCGCGGCCACTTTGCGGGGATGTCTCACGCGATTTGCTTGTTTTCATGCCCAACATCCTTGGCTTTCAACTCAGATTTTGAGGATGTCTCAGGCGGGGCGCTGGTTCCAGCACCCCTAATGGGAACCACCAGGGGTGTTTTCACGGGCCCGTTCGCGGCCAGTTTGTGGGATGTCTCAAACGGGCTGCTCATATTCATGCCCGACATCCTTGGCTTTCAGATCAAATTTTGAAGATGTCTCAGGCGGGGCGCTGGTGTCAGCATCCCTTAGGGGAGCCGTCAAGGGTGTTTTCACGGGCCCGTTCGCGGCCAGTTTGTGGGGATGTCTCAGGCGGTTTGCTTGTTTTCATACCCAACGTCCTTGGCTTTCAAATCAGATTTTGAAAGTCTCAGGCGGGGCGATGGTTTCAACACCCCTAAGAGGAGCCGCCAGGGGGTAGGACACGGGCCCGTTCGCGGCCCCTTCGTAAGGATGTCTCAAACGGTTTGCTTTTCTTCATGCCCAACATCCTTGGCTTTCAAAGCAGATTTTGAGGATGTCTCAGGCGGGGCGCTGGTTTCAGCACCCCTAAAGGGAGCCGCCAGGGATGTTTTCACGGGCCCGTTCGCGGCCAGTTTGAGGAGAGGGGGGATGACCAGGAGGCTCATATTCAACCATACACAAAGCTCACTCTGACTCAAACTCACTCACTCGCATTAGGATTCACTCGTCTTCGTCGGCCCTGTCGCCCACGTGGACGCGCTATTAAAGTCAAGCGCTCATGAACAGACGCTCGCTATGGCATGACATTCAACATGAGATGCACATATGGGGAGCTCCACGCAGTGAGCAATTTGTTGTGGTTGCTTTCTTTGAAGGAGTGCGTTTCACGGGCGCTCGCATTGGGAACATTCGACGGCGTGTTTCGAACCGGGGGGTGGGCTCCCCCCCCCTAACACTCGGCGCCGTCGATAATAACCAAGGGGACTCCCCTCCCCTCCAACCCCGCCCCCTCCCGAACCCCCCCCCCCCCCCTCCCAAGGGAGGGGGGGGGGTTCAAACCCCCCCCCTGGGGGCCGGTGCCGACGCTGGCGGCCGCCAGCAGCGCCGACGGCGGGGACGCAGCGACGATGACCAGAGGCAGTCCAGGGGGGGGTGGTTCCAACCCCCCCCCCCCGCGCCGGCGCCGGCGCCGGCGCTGGGGGCGGCCAGCAACGCCGACGGCGTTAACGCAGCGACGATTACCACCACTACCACGACCACCACCATTTCCACCACCACCACCACCTTTTCAACGCACCACCGCCACCACCAACCCATCACACAACCACACCCACCACCACCACAGCCACCACCACCACAACCACCACAACCACCACCACCACGATTCATCATCACCACCATCACCACCACAAAAACACACCACCACTACCACCACCACCACCACCACAATCTACCACACCACCACCACCACCACCACCGCCGCAACCACCACCACTACCAGCATCGCACCCACCAGCCCACCACCACACACAAACCACAACACCACCACCGCCACCACCGCCACCACCAGCATCACCTCCACAAACCACCGCCACCACCACAACCCACCACCACCACCACCACAACCACAACCCACCACCAAACCACCACCAAACCACCACCAAACCACCACCACCACAATCCACTACCACCACACCACCACAAACCACCACCCACCACACCCACCAAGCCACCACCACCACCACCGCCACCACACCACCACACCCACCACCACAATCACCCCCACCACACAAACCACCACACCACCACCACCACAACCCACCACGCCACCACCACCACCACCACCCACCACCACCACCACAAACCACCACACCACCACCACCTCCACCACCCACCACCACAACCACGACCACCGCAACAAACCACCACCACCACAACCACCGCCACCGCCACCACCACAAGCCACCACCACCACCACATTCACTACCACCACGACAACAACCACGACAAACCACCACACCACCTCCGCCACCGCCACCACCACCTGAACCCACCACCGCCACAACTACCACCACCACCACCAGAAACCACCGCACCACCACCACCACCGCCACCACCACCACCACACAACCTGCCACCACCCACCACCAACCACACCCGCCACCATCACCACCGCCACAATCACCACCACCACCACCACCACCACCACCACCACCACCACCACCACCGCCACCACAGCCCATCACCACCATCACCACCCCCACTTCAGAGAGGCCCCAAGAGACGCCCAGGAGGCGCCCAGGAGGCTGCACAAATGCCCTTGAAAGGCCTCCGAGAGCCCTCCGACGAGACCCCAAGAGGCATCCATTAGGACTCTGACCCAAAACCAAGGGCACGGTGGCGGAGCGTCGTCGTCGTCGTCGTCGTCGTCGTCGTCGTCGTCGTCGTCGTCGTCGTCGTCGTCGTCGTCGTCGTCGTCGTCGTCGTCGTCGTCATCGTTGTCGCCGTCGTCCTCGTCGACGCTCCCCGCCGCCGCCGCCCGCCGCCGCAGGCGCCGGCGCCGGCCTAGAAAAGGAAGTCGTCGACCCCGCCGCCGCCGCCAGCCGCCGCCGACGCAGGCGCTGGCCCGAGGAGAGGGAGAGAGGAGAAGTAGGGGCGGAGGGGGAAGGGAGGAGGGGGGGGTTCGGACCCCCCTCTCTCCCCCTCAGTCACGGGAGGGGGGGGGTCTGGTTCCAACCCCCCTCCCCTCTCCAAGCGACCACAGACCGCGCTCTTTCCTTTGTTTTTTTGGTAGCTTGGTAGCTCGTTAATTTTTTGCTCCGGCAGGATCCAACATGTGCTCCTGATGCCTCTGAAGATGTCCACGGAGTCCCCTAGATATACGAAAAAACGTGTTCTACCGCTGCTGGCGGAAAACCGGGGGGGGTCACTACCGGTTCGAACCCCTCCCCCCCCCCCTCTCCGGAAAACCGGGGGGGGTCACTACCGGTTCGAACCCCTCCCCCCCCCCCCGGTTCATCATGAAAAGGGGGGAGTCACTACCGGTTCGAACCCCCTCCCCCTCGATAACCGAGTGAGGGTGCGGACAGTGGTGGGGACGGTGTTGGTGGGGACAGTGGTGAGGGGACAGCGGGACAATGGTGGGGACAGTGGGACAGTGGGACAGTGGTGGGGACGGTAGTGGTGGGGACAGTGGTGGGGACAATGGTGGGAACAGGGGGGACAGTGGACAGTGGTGGGGACGGTGGTGGTGGGGACAGTGGTGTGGGGACAGTGGGAATGAGGTGGAAACAGTGGGACAGTGGAGGGTACAATGGTGGTGGGGACAGTGGTAAAGGCGGTGGCGAGGACGGCGGTGGGACAATGGGACAGAGGTACAGTGGGGACAGTGGTGGGGACAGTGGGGACAGTGGTGGGAACAGTGGGACAGCTCAGTGGGACAGCGGAGGAGTCAGTGGGACAGTGGGGACAGTGGGGATAGGCAGTGGTTGGGTCCGTGGAGACAGTGGGGAGAGTGGAACCGTGGTGGGAACAGTGGTGGGAACAGTGGGGACAGTGCGACAGTGGTGGGGGCACTGGTGGGGACAATAGGGACGGTGGTGGAACCAGTGGGGACAGTGGTGGTGAGGACAGTGGTGCTGGGAACAACAGTGGGGGATGTGATGCGAGCGGTGGTAGGGACCGGGAGTCGTTTGCTGGCGGTGCGGGGGGGGGTCGAACCGGTAGTGACCCCCCTCCGGTTTTCGAGGGGGGGGGGGGTCCAACCGGTAGTGACCCCCCCCGGTTTTCCAGATCCGGAGGGGGGGGGGGGAGGGGTTCGAACCGGTAGTGACCCCCCCCCGGTTTTCGAGGGGGAGGGGGGGGGGGGAGGGGTTAGGGGAGGGGGGGTTTGCCGGGGGGGAAGGGGGGGGGGGTCCAGCAGGGGGGGGGGATTTTCGGAGGGGGGGGGGGAGACCCCCGGGTTCCGGAGGAAAAGGTTGGCAATTTTCCACAGTAAAGCGGCGGTGGATCACGCTCTCTCAGATATACCTGTCAGGCTGCCCAAGAGACGGCCCAGGCCGCCTCATGGTGGCCCCAGAGGCCAGCCCAGCTGTCCTCCAAGAGAGCGCCAAGAAGGTTCCAATTCAACCCGAGACCGTCCCAGAATAGCCCCCCCCACCCTCTCAGATGACCCAAGGAACCTCCAGGAAAGCAAACAGATCCCGGCAGGAGTGCAAGATGCCCGAGTCTTCGGAACCATGCTTTTTGAGGTGTTTCACCCTTGGCGCTCCCTGGTGAACAGATCTGTGTGCCAGCCCCCCCCCTCTTTGGCCCCGCTCTGCTAAGCGCGGTGGCGGAGATGCGCGGCAACACAGCTGGATGATGAGAACTATGATGTGACGGTAATGGTTCGTGACGACGAGGAGGAGCGGGAGAGATGTGGGGGAACACTTCTGGCACCTGGTGCGCCCCTCTGCTGGTAGGCGTGGGCGCCGCTGGCTCAAGCCTACCGCCCCGCGGCTCCTTGTGAGCGCCAGGTCTGGCAGCGAGGCGACGCAGAGACGGACCAAGGAGGAGGAGGAGGAGGAGGAGGAGGAGGAGGAGGAGGAGGAGAAGGAGGAGGAGGAGGAGGAGGAGGAAGAAGGAAGGAGGAGGAGGCGGAGGAAGGGAGGCGGCTTCGAAAGAAGGGAGCCCGAGCCACTCCAAGGCCGCTGTCCAACGCTGCTGGTTCGCAGCGCGGCTGGCCCATCACCTGGGGGAATGGAAACTGACCAGCACCGTCAAACCTCCAGGGGCCCGACTCGTCGTGGATATCTTCGCAGACGAAGGGCGGTACACCACAAACTCTGCTGCCGTCGGGGTCGCCCGCCCCAGGGAGACTAGAAAGCTCATCCCCCTCGGGTGGCACGTCGGGGTCTGCGGTCCACAACTTTTGCTCAGCGTGTCGCGGCGGCGACCCCAGCGACACGGTATGCTCGGGGGCGGCCAAGAGGGGGGCATCCAAGAGGGGGGGGGTGCAAATCATGACCGGCGGCATGTGCGCGGCCCAGCGGGGGGGCCAGGGGCGTAATGAGACAAGAAGAGGCGCCATGAAATCTGGGGAAACATCATGGCCCACGCCATGGTATCCACCCCCTCTTTGCCGCCCCCGATATGCCTTTCAAAATGATAGCATGTCGCTTCGCTCCGCGGGGCGGGAGGCCGGGAAAGGTTCGGGACGTTGACGCTTGGTGGCCAGGACGTGGTTGGCGTGTCGCGCCGCACCGCGGTGGGCCCGAACTGGCGGCGCGACACGCAGTGCGCAAATTCCTGCGCGTAAATTTTCCAGCCGCCCTTGGGGCAGACGTGCCCGACGGCGGAAAGCATTTGTTATGGCGCTCTTCGTCCGCGGAGATGTGGCGTGCAGGCGTGGCTGGGGGAGGGGGAGGGGGAGGGGGAGGGGGAGGCGGAGGGGGAGGGGGAGGGGGAGGGGGGAGGAGAGGAGGAGGAGGAGGAGGAGGAGGAGGAGGAGGGGAGGAGGAGGAGAAAGGAGGAGGAGGAGGAGGAGGAGGAGGAGGAGGAGGAGGGAGGAGAAGGAGGAGGAGGAGGGAGGAGGAGGAAAGGAGGAGGAGGAGGAGGAGAAAGAAGGAGGAGGAGGAGGAGGAGGAGGAGGAGGAGGAGACCTGGTGCACCAATCGGGCCAGCGGGCTCCTCGGTATCACTGGGCCAGTCTTCCTCCCCCGCCCCCGCCCCCAGCTCCCCCCCATGCATCCCCTCCAACTTGTCACATGCGAAACGAGTTGTCGGCACGCGAATTGGGCACCGTCCGTGCCCAAGATTTCGAAGAGAGAGAGAGAGAGAGAGAGAGAGAGAGACCACAATGGGGGTCGGTCGGCGCGCAGGCTTATCGCAGGCCTGCCAAGACATAGCCTGATATGAGGCACGCCAGAGCTACACGACCTCGGAAATCCAAATGTCATACGAGGTCGATCCAACTTGAAACAGGCAAGTTCTCTTGACCGCCGCGCTTCTGGCACGGATCGCCTCGACGGACAAAAAGGAGCGTGCTCTTCCAGAAAGGGGGGGGCAGCTTTTTTCCCACACGGGGCCCCGGGAAGTCCCAACCTCTCCCCAGGGCCCGTTTTCCATCCCGAGCTGCTTTTGTTATGCGATGTCTGCTTGTTCCCCATGCGGGGTCCCGGGAAGTCCCGACCTCTCCCCAGGGCCAGCTTCCGTCCCGAGCTGTTTCTCTTTGACGCCGCCCGGGGCCCCCGGAGGCCAGAAGACTGCATAAAGCCGCCCGCCGCTCTCCTCGGTGGTTCAAAGATGGGGTCCTGAGGGATGGGGTCCCAGGGACGAGGTGCCGGAAACAACGTAACTCCACGCGTGGATCCCTTCCTATCCTCAGGACCCCATCTTTGAACCACGGATCTCCTTCACGCGAGCATGTCTGGGCTTCTGCCTGCCGGCTGCGAAGAGGAGATCGGCGGCGAGCCCCTGGGGGGGAAGCGAGAAGGGGCGGGCGAGGGCTCGGGAGTCCCCAGGCCTTCTGTTGGCGGCGCGCACAAGGGGGTTATGGGGGAGGGGGGAAGGCTTCTTAGAAGGAGGCTGCTTCTTAGAAGGCGCGAGCATTCCATATACAACCAAGGCCCGCCGCTTCCAAGGAGCAGGGGTGCTTCAAAGAAGCCTCCCCCCTCCCCCTACCCCCCTCTGCGCGTGGCCGACGGAAGTCCCCTGGCCTTCCGAGAAGCTTTCTGAGCCCTCCCCGAAGACGCAGGCAACCTCCTAGAGGGCCCGCAGGCCTTCTCAGAAGCCCCACCGCCCTCCTGAGAAGGCCTCCTCCTTCCCGCTTCCCCCGCCCTGGCTCGCCGCCGCTGGATCACCCCGCGTGGCCGAAGCGGTCCCAGGCGCCCCACAGCTGCTCGAGGGGCCCGACGCCCTCTCCCGGGGCCACGCCCAGGCCCGCGAGGTGCCGCTCGAAGCCGGCCACGGCCTCTGCGTAGCCGTCCTCCACTCTGGGCCTGCGTCTGGCGGATCGCTCGGCCGATCGCGCCACTCGATCGCGTGACCCAATCTCGGGGAGCCGTGAGGCTCGGGTTCGGGGGACTCGGGCTGGTCTGACGAGGCCGTCAGGGCAGTGACGAGACCCAGTCTGAAATGTGGCGCGAGCTCCCGCTGCAAACATCCCACAAAAACCAGACCGTCAAAATCCAGGACGCGCTCGTCAAAAAGCGTCGGCAGCACCGATTCCTGGCGTACTCGAGCCGACATCGCAACTCCGATCTCGATGGCTTCCTCGCCGATCACGGATCGATCCCGCGCTCAAGCTCGGACGATCGCGCGATCCGGCCGAACCCATCACGCGACTGGCGATCGTGTGCTCCAACCGCGTCGATCAGCAGACGCCGAGCACCAGGCACACCCGAGAAGTAGCCCATGCCCTGCGCGACGATGACGCACTCGGCCACGGAGTGCTGGCCGCCCGCGACGAGCGTCATGGTCTGGAGGCCGATCAGCGCCTCGCGCACGTCAAGCGCCGAGGACGGCACGAGGCCCTCGGGGTGTGCGCCGCAGCAGTCGTCCTCCATCGTCAAGACGAACTGCTCGATGCTCCCGGACGCCGCGCCCACGAAGGGCGCGTCCAGCTCCCGGAAGAGTGCGGCGAGCGATCCGCCGCTGTCGTCGCGCGCGATCAGGTTCTTGCCGTGCGAGACCGGGGTGCCGAAGACGTCCTTCGCCTCGTCCGGCATCCACTCCGTCTCGGCGATGCCGGCGTGCCGGTTGAGGCCCGACTTGCAGTACCGCAGCTTCATCGGGCTCTCTACCCAGACCCCCGACGTAATGATTTTTTCATTACGTCGACCCCCAGAGGTCCCGACCCTTTCCCCATGACTGGCTTTGCATCCTGAGTCGTTTTTTGACGCTCCCGAGGGCCGGTAAGGGCCCCCGGAGGCCGAAAATTAGGAAAAACCTCCCGTCGTGATTTTTTCATGACTCGAGGGGGTCTGGGTCGGGCTCTCTAGCGGGCCAGCCTCGGGCATGATGATGCGGCCCCGCCTCTGGAAGTACCAACGGGCGCGTGCCTCTGCGTCCCGCTCCTGATGGGCCTGTTTTCCACCACCACCACCATAAGTTGGAGGGGGAGGAGGAGGAGGAGGAGGAGGAGGGGGAGGAGGACGAGGAGGAGGAGGAGGAGGAGGAGGAGGAGGACCCCCTCCCCCTCCAACTTATGGTGGTGGTGGTGGAAAACAAGCCCATCAGCTCCCGCAGCAGCTGCCTCGCTCCGCCCGGCAGGGCGCACCAGGCCTCGGCTCGAGCCTTGACGTACCTGTCGAGGCCGAGCTCCTCGCCGGGGCCGTCTCCCGTGGGCCTCTCGGGGGCCTCTCCTCCTCCTCCTCTCCTCCTCCTCCTCCTCCTCCTCCCTCCTCCCTCCTCCTCCTCGCGAGCCTTGACGTACCTGTCGAGGCCGAGCTCCTCGCCGGGGCCGTCTCCCGTGGGCCTCGCAGGGTCGGGCGAAAGGGGGGGATAGCAAAGGGGGGGTTTGAGAATCAGCTCACGTAGCTGATTTTCCCGGCGCCTCCCGGCGCCGGACGCGGCCATGTATCGAGGAATGGGCCCCTCGGTAAGTCCGAAACCAGCTGCATGCAGCAGATTTCGTAACCCCCCCTTTCCCAATCCCCCCCTTTCGCCCGGCCCGAGCCTCGCAGGGTCCCAGGGCCACGGGATCTTGAAAGAGTGGCCGACGTTCATCGCCCCGACGAGGCGCCCAGGGTCCGTGTTCCGGACCGCCGCCTTCTCCGCCATCCTCGGGTCCACCCGCAGGCCCGGGCGGCCTGGCGTGCTGTTCTCCTGGAGGCAGGGAGGGGAGCGGCAGTAGCATGACCCGTCGGAACTCCGCGCGGCTGTCTTGGCTGTCTTGGATCGGCGAAGGCCCCCCGCGCCGGAGGCGCCGCCAGGGGGGCCCAGCGCCGATCCGAGCACCCCCGCGGAGCGTCAACAGCTGCTGCTCACCACGCTGCTTCTCCCTCGAGCTCCTGCAGGGCCCGCAGCCACGCCCACAGCAGGTCCATGTTGGTGCCGCCGGGCGGCCAGCCCAGAGCCCCGCGGCCTCGCGGGTCGAGGCGGCCGTTGGGCCGCGATGCGCCGCGCAGCACCCGCACGGCCCACAGGGTCTCGGCCTCCACGGCGCAGACCAGATTGCCCCGGTGCGAGAGCGTCCGCCGCCAGCCGCTGCGGGGCGCTGCTCACCGGGGGGCGAGGAGCGGGGGGGGGCCGACGAGGCCTGCACCTCTCGTGCCGCCTCGGGGCCCCAGGGGGCTCTTTGGGGCCCCAAAGGTGCACAAGAGGTGCGCCTTCCTTCACCCCCCCCCCACTTGCCCAGACCCCCGACGTCACATTCTTTTCGCAACGTCGACCCCCAAAGGTCTCGACCGTCCCCAGGACCATCTTTTCATCCCGAGTCGTTCTTGGTCACGGTCCTGGGGCCCTGCGGGTACCACCAGAGGCCGAACACGGCGCAACATTGCCCGTCGTGATCTCTCCATGGCTCGATGCGGGAGTCTTGGTGCCCCCCCCGCTGCGCAACGCCCGACGCTGCCCGCCGAGTGCGGCGCCAGCGCGGGGCCGCCCCCGCAGGCCGCGGGCGACCCGCCGCGGCGGGCGGCGCCCGCTGCCGCGCGGCAGGGGCTCGCGGCCAGCCGGGGCGCGTCGAGCAGCGTGCGTGGCAGCGCCGGGAGCCGCGGGGCCCCCGCCGCGGCCGCGGCGCGGGCGCCGCCGCGGGCGGCGGGGCCTCGCAGCAGCTGCTCGGCGGCGGGGCCCCGGGGCTCGCAGAGCCGGCGCGCCTTCTCGGCCAGGGACCACCACCAGGCCGGCTCCGCGAGCAGCTCCCACCACGGCGCCTCCGCCATGCCGCGCGCGGCTCGGCTCCACGTGGAGAGCGGCCCCAGGCGAGAGTGCCCCGTGGCGCGCGGCTTCAGGAGGCCGCGGGAGGCCCCATCCCCAGCGCGCAGGCCGGCGTTCGGGGAACTGCTGTGGGCCCGCACCCAGGGGCCACTCTGGCAAAGGGTCCCTCTTACGAGCAGCCGAATTGGGCTGTGGGGAGGTCCAGCCTGCTCTTCGCAGGAGGGGGCTCGAGGCATCGCGGGGTCGGAGGATGGAAGGACGGATGGATGGCACGCTCGTCGAAGCGGTGGCTGAAAGCAAACCTGGGGGCTCGAGAAACCATACGTCGTTCTGTCGGTCGTTCTGTCGCGGCCGCCCGAGACGAGGAGCGGGCCTAGGCCTCCAACAGGAGGCTCCACGACATAAATTTAAGGAGCGGCCCGAATACCCGAGCCCCTCCTGAGCCCAAAGCGTTCCTTATTTCAGAGTCTTGAATCAACTTCCCTTCGCCTCGGCGAGCACCCGCCGGGGAAGTCGGGGTCCCACGGCCATGCATGGTGAGGGCCCCGCGCGTGTCTCGCAAGTCTCGGATTGATGATCGCCGCCTCCCGCACTTCCCTCCCTCCCTCCCTCCTTCCCTCCTTCTTTCCCTCTTTCCCCTCTTACCTCCTCCTCCATCCATCTTCCTCCCATCCCCTTCTTCCCTCCCTCCCATTCCCACGGCTTCGGCACTCGTCCACCAGAGCCAGGCGTGCGCGGCCAGTCCGAATCCGCCGCCGAGTAAACGCGTCAAGTGGAGCGAGCCTCGAGCCGTTTTCGGGCCCTGGCTAGGCCAGCACAGCCTGCGGGAGGGGGGGCAGCAGCAGCAGCAGCAGCAGCAGCAGCAGCAGCAGCAGCAGCAGCAGCAGCAGGAAGGGGACGAGGGGGAGGGGTAAAACGCTAGAGTTAGGTCGGGCATGTCCCCCTACAGGCGGATCTTGGAGGAACAATGAAACATATGCAAAGCATATTCTAAAATAGTCAAAACATGCCCCCAAAAGTCGTCCCCATAATATTTTTGACAATTTTCGAACATTTCGCCTGTAGAGGGACGTGCCCGACTCAAAGCTAGAGCGGCGGTTTAGGTCGGCCCGGCTGCGGAAGAGGTGGGAGTGGGAGCAGGGGTCGGGGGCAGTTGTGCTGGGCGTGCTGGCGGTCGCTCCCCAGGGCCCAGGAAAAGGGAGGAGGAGCAGGAGCAGGGGGGAAGGGGGGGGGGGTGGACAAGGAGCATGAGGTTGACCTTTCACTCGCGGGCAGGGGGGAAGGGGGGGGGCTGGACATGGAGGAGCAGGAGCAGGGGGAAAAGGGAAGAGGAGCAGGAGCAGGGGGAAGGGAGGAGGAGCAGGAGCAGGGGGGAGGGGAAGGGGGGGTGTTGGACAAGGAGGACGAGGTTGACCTTTCAGTCGCGGGCAGGGAGGCACGCCGAGCTGGCCGCCGGGCCCCATGGCCTCCATCCTCTGAAGCTCGAGGCCCCCGATCGACGGACACTACCTTTGGTGAGGGCTGAGGGCTTCGGAGTGGGCAGCGTCCTGCAACAGATGGCCCTGCCATGAGGATGGGGGCTGCCATAAATACGCTTTCGCACTGTGCGCCTCTTGCCGCCCTGTGACAGCCGTCTTTTTTTGACCTATGGTTCCCGACCTTCGAACCCCGCCGAGGGAGTCCAAAAACCTGCGCAACCTCCTCGATCCTCGTTGTCCTCCTCCCTCCTCTTCCTCCTCCCCAATTCTCGGGCGCCATATGGAACCGTATTCGGACCTCTTCGGGTTCTTTTGGGTTTTTTGGCCGCCGTGTTGGGGGCCTCTTGGGCTGTCTTGGCTGCTTCTTGGGGTCTGATTGGGCCGTCTTGGGGGCCTCTCAGGCCGTCTCGGTGCGGTCTTGGGAGCCTCTTGGGCCGTCTTGGGGGCCCCGAAGCTCGAACGCGCGAGTGCTTCGAAATCCTTAGAGCACGTGTGAGAAATCAATGGTTCTGGAATCTTGAATCTTGAAGCGCTCTTGGGGGTCCTCGTGGGGCCCTCTGGGGGCGTCTTGGGGGCCTTTGGGGCTAGCCTGAAAGCATCTTGGACAATTATGGGGCGTCCTTGGGCCCTTTTGAGAGCACCTTGGGCCGTCTTGGGTCCGTCTTGGGTTAACTCGGAGCCTTCTTGGACTGTCTCGAGACCCTCTGAGGAACCACTGGAGCCGCTTTAAGGCTCTCTGGCAACCTAGGGCCCAGGTGCCCACGCACACCCGCCAAGGCGCATTGTCGACTTATGTGGACGGAAGCATTCTCCCTCTCACTCACTTCTTGGTCCCAGAGCTCTGGCCCACTTCCGTGGACCCAGCCCTTCTTCTTGGGTCGATTTGTGATGGCCCTGGGGCAAGACAACCACCACCGGAGAGCCAAACTTGGCAACACCCAGCCTCTTCCAGAAGTCTTCAGCAGTCTCTGGAAGCCCCCGCAAGTCCCCCGAGGTCTCTGGGGAGGTCTCCAGAGGCTCCCGAAAGACAAACAAGCGCAACTACTTGACGCTCACCCCCTTCCCAAACATCCTGCGCTTCGTTTTCTGAGATGCGTGGGCGCCTGAACCTCTTGACCCCTGCCCCAAGGCCAATCTTTGATCCCGGATCTATCTGGGCCGTCCCGAGGCCCGGAACCGGCCTCCAGGCGCCAAAAGCGGCGATAAACCAGCCGCACCAGTTTCTCCGAGGCGCCGGATGCCTTGGTCCCCCCCCTCCTCCCTCATGCCACTCCTGCTCAGAAGAAATAACAAAACAATATAAGCGTAAACTTTCGGGGCTCCGCGCGGATCTCTTGGATGTGCGCTGGGCCCTCCTCCCTGTCGCGCAGGCGCCGCGACAGCCCCGATCCGAGAAATCTGCGCGGAGCTTCGACAATGTATGTTTATCCAATTTCTTCTCTTCGACCTCCTCCCCTGCGATCTGACGTCACGAACAAATCGCAACATCGCGACGCATCACCTGCACCTTCGCGACAAATTGCAAGCGTACTCCAGATTTCGTCATAAAGGGAGGGGGGTCTCATTTCGGGGGGGGGGTCTCTTCCAGGCTATCTTGGAGGGCCTGGGGGATCTGGGGACGATGTTTTGGAGGGTTCTCCCACGGGGGAGGTCTGAAATGGCTTGTCTTGGAGGGTCCAAACCCCCTCCCTTTTATTACGAAATCTGGAGTGTCCCTCTTCCTGGGGCACTTTTCGAGCCGGACCGATCTGGGAGGGCCCCTGGGCCCGAAGCAGGGCCAACGCGCCCGCTGCAAAGCAGCACGCGCGACCTCCATCTCGGGGCCCCGCCGCGCCGAGGGCTCCGAGGGCGGCTCCTCCGAGCAGCCTCCGCCGGAGACCTCCGTCGTGCAGCGCGCCACGCGCCCGGCGCCGCCGCCTGCGCAGCCGCCGCCACCGTCGCCATCGCCTTCGCCATCGCCTTCGCCGTCACCGTCGTCGTCGCCGCCGTCGTCGCCGCCGTCGTCGCCGCCGCCGCCGCCGTCCACGTCGTCGCCCCTCCTCGCGCTCTTCAGGGCGTCTGGGCCCTGCCTCGTCGCCACGGCTTGGGCCGTCTCGAGGTCCTGATCGGAAAGAGCTCCACGGCAGGTGCAGAACATGAGGAAGATGAGCAGGTTGAGGAAAACGATGACGGTGATGCTGGTGAGCAGGAGGCTGAGGGGGGGCAACAGTAGCACTACGATGAGGAAGATGAGGATGAGGAGGTGGTGGAGGTGCAAGAGGGCGATGTTTTCGGCGGCTTCCTGTGGTTTTGGGATGTCTTCGGAAGGCATTCGAAGGCTCCTGGGGGCCTCGAGCACTTTTCGAAGGGTGAGATGGAAGAGATAGAGGAGAGGAAGGAAGAGGCATAAGGGATGACTATATGATGACAATGTTATGCAATCATGCTGGCAATACTGCTGGCAATGATGATGAGGATGATGATGCTGCTGCTGCTGCTGATGCTGATGCTGATGCTGATGCTGCTGATGATGATGATGATGATGATGATGATGATGATGATGATGATGATGATGATGATGATGATGATGCTGATGCTGATGCTGATGCTGATGCTGATGCCCATGCCGATACCGATGCTGATGCTGCTGCTGATGGTGGTGGTGGTGATGGTGATCTTGATGATGGTGGTGAGGTTGGTTGTGCTGTTGCACTCTCACTTCTGAAGAACCATTTTTGTTGACCATTGCTGATTCTCCCTCGCCGGTGCGCGTTGTCTTTTTTCAATTGAAGTGCCTCCCCGGGGCTCGCACCCTTTTTTAACAAAGGGGAGATTCCTGCTCAAACTGCGTCCTTGGTCCTTGGCTCCTGTTTTAGAGCAACAGCGGTTTTCGCCTTATACTTCATCACAATCTTTTCAAAATCGCGCTCCCGCTTGGGACTCCCTCAAGCATTTACCCATGAACCGCGCACTCGCTCAGGACTTCCTTGCAATTTGCTGAAGCGTCGCGCCCTCGACGCCCAGGAATCGCGCTCCCGCGCGAGACCTCCTCACAACTTACTCAGGACGCGTGCTCTCGCCCGAGGCTTCTTCGCAATCTGCGGTTCGCTTCAATGCCCCGCCCACCCCCCCCCGTCCGACCGACCAACCTGTTGGAGTTCACCCGCCCGACCCGCCCGAGAGGGTCCGCCCGTTCACCTGCTCGAAGCCCGCCCGTCCGCTCCAATGTCCCGCATGACCCGCTCCCTAGGGCCCGCCCGCCCGACCAGTCCGTTAGGGTCCGCCCGCCCGACCATCCCTTGAGAGTCCGCCCGTCCGCGTGCTTGGAAGCCCTCGCGCCCGGTCCGCCAGTCAGGGCAGGCCCGCCCGACCTGGTGGTCGGTGGCGGTCAGGGCCCGATCGCCAAAATCATGGCTTCTCTCTCGTCCCCTTCCCGCTACATCTTTTTCGCCCTCGATCCTCCCCCCTCCCTCTTGCCCCCTCGCCTTCCTCGCTCCCTCCTCCTCTCCTGGCTCTCATCCTTTTCTTTCTTCACCTGCCTCCCTATTTTAGAGGCCGCGCCAAGTGCCCGTGGCAGGGCTCGAGGAAGGGGCCCGAGGCTCTTCGCTGGCCTCCCTGGGTCCCGCGGGCACGTGTGCTCGCCAGCTCCCCCGGAGTCCCCTGAGGCCCCGCAGGGGCACGAGCAAGCTGGAGGCGACGGGGGGGGGATCTGAACCGGACGGGGCCCCGGAAAATCGTTGAAGAGATAGGGGGCGAAAGCCAACCAATCCGCCCCAGATCGGTCCACGGACCCCTCCCGGGGTCCATCCAGGGCCAGGGTTCCCCCCCCCCGATCGATTCCTGGCAGTCTTGGGGCCCGAGGACGCTCCCCGGACGCCGGAAACCAGTGCTGGGCCACCTCAGCCCTCCAGGCGGCTCCAGCCAGCAACAACTCCGGGCCCACCACAGGCGGCAGCCGCCGTCTCAACCTCGTGTGTGGGGGCGTGTCTGCCCCGAAGGAGGCGCGGAGGCAGCAGCGAGGAGGGCGAGACCGACAGCACCAGCTTGCGAGGAGCGAGCGGAGGGCACTCCCCCCGCCAACGTCCGGACCACAGACGTCCGACGGCTTGCCTTCATCGGTACGGGCCCCCCAGAAGTCCCGCGACGGCGACGGCGACGAGGACGAGAAGGCGTCGGCGACGACGCTGGCGGCGACAGCGACGACCAGGGCGACTGCTAGGAAGATCACCGCGGCCCCTTTCCCCAGGGCTGGCTCTTCATGCCGAGCGATTTTTTGGCGCCCCCGTGGCCCGGTGAGGCCCCTTTTTTTCTTTTGCTTTTCAAAACATTTGGAGTGGGGGGTGCTCGTCGCCACAGGTTGATCCGCCTCGAAATCGAGGTCAAGTCGGGGTGGGACAGAGGGTATGGGGGAGGGAGAGAGGGGGCTGACGAGCTAGGTGCCCTCGCGCTGTCGGGGATGAGCAGGAGGGTGAGCAGGAGGTAAAGGAAGAGGATGAGGAAGGAGGAGGACGTGGACGAACAACAGCAGCAACAGGAGCTGGAGCGGAAGGAGCGGGAAAAGCAGGAGGACCTGGGGAAGGCGGAGAAGCGGAATGGAAGGGGACGACAACCATGGATCCATGAAACTGGTCCGCGCTAGGGCGAGACTGCCACTTTGAATGACGGACGCAAATCGCCGATTCTAGGAACCACGATGCAACGGCATCACAATTTTCAAGGACCGAAAGAGTGCGAATGGCAAAAAGCCATCTGACACCAACTTTTGACGTCAGGTGTAAACAACAATATGCGGAGAGGGCGGCGCATCTTCCACACAGAGTCGATGGAGGAGGGAGAATATTCAGCATTCATATGAACTAATTGTGAAGTGGGAGGGGGAGGAGGAGGAGGAGGAGGAGGAGGAGGAGGAGGAGGAGGAGGAGGAGGAGGAGGAGGAGGAGGAGGGGGAGGAGGAGGGAGGAGGAGGAGGAGTAGGAGTAGGAGTCAAGCTAGCCACCTCGAGCGAGTCAAGCATGGCATGCCCATTCCCACCCGCCCTCCCACACTATAAGAAACGTGCCGGCGCAACCTGGGACCGAAGTCGATCGGCAAAGAGGTTTGCCACACCTGATGCAGCCGCGATGGTGGTTACCGATAGGAAATTGCTGGCGCGTCCCAAAGACTGCGCTGGCATTTCAGCACGAGCTGAGGAGGCCCCAGGAGGTCCCAGGCCCTAGGAGGTTGCAGGAAACCCTAGCGAACCCCAGGAAACCCTAGGAGGCTTCAGGAGGGCCCAGGAAGCCCCAGGAGGTTCCAGGAGGCTCCAGGAAGCTTTCGGAAGTGTCAGGAAGCCCCCGGGACTCCCAGGAACCCCCAGGATGCTTCAGGAGGCCCCAGGAGGATCCACGAGGCCCTGGGAAGGCCCCGGGAAGCCCCAGGATGCTCCAGGAAACCCTGGGAAGCCCCAGGGGCCCTCGGCGCTCGACGAAGGGGCGAGCGAACAATGTGCGCCGCACCTTAGCGGGAGTGCAACTTTCAGAAAACATGCGCGCGGCCCCGAAGCGGGAGCGACATTTTGCCCTGTCGCGCGCTATGTGCACCGCGCCCCATTGCTGCCATGCATTTCGCAAAACCGACGACAAGAAAGTCCTCGCTGAGAAGAAACATGTCGACTTTGTATTAGTTTTTGATAGGTAGGATGGCCGCTCCCGCTTGGGGTTGCCCCAAACGTCCGCGCGCGATGTGCGCCGCGTCCCGCTCCCCCTACGCATTTCGCATCGTCGACGACAAGACAGGCCATGTTGAGAGGAACAACGGAGGTTTTCTTTGGGTTTTTATCAGTCAGGATGGGGGGGCCCGGATTGACGTCCGCGCGCGATGTGTGTTTCGTCCCGTTCCTGCCACGCATGTCGTATCGTCGACGACAAGACAAGCCAAATTAGGATGGGAGGGCCTGGATTGACGGCCGCGCGCGATGTGCGTTTCGTCCTTTTCCTGCTACGCATTTCGCATCGTCGACGACAACACAAATGGCCATGTTGAGAGAAAAAACGACGACATCGCATTGATTTGTTATAGTTCGGACGGGAGGGCCCAGATTAACAGCCGCGCGCGATGTGCGCCGCGTCCTGTTCCTGCTACGCATGTCGCATCGTCGACCACAAGAAAGGCCATGTTGAGAGAACAAACAACGACTTTGTATTGATTTTTTACAATTCGGATGGGAGGGCTCGGATGGGGCCGCTATCGGCCGGCCAGAGGGGGGAGTAAGAGTATACTCCAATAAGAAATAAGGATAGGAGTAGGAGTCAAGTAAGCCAGCTCGAGCGAATCAAGCATGGCATGCCCATTTCCACCCGCCCTCCCACAACATAACATAAGAAACAGTGCTGACACAACTGGGGGCCGAAATCAAACGGGCAAGGTGGTTTGGCACACCTGATGCAGCCGCGATGGCGGTTACCAATGGGGAATTCCTTGCGCGTCTCAAAGGCTGCGCTGGCATTTCAACACGGGCCGAGGAGGCCCCAGGAGCCCCAGGAAGCCTCAGGAGGCCCCAGGAGGGCTCAGGAGGCCCCAGCAGGTTGCAGGAACACCCAGCGAACCCCAGGAGGCCCTAGGAGGTCCCATGAAGCTTCAGGAAGCCCCAACAGGTGTCAGGAAACCCCGGGGCATCCTAGGAAGCCCCAGGAAGCTTCAGGAGGCCCCAGGAGGATTCACGAGGCCCTGGGGAGGCCCCGGAAAGCCCCAGGATGTTCCATGTGACCCTGGGCAGCCCCATGGGGCCCTCGGCGCTCGACGAATTGGCGAGCGAAAAATGTTGTAGTAGCGGCAGTAGTAGAAGTAGTAGAAGTAGTAGTAGTAGTAGTAGTAGTAGTAGTAGTAGTAGTAGTAGTAGTAGTAGTAGTAGTAGTAGTAGTAGTAGTAGTAGTAGTTAGTAGTAGTAGTAGTAGTAGTAGTTAGTAGTAGTAGTAGTAGTAGTAGTAGTAGTAGTAGTAGTAGTAGTAGTAGTAGTAGTAGTAGTAGTAGTAGTAGTCGTAGTCGTAGTCGTAGTCGTAGTCGTAGTCGTAGTCGTAGTCGTAGTCGTAGTAGTAGTCGTAGCCGTAGTAGTGTCGTAGTAGTAGTAGTAGTAGTAGTAGTAGTAGTAGTAGTAGTAGTAGTAGTAGTAGTAGTAGTAGTAGTAGTAGTAGTAGTAGTAGTAAGTAGTAAGTAGTAAGTAGTAGGTAGTAAGTAGTAGTAGTGAGTAGTAGTAGTAAGTAGTAGTAGTAGTAGTAAGTAGTAGTAGTAAGTAGTAGTAGTAAGTGTAGTTTATCGTCGTAGTCGTGGTGTAGTGTAGTAGTTGATGTCGTCGTCGTTGTCGTCGTAGTTGTCGTAGTTAGTAGTAGTAGTAGTAGTAGTAGTAGTCCATTAGTAGTAGTTAGTAGGTAGTAGTAGTAGTAGTAGTAGTAGTTAGTCGTAGTAGTAGTATAGTAGTAGTAGTACGGAGTATAGTAGTAGTATAGTAGGTAGTCGTTAGTTTGTAGTAGTAGTAGTAGTTGTCGTTAGTAGTAGTCGTAGTCGTGTAGTAGTCAATAGTAGTAGTAGTTAGTAGTAGTAGTAGTAGTTGTGTACTATAGTAGTAGTTAATAGTAGTAGTCGTTTTAGTAGTAGTAGTTAGTTGTAGTTGGCGTTGTTGTAGTAGTAGTCGTAGTAGTTTAGTTAGTTAGTTAGTCGTAGTAGCAGCCAGTAGTAGTAGTAGTAGTAGTAGTCGTAGTAGTCGTTTAGTAGTAGTAGTAGTAGTAGTAGTAGTAGTAGTAGTAGTAGTAGTAGTAGTAGTAGTAGTAGTAGTAAGTAGTAGTAAGTAGTAGTAAGTAGTAGTAAGTAGTAGTAAGTAGTAGTAAGTAGTAGTAGTAGTAGTAGTAGTAGTAGTAGTAGTAGTAGTAGTAGCTGAGGGGCTGTTTGGTAGCCTGTGTGTTTTCGCTGTGCTGCGTTTAACTTTTTGTGCTACTTCTTTGCTGCGCTGTTGCTTGTCTCATGTTTGCTGTTGGTTGTATGTGTTGTTCCGCTGCCATGCGTGTGTGAACCTCCCACGTGCGTTGAACCATGAGCAGGAGTATGATGATGAGGAGGAGGGGGAAGGATCAGTCGGAGATAACAGCACCATAACCATTGAAAAACCAATAAAACCAAACCAAATTCAATTAATCCCTGTGAGGGTTCCAAAAGAACCCAAAAAACCAATCATTTCGCAACTTAGTCGGTCTGGGGCTCGGGGGGCTGGGAATCCAAAAACATTGGAAAACAATTGAAAAACCAAAAAAATCTAAAATAATCCAATTAATCCCTGTGAGGATACCCAAAAAACAAAAAAACAATTATTCTGCAACTTAGTCGGTCTGGGGCTCGAGGGGCTGGCGGGCCATCTTCAAGCCGACTAAGTTCCGGAATAATTGGTTATTTTGTTTTTTTTGGTACCCGCACAGGGATTAATTGGATTTTTTTTTGGATTTCTTTGGTTTTTTCAAAGGTTGTCCAATTATTTTGGATTTCCAGCCCCACGAGCCCCAGACCGACTAAGTTGCAGAATACTTGGTTATTTTTGTTTTTTTGGAACCCTCACAGGGATTAATTGGATTTGTTTGGATTTCTTTGGTTTTTCAATGGTTTTGGCGCCTCCGCTAGCGAAATTGGTGGACGCTGTGGGGGGATGGGGAGCGGATGAGGAGAGGGCAGAGGAGGAGGGCGAGGAGGAGTAGGAGGAGGAGAAGGAGGAGGTCCAGAGTGAAGCCGGGGTGCATCAACGATGCTGCAATGCACCCTCCCGTAGGAGGAGCAGGACGATGATGACGACGAGGAGGAGGAGGAGGAGGAGGAAGAAACTCACAGTGGAGCCAGGATGCATCAACGATGCTGCAATGCACCCTCCCGTAGGAGGAGCACGAGGAGGAGGAGGAGGAGGAAGTTGCAGCCGAGTTGATGGGAGTCGATTATTGTACCAATTTCCTTTTCAATTTCACCAGACATCCGAGGTAGTTGTCGAATTCCGAGGCGCACGGTTTTCTGAAGTCGCGGAGAGAGAACAGAAGCCAGGATGCATCAACGATGCTGCGCTGCACCCTACCGACCCTACCGTCCCACGTTCCCTCCGCACATGTCCATGCAAGCATTCCCTTTCACAACTGAACGTGCGATGTCGAAAAAATAGTCGCCCCCAAGGCCTGCATTCATGAGAGAGCTCCGGAGATGTCGGAGAGATGGGAGCATCCCTCCAACCTCCTCCTCCTCCTCCTCCTCCTCCTCCTCCTCCCAATCCCTGTCCCTCTGCACCAACTTCTCACTCAGCCTCCTCATTCGCCTCCTCCTCCTCCTCCTCCTCATCGTCCTCCTCTTACTCTTTATCCTCACTCTTCCTCCCTCTTCCTCCTCCTCGTGCTCCTCATCCTCCTCCTCATCCCCCTCCTTCGCTCGGCATAAGAGATGAGCGCAGTCACCGTATGTTCGGTAGTTAGCACTGCGAGACGCGATGGGCACATCACTGCCTCAAAACACGCTCCATCATCACCGCTGCCACCGTCATCGTCGTCGTCGTCGCTGCGCGGGCGTT
>CAUYUJ010007557.1:463389-500634 GCA_963575745.1 Prorocentrum cordatum | reverse complement strand
AGAAATCCCATAGATGTGCCACCAGACTGTCAAGAGGGCCAAAGGCCAAGGAGGCCTCTAGGACGACCCCAAGAGCTCCCAACGAAGGAATCAAGAACTCATTCAAGACGACGCGGGGAGTCTCAAGGATGCCTCCAAGACGACGAGGAAGGCCCAACGAACCCACCACCAGGCCCCAGGACGCTGCCGAAAGGGCAAACAATCTAGAGAGCCATATGGCTTTTGGGTGAGTTCTTCGTGCCAGTGGCTCTGCTTCGAAGATCGCACACGGGGGCATCAAGACGGCCCTTGGACTCAACAGCATGTTCTGACAATTGCGCAAGGCGTCCCTGACGTTGCCTCAACATGTCCAGAGATGATTCCTATACCGTTGAGTATTGCCGAACATGGCCTCGTGTGGCTCCATGGTGATCCTACGAGGCCCGAGTATGGCCCAACGAGAACCCAAGAGGACCCCCAGAATCCCAAGGCGAAACTAGACGGCCCCAACAGCTGGGGGCTAGCGGCAGAGGGCGCAGCCCTTCAGATGGGCCAAACTGAGGTTCTGCCGGCAAGGAAAAAGCCGATTCGAGGGCAGGGTTGAGAAACTTTGCGACCTGCATGCGGCAGCATTCTAGCAACAGCGCATCTCTGCTGAACGCATTGCTCAACCAGTGCCCCTCGCAGCCTAGCAATACCACAACGATAATGACGACACAGCTCTGCACCTCGCTCTATTCTCCTCTGCTTGGCACCCCGCACGCGATACTGGAAACCGCTTGCGAGAGCGAGAGAGAGAGAGTGATAGAACGAGAGAGAGAGAGAGAGAACATACAACAAACATAGAGAGAGAGAGAGAGAGACACACATACATCTATGCACAGAGCGAGCGAGCAAGGGAGATAGAGAAATAAGCAGAGAGAGACATATATGGAAAGAGATAGAGAGAAACATAAACAAACAACCAACAGAGAAATAGAGAGAGAGAGACACACATACATGCATACAGCAGCAGTTGGAAAGGGAATCGATTATCACATACATATATACATATATATGTGTATATATATTCCAGGCACTGCATGCACTTAGGCTTCCTTACTTCTGTTATGAGGAACTGGGCCGTGTCTTCGGTCTGGAGACTGTGTGGCCGCCGTCGCCGCCCCGTCGCAGCCCGTCGTCTGGGCCGTGGCTTCGGTCTGGTGGCTATGTGGCCGCCGTCGCCGGCCCGTCGCCGCCTCGTCGCCACCGGTCGTGCGGGTCTGTCTGCCGCTCTGGCCGCTCTGTGGCCGCCGTCGCCGCCCTGTCGCCGCCTCGTCGCCGCCCGTCGCTTCGGCATGTTTGCCGCTCTGGCGGTTCTGTTTCCGCCGACGCCCGCACCACATAGATTCTCCTTTCTCAAAGAAAATAAACTCTACCCCCCCCTGGAGTTATCGCCCCCCCTTCCGGGTTGGTAAATCACGCATGATTCTGACCACATGTCCATCCTAAATATGAAATCGCAATGTCCCAGGCCAAATGGTATCCCCCCCTGAGGTTCTACAAAAGCACTATGCGGTGAATTTTTTTGTTCTAACATAGCATTTTTTCGCGAATCCCTTGCAAAAAAACAGCGAAGTGCACACGCGCGCGTCGTCGCGCGCGCATGCCGAAATCTTTCAGAAACCTTCGGTGCCGGAAGGATTTCGCAATCGAGTTTCCAAAACAACATACAAAAACAAAGGGTTTCGTAACACCGATTTGCTAAAAAAGCTTACGCGCGAGCATTTGCGAAATCTTAAGAAAACCATCGGTTTTTCAATAATTTCACAACATGCTACCAAACGGGCGTCGCGCGCGCGCATGTCGAAATCTGTCGAACGCCCTTGCGGGTGTGCCGTCGCGAGACTCCTCAGCCAGAAAAATGGGACGAAGTGCAGACGCGCGCGTCGTCGCGCGCGTACGCCGGAATCCTTCAAAACCCATCGGTTTCGGAAGGATTTCAAAATCGCGCGTCCAAAAAACCTACAAAAAACACAATATTTCGCAACACGGATTTTCAACAAAAACGTGCGCGCGCGCTCTTGCGGCGTCGTCGTCGTCGTCGTCGTCGCCGTCCTCCCTCCTCCCGCGTCGTCGTCGTCGTCGCCTACGTCGTCCTGTATCTTTCCTCGTGATCATCGTCGTCGTCCTTTTTGGCGTCGTGGTCGTTTCTGTCGTCGTTGTCGCCGTGGTCGTCCTTCCTCCTCCTCCCTCGTCGTCGTCGTCGTCGTCCGTCGTCGGCGTCTCGTCGTCGTCCCTCCTATTTCGTCGCCGTCGTCGTCGTCGTTGTCGTCGTCGTCTCGTCGTCGTCTTCCCTCCTCCCTCGTCGTTGTCGTCGTCGGCGTCGCCGTCCTTCCTC
The DNA here is from genome assembly GCA_963575745.1 of Prorocentrum cordatum. Lineage (NCBI taxonomy): Eukaryota > Dinophyceae > Prorocentrales > Prorocentraceae > Prorocentrum > Prorocentrum cordatum. The sequence continues at coordinate 498,275 of CAUYUJ010007557.1, read as the reverse complement.
CTTCTTCGTCGTTCGCGTCGTCGCCGTCCTCCCTCCTCCCTCGTTGTCGTCGTTGTCGTCGTTGTCGTCGTTGTCGCCGTCGTCGTCCTCCCTCCTCCCTCGTCGTCGTTTTCGTTGGCGACGTCGTCGTCGTCCTCGTCGTCGTCGCTGGCGTCGGCGTCGTCGTCTTCGTCGTCGTCGACGTCGGCGTCGTCGTCGTCGCCGCCGTCGTCGTCGTCGTCGTCGTCGTCGTCGTCGGCCGTCTTGCTTCTCTGGCTTTCTTGGGGCATTCTTGAGACGCCCCCGAGGGCTCCAAGACGACCCCGGAACGATATTTGTGCTCGGTCCCGCATGGGTTTTGCAAACCAAGTTGCGGGTGGGTGGGTGGGATGATTGCGCGAGCAGTGGAGTTGACAACTTCAAGTTCGGCAAGTGATTGATTGCAGCACATAGATTCTCCTTTCCATTAGAAGAAATAGGTTATACCACCCTCCCCCCCAAAGTTAAACACTCACCTTTTCGTATCGCAATCTACATATGATTCGGTCCATTCATACTATCCCAGCTAAGCCGGTATCACCTCCCCCGCCATCCTGTGCAACAAGCACTATGCGCGCAGTGGTCTATCAATCACAAGTTTTCAAGAATCCCGTTGCAACAAATGAAACGAAGTGCACACACGCGCGTCGTCGCGCGCGCATGCCGCATTCCTTTAAAAACCTTTGGTTTCGGAAAGGCTTAAATCAAGTTTCCAACAAATATATACAAAACACAAGGTTTCGCAACACAAAAACCACAACTGAATTTTTAAAACTGTTTACGCGCACGCTGTTGCGAAATCCTAGGAAAACAATGGGTTGTTCAATCTTTTGAAAATGCAACCAAACGGGCTTCGCGCGCGCATGTCGAAATGGTTCGGACGCCCTTGCGCGCGTGCCGTCGCCAGAATCCTTTGCAAGAAATGAAGCGAAGTGCACGCGAGCGCGTCGTTGCGCGCGCATCCCGAAATCCTTCCAAAACCTTCGGTTTCGGAAGGATGTCAAAATCGAATGTCCAAACAGCATACACAAATAACGGGTTTCGCAACACGGGTGTTCAACAAAAGAGTGCGCGTGCGCTCTTGCGAATTCTTAAGAAAACCATATGTGATTCAACATGTTCGTAACATGCTACCAAACAGGCTTCGCGCACGCGCATGTCGAAATCGTTCGAACGACGTTGCGCGCGTGCTGGGGTGGCACGATCCGTGTCAAAAAATACCATGCGAACCACTCTCGCGCGTCTGCCGCGCGCGCACTTCGAACTCCTTTCAAAACCTTCATCACCGACGCGAAGACGCTGTCAACGTCGTCGGCGTGATCAGCATCGGCGCCGTCACTGGCCTTGCCGTCGTCGCTGCCAGCATCGTCGCCACCATCGCTACTATCATCACCATCGTGTCTAGAATTTTCGACGTTGCCATGATACCGCGCCCGCCCAAGTCGCCGACTCGCACTCAAGTGGCTGCTGGGATGTGCCGAGCGGTCAACACCACCGCGGCCGCGTCGTTCGCGCCGAACTACCTGGCCACTGCGCGCGCGCATGCGCGGGCTGGCGCGGCCGCAGAGATGCACAAGCCAGCGCCGAACACTCATCGCAATCGCCGCCGCATGAGGTTTGCAAACCAAGTTCCGGGTGGGTGGGATGTTTGCGCGAGCAGTGGAGTGGACAGTTCACTGCGAACAGAAATGAAATTTCCTTTCTAAACGAAAAATTGGTTCTACCCCCCTCCCGCCCTCCTGGACTTGAAGGCTTCGTATTGCAATTTGCATATGATTCTGCCCGGTGGCCCATACTAACTATGAGTTTGCAAATCCCAGCTAAGCCGTTCATCGCCCCTCCCCGGCAACCCCTGCAAACAAAAATGCGCGCACATTCATTTATCAAAACCATAAGTATTCAAATAACCGTTTGCAGAAAAATGGGGCGATGTGCACTCGTGCGCGTCGTCGCGCGCGCATGCCGCAATCCTTCAAAAACCTTTGGTTTAATCAAGTTTCCAACAACAACATACAAACGCACACGCTTTCGTAACACAAGAAATACAAAACATACAACTGAATTTCTAAAACAGTTTACGCGCACGCTCTTGCGAAATCCTAAACAAAACCATCGGTTTTCAATATCTTTTAAAATGCAACCGAACGGGCTTCGCGCGCGCATGTCGAAATCGTTCGAACGCCCTTGCGCGCGTGCCGTCGCGAGACTCCTCTACAAAAAACGGGACGAAATGGACACGCGCGCGCGTCGTCGCGCGCGCATGCCGGAATCCTTCAAACATCTTTGGTTTCGGAAAGGTTTCAACATCGAACGACTAAAAGACATACAAACACACAGGGTTTCGCAACACGGATTTTCAACAAAAGCGTGCGCGCGCGCTCTTGCGTCGTCGTCGTCGTCGTCGCTGTCCTCCCTCCTCCTCGTCATCGTCGTCGTCGTCGTCTGTGTTTATGTTTCCTCGTCGTCGTCGTCGTCCTCTCTGGCGTCGTCATCGTTTCCGTCGCCGTTGTCGCCGTGGTCGTCCTTCTTCCTCCATCGTCGCCGTCGTCGTCTGTCGTCGGAGTCTCGTCGTCGCCCCTCCTATTTCGTCGCCGTCGTCGTCGTCGTCGTCGTCGTCGTCGTCGTCTTCCCTCCTCCCTCGTCATTGTCGTCGTCGGCGTCGCCATCCTCCCTCCTTCTTCGTCGTTCGCGTCGTCGCCGTCCTCCCTCCTCCGTCGTCGTTGTCGTCGTGCTATCTGTCGTCGTTCTCCCTCCTCCGTCGTCGTCGTCATCGTCTTTGTTGGCGACGTCGTCGTCGTCGTCGTGTTCGTCGTCGTCGACGTCGGCGTCGTCTTCGTCGTCGTCGTAGTCGTCGTCGGCGTCGTCGTCGTCGTCGCTGTCGTCGTCGGCGTCGGTGCCAAGTGCCATGTGGTACCTACCGTCACGATCTTAAGAGGTCTTGCGATCAAGTTGCGGGTGGGAGGGTGGGATGTTTGCACGAGCAGTGGAGAAGAGCTGCAAGACAGTCAAGGTGAATTGCACAACATAGATCGCAAAACGTATTCGGCACCACCTATATTGAACAGCGTGCACCGACTGCACATCATAGCCTGTACAACATCGACTGTCCAACATGTACTGCACAGCACAGGTTGTCCGCATATATCGCACCACATAGATTGCACAACCTAGGTTGCACTACGTAGCATTCACAACACAGACTCCGCACCATATATCAAGCACCATGGACAGCGCACGATGGTTTGTGCAACACCTATTGCTCTCACAACATACACTGGACAGCATAAAACTGCCACATGGATCACGCAACATATATTGCCCCAGATCGCGTGCACAAAATGTATTCCCCTTTTTTTTAAAAAAAATAGGTTCTACCCCACCCCCCCCGGACTTATCCATTCCCCTTTTGATATTGCAATTTACATATGATTCTGCCCATCGTCCATCCTAACTGTGAATTCATACTACCCCAGCTAGGCTGGTATCGCCCCCCCCCCCCGCCATCCTCTGCAACAAATACTATGCGCGCGCACTCGTTTATCAAAATTCATAAGTTGCCAAAAACCCCTTGCAAACAAAAAGGGCGAAGTGCACGCGCGCGCGTCGTCGCGCGCGCATGCCGAAATCCTTCAACAACCAACGGTGTCGGAAGGAATTCGAAATCGAGTGTCTAAAACACATAAAAACACATGGTTTCGCAATCGGTGTTTAACATTATATATATATATATATATATATATATTATGCGCGCGCTTTTGCGATGTTTGTGTATATGTATATACAATATATAGTACATAGTTATATGTATATATATATATACATAAATAGGCCATTGGTTCCTCAATGTTTCCAAAACGTACTACCAAACGGGCTTCGCGCGAACGCATGTCGAAACCGTTCGGGCGCCCTTGCGCGCGTGCCGACGCGAGAATCCTCTGCAACAAATGGGACGAAGTGCGCGCGCGTTTTGTCGCGCGCGCATGCCGGAATCCTTCAAAAACCTTCGGTTTCGGAAAGATTTCAAAGGCGAATGTCCAAAACATGCAAGAACACGGGTTTCAAGATCGAATGTCGGAAGAATTTTTTGCCAGCTGATTTGCAACAGGAGCGTGCGTTTCAACATTTTCGTAAAATGGTACCGAACGGACTTCGCGCGCGCATGTCGAACTCGCTCGAACGCCCTTGCACGCGTGCTGGGGTGGCACGATCCGTCTCAAGTAATACCATGCGGTCTACTCTCGCGCGTCTGCCGCGCGCGCATGTCGACCTCCTTCTCAAACCTTCATCACCGACGCGAAGACGCCGTCATCGTCGCCGGCGTGATCAGCATCGGCGCCGTCACTGGCTGCCCCGTCGTCGCTGTCAGCATGGTCGCCAACATCGCTACTATCTCTATCGCGTCTACCGCTGTCGACGCTGCCATGACGCCACGCCTGCCCAAGTCGCCGACTCACACTGACGTGCCCGCTGGGATGTGCCGAACGGTCAGTGTCACCGCGTTCGCGTGGCTCGCGCCAAACTACCTGGCCGCTGCGCGCGCGAGCATGAGCGGGCTAGCGCGGCCGGATGCACCAGCCAACGCTAAGCACTCATCGCAATCGCTTCCGCCTGGGGTTTGCAAACCAAGTTGCGGGTGGGTGGGTGGGATGTTTGCGCGAACAATGGAAAGGGCAACTTCAAAAGGAGCATTGGTGAATTCTCCTTTCTACAAAAAGAATAGACTCTACCCCCCCCGGAGTTAACGGTCCCCCCTGGGGTACTGCGATTTCGTAAAAATTCTGCACACTCGTCCATCCTACCTGTGAATTCATACTATCCCAGCCAGGCCGGTATAACTCCCCCCCGCCGTCCTCTGCACAAAAAAATATGCGCGCGCACTCGTTTATAAAAAACCAAAAGTTTCCAAGAACCCCTTGTAAAGAGCAGGGATGACATGCACACGCGCGCGTCGTCGCCCGCGCATGCCGAAATCAGTCAAAAACCTTCGGTCCCAGAAGGAATTCAAAATCGAGTTTCCAGAACAAACATACACAACCACACAGGGTTTCGCAACGCGGACTTGCAAACAAACTTGCCGCGCTCTTGCGAAATCTTAAGATAACCAAGAAGTTGTTCAACTCCTTCAGAAGACACTACCAAACGGGCTTCGCAAGCGCGCATGTCGAAATCTTTCGAACGCCCTTGCGCGCGTGCCGTCGAGAGAATCCACTGCAAATTAAAGGCGACGTGCGCACGCGCGCGTCCTCGCGCGCGCATGCCGAAATCCTTCAAAAACCCTCGGTTTCGGAAGGATTTCAAAGGCGAGTGTCCAAACCATGCAACAACACAAGGCTTCGCAACAAGGATTTTCAACAAAAGCGTGCGCGCGCGCTCTTGCGTCGTCGTCGTCGTCGCCGTCCTCGCTCCTCCCTCGTCGTCGTCGTCGCCGTCGCCGTCGTCCTCTGTCTTTCCTGGTCGTCGTCGTCGTCTTGGCGTCGTCGTCGTTTCCGTCGTCGTTGTCGCCGTGGTCGTCCTTCCTCCCTCGTCATTTTCGTCGGCGTTTCGTCGTTGTCCCTCCTATTTCGTCGCCGTCGTCGTCGTCGTCGTCGTCGTCCTCCCTCCTCCTTCGTCGTTGTCGTCGCTCCTCCTCCTTCGTCGTTCGCGTCGTCGCCGACCTGCCTCCTCCCTCGTCGTTGTCGTCGTTGCCGCCGTCGTCGTCCTCCCTTCTCCTTCGTCGTCGTCGTCGTCGTCGTCTTCGTTGGCGACGTCGTCGTTTTCGTCGTCGTCGTCTTGGTCGTCGTCGTCGTCTTCGTCGTCTTCGTCGCCGTCGTCGTCGTTGTCGTCGTCGTCGTTGTCATCGTCGTCGTCGTCGCCGGCGTCGGAGTCGTCGTCGGTATCGTCGTCGTCGTCGTCGTCGTCGTTGTCGTCATGGTCGTCGTCGTCGAAGTCGTTCGAGACGTGGTCGGTGTCGTCGTAGTCGTTGTCGGTGGCGTCGTCGTCGTCGTTGTCGCTGTCGTCGTCGGTGTCGTTGCCAAGTGCAATTTGGTACCCACCGTCACGGACTTAAGAGGAATTGCGACCAAGTTGCGGGTGGAATGGTGGGATGTTTGCACGAGCAGCGGAGAGGACAGCTTCAAATTGAGCAAGTGATTGATTCTCCTGTCTAAAAGTAGAATCGACTCCGCCCCCCCAGAGTTAACGATCCCCCTTGGGGTATTGCAATTTAATAATTATTCTGCACACTCGTCCATCCTAAATATGAACTCATACTATCCCAGCCAAACCGGCACCCCTCCCCCCCGCAATCCTTTGCAAACAACACTATGCGCGCACACTCGTTTATCAAAACTTATAAGTTTTCGAGAATCCATTGCAACAGATGGGACGAAGTGCACACGCGCGCGTCGTCGCGCGCGCATGCCGAAATCCTTCAAAAACTGTCGGTTTCGGAAGGGTTATAAAATCGAGCGTCTCAATGCGATGCGGCTCGATGTGGAGCCCGAGAGAGCGATCCATCATTGCGCCACGGGAGATTACGCTGGCGCCTGTGCGGCGTACTGGGTCACCTCTCTTCGCGCTCTGCGAGGTACGACGAACGGTTATCGTCGTGGCCTCGCGCCGAATCCCCCTGGAGGTTAGTAACCCTGAAGGGATCGGACCGCGAAGCGCGATTCTCTTTGCACCCCTGTGGATAACCTGGGTCATCCAAAATCAACGCGTACAGTAAGGACGCACTTCAAGGATGCGAGGGCCTTGGAAGGCCATGACGACACTCTTCGAGCGGGGCGCGGTCAGCGAAAGTGGCCAAGGATGGGCCGCAGGGGCAAGATGTAAGGGCAACCTTGGGAAATCGCTCATCCTTACTATCCGTGTTGACTGCATCTCCCCTGGCTCTGCGAGGCAAGGACTGCGGCTGCAGCGATCCCCTCCCTCTATAGCATGCCCCCTGGCCCGGTCACCCTGGGGTGGTCTCCAAGGCCGCCCTAAGCTGTTTTTGTTTTGCGTGTGTCTTTGCACTGACCTTCGAGATCGCGCTGCATGCTTTATCACTACATGGGCCCTATAACTCCTGGCGCCGTCCTCTGGGACCGATTTCTCGTCGCGGGCAATTTTCTGACACTCCCGGGGCCCAGCAGCGGCCCCCGGATGCCAAAATTATGAAAACCGAACGCTGTGTTTTTCTCTGGACTGAAAACGCCTACGGTTCTGAATGTCCTTGGTCCTTACTGGGCTAGCCACCATTCCCGCCAGGCATTCGGCGTGCAGCAGTGCGTAGCATATCTGCGGGTTCTCCGCCAAGAGAGCCTGAGTTGAGCGGCCCATCTGGGAATGGGAATTGTAGGCGCTCGCGAGGCCGACTCGAGGCGTACGCCGCCTTCGTCGTCGCCGTTGTCGTTGCCGTCGCCGATCGTCGGCGTCGTCATCGCCGTCATCATTATCGCCGCGGCCGTCGCCGACGCCTTCTCCGAAGAGTCGTCGCCATCGTTGTCGCCTTCGTCGTCGTCGACGAGTCAGGGTGGGTTGCTCGCAAACGTACCAACGGATGCACCTCCCAGTCAGACAGTCTGAGACGGAGGCGCTCTTCGGGCCGCGATCACGCCAAGGCCCCGCTTCATTCTCTGGCGAGGGCTCTGACTGACAGTTCGCCCCTGTGCCCTCGAGAGCAAGGGAACAGTGGGAGGAGGAAAACGAACTGGCTGTCAAACACCACTTGCATCGTCAAGCACTCCCTTCAATCGACCGGCCACTGGTTCTCTAGGTGTTCCAATGCCCGCAAGGTCCTCACGTCAAGCTGCGACAAATTGAAGCATCTAAATTGGACGGGCCAACTTTGTATGCGCCAGTGAAGATGCGTTAGAGAAAGAGGAGGAATCAAGGCCTCCAGTAGCCTTCTCATGAATCTCCGCGGCCTGACGCACCTCTGAATAAGGGATCGAGACCCACATTTTCTCGAGCTCCGTAGTTTGGATGAGTTTATAACGACCGCCGCACCATCTGTCCCGCCAAATTCGGCTGAATGTTTCTGACAGGGGGCCAAAGACCAACCTACAAAGGGCACCGAGCCCGCATCCGAGTCCGAATGCGCCTTTGACGTCGACGCCCCAGTAATATACGAGCCAGAGCGTCATAGCGGAGAGCAGGCGAGGAACAATATCCCCATGAGTTAAAAAAGGGTCCTGAGTAAGATAACCCAACACCTTCTCGACGTCTTCAGCCTCCCGGGCCCTCCTGGGCCCTTAGGACCGTCACAAGACTACTCTGAATGAGAAGTTGGCCCATGGGAAGATCCCAAATTCCAGAAACAAGTTTCCTCAGGGTCTCTTTTTTCCATCATGGCAGACGGACGGAGGGAGTTCTGAGGCGGGAGGGGATGGCAGGGAACGGGCTGCTCAGGGAGCATTCGAGCCTGCGCGGTGACGGGCGCCTGTGCGCTCAGCTTCTGGATGTGGCCCAGGATGTAGAACAGCTCGGGGACGTATCATTCATGTGCCAAGCAAGGCGATCCCCCGCACATGTTTACGATGATGAACATATACTTATATTCTGCCTTGCTCGAATCGGCCATTGTAATACAAACGGCACTATACGAACAAATGAACCCGCAACTGGCGAATCTCGTACGGATGGCTGGCATTTGTGTTGGTCCTCTTGCCCGATGCTTCTTTCCAGAGCGACTTCAAAAGAAGCTCACCCACCCACATGAGAACAACGGGACTTCATGCTGCTGAACTGCGCTCAAGAGTGTCCATCACGAAGATCTGGCACACAAGCCCCATGAAACTAAACGTATCGCAATCTAGGCACGTGGACTTCTCAAGACCTGCATCTGCAACACTGCATGCGAGGGCCACCAGGAGGAGCAGCTCTGTCATATCCCAGACACAATATGTCCTACAACTCTGGGACGATATCGCCCCACTTCCGAAAGGGAAACAGCCTTCAAGAAAGTCGCACTGCAAGATGTTAGCGCACTTTGCCTCAAGACAAGATGAAGACGAGGTGACGAGGATGACAAGGAATTCCGAAAACCCTGGAGGTATAGGATTCCCCCGCACCAAGATAAAATGCTTCGCGCTCCTGTGATAGCGTGAGGTTTCCGACTTGCCCCACCAAGTCCGCCGGGAGCTCTCGTCCCGCCAACGAAGTCGTTGCACCCCTGAAGGCCGAAGCTGTCTGACCGTGAGGATCATATGGCGCTGCTGGACGCCGGTTCATGGCACCACCCTAGCGCCGGCCCCCGCTGCTTTACGCCACCACTGCGGACCAAGCCCCCAGGGAAACCAACCCTTCCGAGGTCCGGATCTTGGAACGCAGTGGCGTTCGCTGGCGAAAATTCCCCAGACCGCGGGGAGATGTCCGTGCAATCACTGGGCCACGTCTCACGTCAAGATCCAGACCTACCCCGACTCGCGCTCCGACCAGGATTAAGTCGGGCCTGTCCTCCTACAGGGGTATTTTGGACGAAGCATGAAAAACAGTTTAAAACAATGCTCCAACATGGTCAAACGATACTCAACAAATCATCCCCGGACTATTTTTTGGCTATTTCTGAATACTCCTCCTGTGGAGGGACGGGCCCGACTTAAACCTGTCCCGACTCGCGCTCCGACCATGATTCCAAGGCGCACCCGGCCGCGGCGACGAGGGCCCACCGGGAGGCTCAGCATTCGGACGAGAAGCGCGAGAGCAGCCTCCTCCTGCTCCTCCCCCCTGCGCTGCCCATCCGTTCCCCCCCCCTCCCTCCTCGTCCTGGACGGGCGCGTTCCACGACTCGCAAAGTAGCTAGTCGCAGATGGCCTGGATACGCCGAGGGGGATCTACGATGAATTGCATCAAAGCCAACACATGTTTTTCGGACGATTGCGAGTAGGCACTTTGCGAGCAGTGGAACGCGCTCGGTGACTTCCGCTCCTCCTTCTCCTGTCGGAGAGGGGCTTCTCCCCTGGGGGCTCGGCAAGCAGGCGGGGGCGAGAGAGGGGGGAGCCGCCAGCCACGAGCCGCTGGCGCACCTCGAGCACCGGAGGCGCGCCTCACCCCCGCGGCCCCCAGGCAGCGACGAGGGGCGCGGGGCCCTCGCGCGGCCCTCCCACGCAGGCCGCCCGACGCAAGGAGCCTTCCGGAGCGTGCCTCTCTGCTGCCGTGTTCGGCCTCGTGGGGGTGGCCGTCCCGGCCCCCCCCCTCCCCCTCCGGCCCTACAGGGACGCCAGGAGACGGTCGAGGGTCGAGAGGTCGGCCCGGGGCCCGCGAAAAGAGCAGGTCAAGGCGTCGGGGGTCCGGGGCCAAAGCCCTCGGACGTCCGTGCCGAGTCTGAGCGGCTGCACTGGGCCTCGGGCCAGAAACCTCCAGGGGGATCGCAGGAGGCAAAGGGACGTGCCGGAAGAGGCAGGGGTGCCAGGCCTGCCTTGACGTTCTGTCGAAGCACTGCGCTCTCCATGCTGATCTTGAGTCGGGCACGTCCCTCTACAGGAGGAACATTCACAAATAGTACAGAAATGTTCAGGGGACGACTTTTTGATTTGTTTGACTGGTTTTGGGTGTTGTTTCTATTATTTTTAACTTTTCGCCAAAAATCCGCCTGAAGGGGGACATGGCCGACCTAATGCAAATCTTGGCTGCGCAGAGCCGCTGAAAACTCCGAAAGGACTCGCGGTCGGGGGCTAGCTTCCGCCCGGGCGACCTCGAGAAGCAGGATCGACTCAGGAGCGACCACACTGGCAAATGCACTAACCTCGCTGGTGCCACTCTCCTCGTGTCAGGCCGTCCTGACTTCTCCCCTAGCCCTGCGACACACATGAGCGTGATGCGCAGCCAAGCCTTCCGCATCGCATGCAAACCAACTCACCACAACTTCGTGTCGAAGAAGACATGGTAACTAATGTCAAGTACGGTTCATGCGGCTAGTGGCCCGAAAACCATGGCACCATTGGTGCCCGCGTGCGGCGACACATTGGAAACACTTTATGTCAGACGGCGCCGGGCAACTTGAACACCTAGAACATGTGTACGCTGGATTTTGAGTTGAAGGCTGCAAAGACAACGCAGCGAGGGGGTGCGCAATAGTGGACCGACCCCAGGCCGCCATTAAGATCACAAGAGCTTGTCCCTCCTGTGCTCATCATCTAGACCATCTTCACATCGCAAGATGACATGCGCATCAGCCTCACAACTGTCGGTGTCATTGACGTCCGCGCAACACTGAGCCAGCACAGTGTGCAATGGAATGGGAGCTGTCCGCAGCAAGGGCGTCCCAGATGGCTGCTGAAGAGCTTGCCAAGGACGCCCCAAACAATCGAATCTGAGTCGAATTGCAGTCCATGGCTCCAGGCCGCATTGCCGGCATAGCCATGTTGCTTCGTCTCCGTGATCCGACGTGGCCGCTGGGCTGATGGGGCAAGGGAAAGGAAGAACGGGCTGCCTGAGTGGTGCGGCGCATTGATTGCTGACCCCACCAGGCGATAGGAGCTAGTAATGGGGTGCTGTTGTACATTGCCATGCAGTTGTACACTTGCAACGTGAGGTCATACAGCAAAGTGTTTGGGACTGGCTCGTGAATGCGAGGGAATTGGAGTACGAATCGCGTACATCGCGGTTGGTCGGGGCCTATACCTCCAAAACAAGTCCATGCTCAAGCCTGGAGCCTCTGGTGAAAAATCCCGGACCCACGTCGTTCCCTGCTTCTTTGAGACCCACACAAGGACACCAGGAGTCATCAGACGGATCACGATAGGCGATATCTGTTGGATGTCAGACCTAAGAAGGAGCATTGAAAACACCTGTGCTACCACCACCTTATATGCGGATAGGCTGCAGGGGGTGTAGCGCCATGTCCAACTCAAGAGGGATGTGTGAGCACGCGAGAATGAGACCAATAGGGCGATGTAGAGCGATGTGCGCGGAATGCTGGAAACATCCGCGTACATAGCCACGCGCATCGATACAACCTCTTACGCGCGCACATATTACCCATGCTGAGTCAGAGAGCTGGAAAGACATGCGTTTGCACTTAGCAGGAGGCCAACAAGAGGGCAACATGAAGTCTTGTGCACAGACATCTACGCGTATGTTTCTTTAGAAGTATACACAGAGAGAAGGGGGATACGTAGATACCTCGATACACAAATATGCAACTAGAGCGGCACATATTCATATACACACATAGATATAAATACATACCAAAAACGAAAGCGAAGACGAGTAAGCCGTAATCTACGAGGGGAGAACCATGTGCATACAATACGTCCACACGCAAAAATGCATTCCACTTCGCCCAGCAGGATCGGTGGCGAAGGGGTGCGCCAGAGAGCCAAGGCACTGCACTGGTCTGCTGACTAAGATCTACACGGCAGGCAGCTCCGACTCAAATCGCAAACTATCGGGTGTTTGACACTTGCCCTGCGACGTACCCGACCGTTTGAGTCCAGTGACCATAGTAGTTGGCCCTTAGTGTTTTGGGATCGTGCCGCTACCGGAGCCGCAGTTTGTGCAAGTTGCATGGGTTGCGTGCGCGTTGCGCGACTCACGGGACAGCAACAGACGGACGAGGAGCGAGGCCCCAGGCTCGGACAGGAAGGGGCGGGAAGGAGGGGCACGATAAGGCCCGAAGGGAGGGCCCAAAAGTAAATAACGCGCCAGATGCAAGGAGACGGTGAAGGAGGACGAGGACTACAACCAGGGCAGGGGGGTGAGAAAGGAGGGTTTCGATGTTCTCAAGCAGCTCGGCGGTGAGAAGCGATGCCGCCTGGCGCCCTGAATAATGAGCTGTTCGTCGCCAGTGCAGGATACGAGCGAGGCACAGCTCGCCCGCCCTCCAGGGATGGCGAGGTCTAATCTGAGCCTCCCGGCGGGGCGTCGCTCCGCTGGACCCCTCAACAGCTATCGAAAGTGGCGACGGTGTCGCAGCTCGTAGCCCCACAGCGACGGCGAGGTCGGGACGGCGAGTTAGGAGGCAGGCTGGCAGGCGGAGAGAGCCAGATGAGAGGCAGGAGAGAAGAGGAGCAGGGAGGAGAGGAGGCGGAAGTGAGGTGTGCGAACGCAGTGCTTTGGTAAAGACGGGAACCCAGCACAGGAGGGTCAGGAACGAAAACGCAACGCAGGAGGTAAGAGCTCCCACAGGTGAGACAGGGCGGAGGGCAGGTAGGAAGAAGGAGGGAGGCGGGAAGGATGAGGAGTAGGTTGGAGAGACCACAGTGCTCTAGTCAAAACGAGAACCCCACGCAGGAGGGTCGGGAAGAGCCCACATCAGTACCAGGTCTGCTCGAGAGCGTCGCAAAATAAACAGGCCAGCCGCGCCAGACATGAGATGCCCCAGATCGGCGCCAGGCAACTCCAGACTTCGGTCGGGCATGTCCCCCTGCAGGCGGACTTTGGACGAGAAATAAAACAGCGTCAAAACATATTCAGAAATAGTCGAAAGTCGCCGAAGAAACGTCCCTACACCGTTTTTGGCCATTTCTGGATACTCCTCCCGTAGAGGGACATGCCCGACCCAACTCCAGACGTGCAAGCACGAGCCCGAGGGAAGCCCCCCGCCAGCAGCGAGCGACCCGGGGTGGACGCGGGGAGGAGGAGGAGGAGGAGGAGGAGGAGGAGGAGGAGGAGGAGGAGGAGGAGGAGGAGGGGGAGGAGGAGGAGGAGGAGGAGGAGGAGGAGGAGGAGGAGGGACTGCGTCGCTCCGGAGGAGGACGCTCACAGCGGGCCGATGGGTGCCGATGGGTGCCCGCCGCTGCAGCCCCAGAGGCGGGAGCCCTCCAGGAGCATCTCCGGCCACGGCTCGGGGCCCAGCTCGGACAGCTGGACCTCCCTGGGCGCACAGGGGTCGCAGCGGGATGCCCGCTACGATGCCCCCCCCCGTCTTCCTCGGCTTCTCCTCTTCTCTTGCTCTCCACTTGCTCCTCGTCGTCCTCCTCCTCGTCGTCGTCGTCGTCGTCGTCTCCTCCTCCACCAAGGTAGAGCAAGCTTCTTCAGCAGGGGCGCCACCTTTGCGGATGCAGCGCGGCTTTTGCACTCTGCGTGCCGAACATTTCGCGACGGGCATTATTTCGGCCAGACAGCCGTCGTGTGGCCACGCTCATGGATGCTTCGTCTGCTCCATTGGGACCCTCTTTCATTCAATTCGCCTGCTTGCGGGTAGCAAGTCGTGAGGGAGACTGATCGGGGCTTCCACGTCTGTGTTCTCGTCGGCGCGAAGATCAGAGCGAGAGTGGATCGGGCCGTGGAGACGAAACGTATTCAACGGATCATATCATTACATGTCGAGGGGAACTTATACTCACTTTGACCCCACAGAAACGGAGCCAATACGGCATGAGAAAGGTCATTCGCAGAGCGGAAGCTCCGCTCCAGCTGCACTTGACCCTGCTTCCTCCCCAGCCCCCGGCTCTCTCGGCGGAGGGCCCCGGGACTTCGTCAGGACGGTCGGCGGGGACGGGACCGCGTTGGAAATGTGGCACGGGACTGGAGGCCCTGGTACCGCTCGCTCGTCGAGCGGCATGGGACCCTCACGAGGACAAACATCGCGCGCCATGCTCTAACACGAGAGAGCGGAGAGATACAGGAAGAGGAAAATGAGGAGCTTGGGACCATCCCTGGGCTCTATTGGTGCCACCTGGGGTTCCCTCGAAGCATTTCTGGGCCATCTTGGAGTGCCTGGGGGCCGTCGGGGGCAGTCTCCAAGCCAGACTCAAATTGCGTTGGGCCATCGCAGAGCCGCCTGGGGGGCTGGCTCAGGGGCCATCTTGGCCTATTTCCTCGGAAGCGTATGGGGCCCACCTCGGAGCCATCTGGAGCTGGAGCAACAAGAATATCAAACATGTGCGAAAACCATGAGAAATTTGAAGAGAAGTACTCCCCTCGCGGGTGCGTTTCGTGATTCTCGGGGCCTCTTGAGGCCTATCTTGGGACCTATGGGACTCCGGCGTCTGAGGGTCAGGGGGGGGTGGCGCACGCACACCCGGGCGCACCGTCGGAGTGAAACACTGCGAGACAAATACCTGCAGGTGTGAAGATCAAAATGATAAGCCTTGGGCTCATTAAGACCATCGTGGTGCATGCCTGGATGCTCTCCCCCTCCGCCCTCCCTGCTCCCTCACAGCGCCTCTCCCCTCTGGCGCCCCGGCACCTCGAGCAGATTTGGGTCGCGGTGTCGCCGCCCCAGTTCCTCGGGGAGGCAGCGGGATAACCAAGCGAAGGGCGGCGAAGACACCGACGAGCCCGTGTACCTGACACTGCTGCGCGCTGCCTTGCAGATCGGGCCTCGCTCTTATGAGATCCATGCGCGCTGACGAAGCGCCCTCGACACTGGGGGCGATCGACTTTCTGCCCCAAGCGCAATGCCAGCGATGCAGGCAATCATGGCGCCAACCGACGAAAGCACTGGGCCCAAACGCGATCGTCGGGAGGCCATGGCTCGCCTCTGAACGGGCGCCCGTCCAGCGGATGAGAACGAACAACTAAACGTGATTGAACGCCTGACCGTTGACGGGGACTTCGAACCGCTCCGGGGAGGCAAGCGGGGCGCGAGCGGGGTGCTCAGGACGGAGGAGGGTGAGGAGGAGAATGAGGCGGACCTTTTGCTTACAGGCGTGATTCTCAGACGAAGTGCTTGATGACCGCACAATACAAGCACTCGAGTGCGATCTGCATGCAACGCCGCGAGGGCGATGCAAGAAGGGGCAGAAGGACAATTGAAGGTCTTCACCAGCTCCCTGCCGTAAGCGGTGACCTGGTACAGCTCCAGCCTCCAGCAAGACTCAACAATGAAATCGGACGCGACGCTGCAGGCATTCGTCAGTTCAAGCTTTGCTTTATATCGGGGAGTATCTACAGAAAACTCGGTGAAACTGTAACTCGCGTTCAACCATCTCCGCTTAACGGCCGCGCACAGCAAAACGAACATCCGCCAAAGAGACCCGAAACAACAACGGTGGGTACCAACGACACAGTACGGCACTCCATGGCACTGTACGGCACAATGGCACGGCACCTCTGTCCCATCAAATCGCCGTTTACGTAATTACCTCAATTCATTACGGCACGGCACGGCATCACAACACAGCACTGCACCTGTATTTAGCTCCCTGCATCCCGTGTGCACCCTTCAGCCCTCTCAACGCACCACGACACAACGCTGTTCTGGCCCCGCACTTCGCATTTCAGACCTCTCAATGCACGACGGCACATCACGACACCGCACGGCACACGCGAACACCTATGGTATCACACTTAAGACGCCTGTCGTCCCATGATGATGCACGGTACGGCCTGGCACCGAAGCACAGAACGGCACCTGCCGGCTCTGAGACCACGCTCTGGGGTCTTCTATAAAGCCCCACGGCAATGCACCGCCTAGCACCACAGCACAGGGCCGCACTTCTGGGAACTGGGATGGCGAAGCCCCTGGTAGCCTCGCTGCACGGCCCTGATCCCGGCATCGGGTACATCTAGGCATCGAGATCACGAGCTGACCCCTTCTGACCCCATCGCATGGCTTCGCTCGGCACTGCGGCACGGCACGGTGAAGCACCTCTGGAGGGCATGGCGGCCCTAAATAGCCACGTCTGCAGAGACTGGGAAAAACTGCAGCTTTGGCTCGTTGGGCAAGGTCTTCTTGATAAAGGGGGGGGGGGCGAGGAGGAGGAAGAGGTGGAGCAGAGATTGATGATGGGACAGCCATGGAGGGCCAGGAGGCATATGACAGGAACGCCCAGGATGAGTCAACGATGCTGGCTGACACATTCTCGACCCCAGCCCCCTCTCATACAACTATACTCTTGTCACTGCACGATGCGCACCCTTGAAGGCGAGCGCCCCATGGGCCTACCATTCAAGCCAGAGACCTGTTTCGAGAAGGATCCGCCTTTCTTCCTTCTGGCTGAGAGAAGCAGGGTCGCACAGTTCAAGGAGCCGCCCAACCACATCCCGATTTTGGATAGGAGCCGCCCTCGATCCGCAACTGCTGCGCATTCACGAGCACAGAACCGAAGGAAGTTTCACGCGAGAGGCCTGGTTTGAAAAGATGCCACCTCTATCACTGCTGCTACTGGCTACAAGGCCAAGCGACATCTCAACCCAGAGCTCCACTTCGGATGCTGGCCGCCCTCCTCTCGTAACTCCAGTGTAGCTGCTCCATGTTATTTTGCCACGGATGCACGCAGCCGACCGCCTCAGAGAGCTGCTTCCTCCCACGAACATCCAGCTGGAAGAGAAGGCGGTCAATACATCGATCCTCGTAAACAACGTGGTCAGCAGCAACCACGACATGAAAACGTCCCAGGGGAGGCTGCAGATCGTCACGAGGGCGATAAAGTTCGCAAAGCCCGAGGACATGCCAAGGCGAACGCCCCGTTCTGAAATGGAACCGCCCTCTGTGCGCTTCGCCGCGGCGCGGAAGGGAGAGCCAACATTTTGAAAACGTGGCTGCCCTCCACCCGCACAGCTGCTGAAAACTTGTACAATTAGGTCGGGCATGTCCTCCTGCAGGCGGATTCGGAACGAAAACGAACAAACACTCAAACAGTACCCCCAAATGACCCCAAAGGCAATCCAAGAGAACCCCGAATCGCAGAACGATCTGTCCAAGACGCCTTGACGGCCTCCAGACGGCCCAGGAGGCCTGCAAAGCGCCCCAAGAAGCCTCCAGGAGCTTTCCTACGAGAACCCCAAGAGGCAACATTCATGGATTTCCCATACGTTTTTGAAAGATTTTGGCGTTCTTGCCTCTTGCGCTCCCCGACGCGCCAAGACGGCCCAAGAGGCCCCCAATATCGCCCCCAGACGGCCCAAGAGGCCCCCAAGAAAGTCCCCTGACGGCCGAAGAGGGCCCCGAGACGGCCGAAGACGCCTCCAAGACGGCCCAAGAGGCCCCCAAGATTGCCCCAAGACAGCCCAGCAGAGCCCCAAATTGCCCAGTAGGCCTCAAAGAGTGCCTCGAGACGGCGCAAGAGGAGCCCTGGACGGCCCAAGACGGCCTCGAGAGAGCCCCAGGCTGTCCCAAGAAAGCCTCTGGCCTCCTCCTCTTCCTCCTCTTCCTCCTCTTCTCTTCCTCCTCCTCCTCCTCCTCCTCCTGCCCCCCCCTCTGCTCCCCCTCCTCCTGCTCTCCTCTGCCTCCTTCGCCTCCTCTTGCTTCTCCTCCACATCCTTCTCCCCCCTCCTCCTCCCTTATCCACCTCCTCCACCCTTCCTCCACCTCCCACTCATCCTCCTCTCTCTGCCCCCCCTCGTTTTCATCTTCTTCGTTCTCAGGGTCGGCGGCACCGGCTGTAATGCCTTCGCAATACCCCCAAATAGCAAACAAAAACGCGTCCCCTGACGTTTTTGTAGTACCAATTTTGAATTTTCCCCCTGTCGAGGGACACGCCCAACTTAATGCAAGGCGCTGAAACGAGAACCTCATACTGAAAACGGACCAGCCAAGATCCGTGTAGCTTTCGGAATCCCCATGCTTCAGAGTCAAAAGCAATGATGCCATCTCGAGCGAAGAGCCCGGCCCGCACTACCAACACGTCTGGTGGTGCGACGGATAGCCCGTCCTTCCATCAAACCAATGGAAGAATCCGATGATGTGGGAAGCGGAATACGATGGGGGTGAAACAAGAAAATACATAAAAGGGAGGGTAACCCGAGGAAGCAATTAAGAACCCCCCCCCCTCCGGCGAAACGATATCCCCCCGCACCTGGAAGCGTTACTCCGGCACCTGCGGCTAGGAGGAGGAGGAGGAAGCACATCGCCTGAGACATCCTCGCATTTCTTAATAGAATTGACCAAATCGCCTGAGACATCCTCACATTTCTTAATAAACTTGGCCAAATCGCTTAAGACATCCTCATATTTCTTAGCAGAATTTGCCAAATCGCCTGAGACATCCTCACTTTTCGTACGAGAATTGGCCAAATAGCTTGAGACATCCTCGCATTTCTTACGAACATTTGCCAAATCGCTTGAGAAATCATCACATATCTTAATGCACTTGCCCAAATCGCCTGAGACATCAACGCATTTCTTAATAGGATTGGCCAAATCGCTTGAGACGTCGTCGCATTTCCAAATATCACTTGCCAAATTGCTTGAGACACCCTCACATTTCTTGATAGAATTGGCCAGATCGCCTGAGACGTCCTCACATGTCTTAATAGAACTTGCTGAATCGCCTCAGACATCCTCACATTTCTTCATAGAATTGGCCAACTTGCCTGAGACATCCTCATATGTCTCAATAGAATTGGCCAAATCGCTTGAGGCATCCTCACATTTCTTATTAGAATTGGCCAAATCGCCTGAGACATCCTTACATTTCTTAATAGAACAAATTAAATCGCCTGAGACATCCTCACATTTCTTAGCAGAATTTGCCACATCGCTTGAGACATCCTCACATTGCTTAATCCTTCTCCTCCTCCTTCCCCCTCTCCCTCCTTCCCCCCCAGCTCGCCTTTTCAAAGTCCTGGCAATATTAGGGCAACCTTTCAGTGCTCAGGAGAGTTCCTGCCTGTGCCTGCCGCCCTTTCAAAGCTCAAGCGTTCAGTTTTCAGATAGGATTGGCCAAATAGCTTGAGACGTCCTCGCATTTCCAAATAGAACTTGCCAAATTGCCTGAGACATCCTCGCAATTCTTATCAGCATTTGCCAATCGCCTGAGACAGCCTCACACTTCTTAACAGACTTGGCCAAATCGCCTGAGACATCCTTACATGTCTTATTAGAATTGGACACATCGCCTGAGACATCCTCGCAATTCTTATCAGCAGTTGCCAAAGCGCCTGAGACATCCTCATTTCTGAACAGACTTGGCCACATCGCCTGAGACATCCTTGCATTTCTTAGTAGGATTGGCGAAATTACACCCGACATTCTCATATTTCTGAATAGAATTTGCCACATCGCCTGAGACATCCTCACATTTCTTAGCCGGATTAGCCAAATGGCATGAGACATCCTCATATTTCTAAATGGAATTGGCCACCTCGCCTGAGCCATCCTCACATTTCTTTGTAGACATGGCCAAATCGCCTGAGACATCCTTGCATTTCTTAATCGAATTAACTAGCCAAATCGCCTGATACATCCTCACATTTCTTAAAATAATTGGCCAAACCGCTTCAGACATCCTCACATTTCTTAATAGAATTGGCCACATCGCCTGAGACATCCTCGCAGTTTTATAAGCATGTGCCAAATCGCCTGAGACATCCTCGCAATTCTTACGAAAATTGGCCTACTCGTGTACTCGTACTCGTACTCCTATTCGTATTCCTACTCCTACTCCTACTCCTACTCCTGCTCCTATACTCCTACTCCTCCAACTCCTCCTCCCTCTCCTCCTACTCCTACTCCAACTCTTACTTCTACTAAGGGAGCCTCACGACTCCTGCGCGGCCCAGTGAGCCTCAGAATAATCCAAGATGGCCGAGAGGTTCCAGAAGAATCCAAGACGGTCCAAGACGTATCGCAAGGGGTTCTCATAGCAGGGCCCTGGAGATGCCTTCAGCCAATGGCCCCTCGCCTTCCCTCAGTGGCCAGGGCCTCGCAGGGCCCAGGGAGCTCTTATTCTCAGAGGCCTTCGGCCGATCCGCCTGACCTCCTCCCCCATCGGGGTCCAGGGCCTCTCAGGGCCCAGGGAGCTCTTATTCTCCGAGGCCTTCGGAGGCAGTAGTCCAGGTACTGGCAGGAGTCCAGGTACTCAGAAAGAAGCAGTGGCGCCTTATATTTTTTGTAAAATTGGCCACGTCGCCTAAGAAATCCTCGCATTTCTTAGTAGAATTGGCAAACTCGCCTGAGACATCCTCGCATTTCTTAGTAAAATTTGCCAAATCGCCTGAAACATCAGTTGTTCCTTGGGCCTCTCAGCCATGTCATGGTTGTCAGGAGTAAGTATCTACCATTGGTGTCTTCCGACGATTACGGCGACGACGAGCACGACCTGGCTGTCGCACGGATATTTTTTTGGGCCGGGTGCTAAGATAACGCCACGGTGCGGGGTGGGGGCGATACCCTTGGGTGGACCACCCCCTACGACGGCCGGAAAAAACGCATTTCTCTAAAGGATTTTCAATAGAAGCGTCATCGGAAAAAAAAACAGCGGATCAGAACAAAAAGTAGAGAAGGAAGAGGAGGAAATCGCTTGAAACATCCTCACACATCTTAGTAACATGGCACAAATCGCCTGAGAGATCCTCGCATTTCTTCTTAGAATTAGCCAAATCGCTTGAGACATTCTCACATTGCTTAACAGAATTGTCCAAATCGCCTGGGCACCCTCACATTTCTTATTAGAATTGGCCAAATCGCTGGAGACATCCTCACATGTCTTAATAGAATTGGCCAAATCCCCTGAGACATCCTCACATTTATTCTTAGTCTTCGTTCGTATCTTCGTTCGTTTTAGTCGTATCCTCATTCGTAGTCTGCGAGGATCGCTGCTTTGTTCGGAGTACCTCGATTCCATGAGGATCATGAGGAAAACGATGTTTATTATCCGTATTCTTACAATCAGTCGCATTCTGCTTCTCATTAGTCGTATTATTCGTTATTTTCTGCTTCTTATTCTTCTTATCTTCGTTCGTATCTTCGTATCTTCGGCGACGACGAGCACGATCTGGCTGTCACACGGATATTTGTTTTGGCCGGGTGCTAAGATAACGCCACGGTGCGGGGTGGGGGCAATACCCTCGGGTGGACCACCCCCTACGACGGCCGAAAAAAAACGCATGTCTCTAAAGGATTTTCAATAGAAACCTCATCGGAAAAACAAGCGGGTCAGAACAAAGAGTAGAGAAGGAATAAGACGAAATCGCTTGAAACATCCTCACACATCTTAGTAAAATGGCACAAATCGCCTGATACATCCTCACATGTCTTCTTAGAATTAGCCAAATCGCTTGAGACATCCTCACATTGCTTAACAGAATTGTCCAAATCGCCTGAGCACCCTCACAAATCGCCTAGCATCACGGTAACAGTAGCATCACGGTAGCAGTAACAGTAGCATCACGCCATCAGGTTTCATCGTCATCACGGTAGCAGTAACAGTTACGGTGTCAGCAGTACCTGTGACACTCGCCTTATTCTAATTATTGTTCTTATTCGTATTTTCATTCGTATTTTTATTATGATTACAATTCCAATTGGGATGCCATCCGAGGCGGGACGCAGGAATTATTTACTTTCCTTTCAAGTGCGCGGTGCTAATTATATCGTCCGGCGAAAACCCCCCAGAATAATTATTTAATTACGGGGCGGTGCTAATGATAACCCCGGGGGGATCCTTAATCGCTTCATGAGGTTACCTAATACTACCCCCGAGGGACAAGAGAAGGGACCAGGAAACAATGTTACGTGGCCACGGCTACGCGCACCTAAAAAATCTGTGGGGTGGCATCAGGGAGCTCTGTGGGAATTCACTGTGATCCGAAATTAGTGGGCCGACCCAGATCGCCAGGCGCTGCGAGACAACAATCCAAAAGGACGCGCGTTTTCTTGCAGTGCCGTCTACCATCCTGCGGCCCCGTGACCCGCAAAACCGACCCGCACGAAGAAAATCCTCCCGGGGATGGGGTCCAGAGCCCTGGGGCCCATGTCGCCCCCACTGGAGAAGGGCAACTCGTCGTTCCATGCCGCGTGAAGCGCGAGGCGTGGTCATCTTCGCGCCCGTGCGGGTGACCCAGGCAGTCCGGCACATCCCCCATGCCAACAGAAATATGGCTGACGCTGTCTGAGCACAATCAAAATTCCCCAAGCAAGGCTTCCGTGGTTTTCGGGGAAAAAACGCCCATCTCGAATGCGCGTTGAAGCGGGTCCAACTCCCGGGCCCCAATTTCAAAAGTTCGGGGCGGTCGACGCGGGGGAGTGCGAGTCGCTTCGAGGGAAACGCCCACATTCGCAAATCGCGGCCGGCTCCCTTAGATAAACATCGAAAGTGGGGGCGCGGGGGGGGGGCGCTCTTGCGCCATCTTCTGGGCGTTGTACCTGGGCGTTTCTTTTCTCGAAACCGTCGGTTGCACTTTGGGGTTGCGACGTCTGCTGCTTACGCGATTGGCCGGGCTGGCCGAGGCACTTCCACCTCGCCGCCCCGTGCCGGGGGAACGAAAAGGGGGGATAGCAAAGGGAAGGGCAGAGCATCAGCCCACCCAGCCGATCTTCCCAGCGCCTCCCGGCGCCGGGAGGCGCCCCTGTATCGAGGAAGGGGCCCGGCGGCGGGGCCGAAACCAGCCGCACGCAGCAGAGTTCAGAACCCCCCCTTTTCCCCTATCCCCCCCCTTTCCTTCGGCTCCGTGCCGTCGCCGCGTGGGCGCTCGTGGGCACCCCCGTGCATCCGGGTGGGTCGGCCGAGGTTGCGCCACGCTGCCGCCTCGTTGCCGCCTCGAGGGGGCGCCCCGTGCGCCGAGCCTCGCACCACGCTGCTCGCGACCCCACGGCCTGCACCCCAGAGCTTAGACCACACAGCGTGCACCGCACAGCTCACCCAGCACAGGGCACATTCGGGGGCGCGCAAACATGGATTACCGATCCATGGATTTGGCGCGCGGTCGCCAAATGCATGGATCGGGGAAGTGCCCTCCACGGAATGCGGTCGGTGCCGCCTGGTTCGGCGGCGGAATCCGCGATTTCCAATGGAAACGGGACCCGTCGCTAATCCACGCCCCCTTGATCCATGTTTGCGATCGCCTGAAACTTACACCCCATAGTTTACACCACACAGCGTGCACTGCATAGCTCACACAGCACAAACGACATGCCCTACGCCACTCAGCCTCCACCTCCAGAACTCGCACCGTGCATGCAAACGACATCCTGCACCACACAGGGTTCACCTGCATAGCGCACACCACACAGCCTGCACGAGCAATATAGCTTACACCACACGGCTTGCACAGTGCAAAAACTCGCTGATTGGGGGCCGCGCTGGCGAACACAACCTGGAAAACCTCGAGCCCACTCCGAAACCAGAGCGGTCCTCATTCCAACGTGGTGGCTGTCGGTCGGAGGGCTCATCACGAAGATCTGGCACAAGCATTATCTGGAGGGCTTGGCATGCAGGATCGATTGGCCCAGGCCCTCAAGGCCCACCTCTAAGCAGGGACCAGCCGTCCCGGCATTCCTACCACGAAATGTTCTTAGAAGCCGAAAATGTCCCAATAACAAAAACAATGTTCTTAGAACATAAACCCGATTAGCTAAGACAAGACAGTCTCGGCCAGAAATGTTCTAAGAACATGTCGTAGAAGCCGCAAGAGGTTCTTAGAACATTGTTTGCTGGGCCTATAGGCACGCCAGAACGCTTCGCCACTGCTTGACCCGTCCCCCACGGTGCTCCACAGAGCATTGGCCCTCTGGCCGAGGGTGGACTCCTGCGCTCCTGGGTCCCGCTCCTGCTCGCCCTGCCCTGTGCGGCCACACTGACCGGCGGGCAAGCAGCAGCACAGAAGTGGTGGGCCTGTGTTCCACCTCCACCACCATAGGTAGGAGTAGGAGGGGGAGGGGGTCCTCCTCCTCCTCCTCCTCCTCCTCCTCCTCCTCCTCCTCATCCTCATCCTCCGCCTCCTTCCCCCCTCCAATTTATGGTGGTGGTGGTGGTGGAACAGGGGCCCATCAAGAAGCAAAGCCTTCCACCGCGGTGGACGCCTGCCCCAGGGTGGCTGGAAGCCTTCGTCCCGCGTGGTGGACAGCTCAGTCTGGCACTGCTGTTCGCCCGCTGGAGCAGGGCGGACCATTTGGGTCTGGGTGACGAGCCGCGCTGGCAACGGAACGAACGCAAAACACTGCAGCGACACGATGTCGCGCGATGTCACGTGTCATAGCTTCCAGTCCGTGGCACGATCCTGCTTATGTACCTCTGCGCCTTCTTGCCCTCGCTGCTGTTATCCTCGACCATGAGTCAGGGCAAGAAAAAGGGGGATTCAGATGAACCAGTGTTCTTGTTTGCGTATTTTGTCGTACTTCTTTGGGCAACCGTCACATCCAGCGCGATGCCTTGTGGCGATGTGATACCTGTGGTAACGAGGTCTTCAACACTGCTGCCGTCGAGGTCGCTTCTGTGAATCTTGCTAGTACCAGCGTCGGTCCAATACATCTTGCCAGCCGCCACATCCAGAGCAAGGCCAGCGGAGTCGCCCATGTTTCGGAGTTTGATATTTCGTGTGCTGGTGACCAGGCGTTCCGTGCTGCTACCATTGAGGGTGTTTCTCCGGATCTCTCGATAGCCCCAATCGGCCCAGTACATCCTGTCAGCTGCCACATCCAGGGCGATGCCCGATGGATAGCTTAAGTCCGTGGTGACGAGGTTTTCCACGATGCTGCCATCGAGGTTGCATCGATGAATCTTGGCGGAACCATTGAATACATAATGATGTGTCAAGTACATCTTGCCAGCCGCCACATCCAGCGCGATGCCAGTGCGCAGCACGTTGGTGATGATGTCTTCAACGCTACTACCATCGAGGTTGCTCCTCTGGATCTTGGCGGTGCCCAGATCGGTCCAGTACATCTTGTCAGCCGCCACATCCAGCGCGATGCCAAATGGATGGTTCAGCCCTTTGGTGACAAGGTCTTCCACGTTGCCGCCATCGAGGTCGCTTCTCTGGATCTTCGCGGTACCAAAATCGGTCCAATACATCTTGCCTGCCGTCACATCCAGCGCTATGCCAAGTGGATTAACAAGCCCATCATTGACGAGCTCTTCCACTGTGCCACCATCGACGTCGCGTCTATGGATCTTGCCGCTGTCGAAATCGGTCCAGTACATCTTCATTGCGACCACGGGGGTCAACCACACCACCCACACACACGACGTTCTCATGCTTCTCGAAGCTTACCTTTGATGATTTGGGTGAAACGTTACATCATTGGCCAACCATGCTAAATCACTGAACCTTGAGCCACAGTGGCTCTGGACCGCGTGACGAAGAAAATTGGAGGCAAGCGGAAGGTGGAGAAGAGAAGACAGGCACGGCGCCCCAGGGGACGCTGCTGCAGCTGCTCCTCCTCTTCCAGGTCCCGACCTCGCCCCTGGCCCCGCTACCGACCCCTGCCTCGGAACAGCCCGCACTCCGTCAGCGGATGCGTCGACCAGCCTACGCAGAGAACGCCCAATGTTCACCTCCTCCTTCTCCTCCTCCTCGTCCTCCCCCCTCGTGTTCACCCCCCTTTCCCTCCTCCCCCTCTCGTCGACTGACTACCCCATCCCAGCGCCCATGCACTCGGGCTTCACGCGGGGAGGGAATTCGTCGAATTAACATGCCAACGAACAGCACAAACACCTCTCGCCTGGGCTACCTGCCCGGGCCTCAGGGCCACTCTCCTGCTGCCAATCTGGCCCCGAATGTGCACTCTCCTCTCTCTGCTCCTAATCCTCACCACCCCGCGCATCTGGTACGCAACGGCCAAACGGGATCGACTTCACGCGGTGCGGAGTATCTTGATATTATGTTGTTATCTCCCTGTCTCTCTTCCTCTCTTCCTCTCTCTCTCTCTCTCGCTCTCTTCGTCTCTTCGTTCTGTCTCTCTCTCTCTCTCTTTTTTTGTTTTTTTCTCTCTCTCTCTCTCTCTCTCTCTCTCTCAATCCATATATATATATATATATACATGCACGAATGTTCACCGACTTGCTACGCTGCGCCGTTGATTCCTTGATCCAATAGGTTGGTCTGGAGCGGAACGAGTCTGCGGCGCGCGGGGAAGGTTCAAGGAGGGGGAGAAGAGGAAGAAGGAGGGAAGAGAAGGAAGATGAGGAAAAACCCAGAGCTGGGTGTTTGGGTTTTTTTAAGGTTGCCCGTAAGGTTCTCTGAAGAAGTCTTTCCTTGCCTCAAATAAATTGTTATTCCTGTGGGAAAAACCCGGCGCCGTAAAAACGAACACCGAACAACTACATGACCCAAACCCAGAGTTTCTGGGCGGGGTCCAGAAATAGCTTGGCACCCGAACCTTTGAAAAACAAAAAAACCGAGAACAACCCGAAGTGCAAAGTCGATCGGGGGTTTCCCGGGGTGGGCTCTGAAAATCTATTGTTTCTAAATCTGGGGCCCCAAAACCCGGGGCAAAAATGCGCGCGAAATTCCTCCTCCTGGTCCCGGGTTTTTCCCCGCGGAAGAACGCCCAACGCGCGCGTGGCCCGAGTTGGGGATGTCGTCGGGGCCCCTCTCCGGCAAAACCACAGAAAAGTCGTCGAGCGACCTCCGTGCAACGCCCGAACTGCGAGGTGCCCCAGGAGGTTTTCTGAAATCGTCTTGTTCGCAATTGTGGGGCTGGTGTTGAGCGATGCTGGGGGCCTCCTGAAGCAGCTCGGCACAGCAGGCGGGATTGGGGAGCGCAAGAGAAGGATATGGGCCGGGGGGGCAGCAGGGAGGGCGCTGCGGACGAGGCAGGAGGGGCGGTGATGAGTTATGGCATAGACGCCTGACTACGTAACTTCTTCAATGCGGGATTTTGTGTGTTGGCTTTTGGTTTCCAGGGGCTTTCAACGGGCCCAGCGACCGTCAATCATCGACTCGATATGAACAAACAGCCAAAGGGAAATTGGCGGGACCTCCGGGGGCCCCGCGTTGAAAAACATACGACGTCGACTGTCTGGGGATTCGGTGATGAATAATGATGTGGCTTCGAGCAAGGGGGCGGTACAGGTGCGCAAAGAGCGACTACGCATCGCCATCCACGGCGGCGGTCGGCAGCGAGAGGTCTCCAATCTATCGCGGGTGGCGCGTTCGTGCGTGGGTGTGCTTTTGAAAGAACGCGTGTGTGTATGTGTGTGTGTGTGTGCGTGTGCGCGCGCGTAGTGCCGCGTGCGCTGGTTCCGGTCCCACTACCGAGGTATTGCGATCTCGGCCGCCAGAGGTTGGA
Source organism: Prorocentrum cordatum (assembly GCA_963575745.1). NCBI lineage: Eukaryota > Dinophyceae > Prorocentrales > Prorocentraceae > Prorocentrum > Prorocentrum cordatum. The sequence goes on along the minus strand of CAUYUJ010007557.1, from coordinate 470,452 downwards.
ACAAAGGGCACTTTGTAGATGAGGTCATGAGGCTCTGTGGTCCTTCGGGGCCCTCCAGGGGACTGTCTAAGACGCCTGTAGGAGCGCGACAGCGGCCCTTCGCAACCCCGACTTCGTCCGAGCGCTCGGTCGCCCGCTGCTGCACCAGCCGAGCTACCTAGGCGACGCGCGCGGCGGAACAGCGCGCCTCAGGGTTGAGAGCCGGAGGAGTTGCTTCATGCTTGCGCTGCTGGCCAAAAAAGAAATGTCCAATAATGCTATTGACAATGGCTGGGCAGAACTCCAAGTTACCAGCCGCCTTTCCGCGTTCGGGCGGGTCGACGATGAGGAAACTACCAGAGCGGAGCGGCGTCCGCGGCAAAAAAAAACTTCTGGTACATCGTTCCGTGAATGCGGATGTTCGCGGGGCGCCCCGGGGCAGCCAGGCGGAATTCGCGTTCGTTGGAAGAGGACTGCACGACGTGCTGGGCCTGGCAGAAATGATCGCTGACTCGTCTGGACACTTCGGAGAAAGAGGCGGATGACGAAGATGAGGTTGAGAATGCCTATGTGGTTGTCTTTCGTGGGAGCTCTAGAAATTTTTAGAAATGTAAGAGGCTCCTGGGAGGCTCTAGAAAGCGTGGCTGATGGGTGCTTCTATAGGGTCCCTTTCGCCATTCTGAATAGTCAGAAGTAGTGTGTGTGTGTATGGTTGTACATAAACACATATAGATATACGGGTACATCTGTTCTAATACCAGTCATGGTAATGATGATCATGAAAAACACTGGCGCTACGAATACGAATGAGAATCAGCATAACGGTGATAAACATGATAATAATCATACGGATGCTTATATTATGAATAAATCATTATCGTACTACTAATATTAATGGTAATAATACGACTACTAACAATAATCAATACGAATCCGAATCCATATTATTATAATAATAGCCATGTCTAATCCGATCTGGCGTGCGAGTTCAAACATTCTACAGTGTGAGCTCCAGCTCTCTTGAGGGGGTTGCCTGGGTGGCCGTGCTGGGAGAGAAAATAAAAAGGCGAGGGAGGGACGGAGGAATTCTGTCTCTTCCGGGGCTGGGGTCAGGGCTCCCCGGCGTCGGGGCCGGGGCCGCGCCGGAACACGGGGCCGAGGCCGCGGCGGGGCCGGGACCGCGGCCGCTGCCGCGGGCGGCGGCCAGGCGGGGGCCGGAGCCTGGGGCCACAGCAGCCGGGGCCATGGGCGGAGCCATACAGGGCCGCGGGCCCAGCGCCGGGGCCGCTGGGCCGCCGGGGGCAGGGGCCGGGGGCGGGGCTGCAGCTGCAGCGCCCCGCCCGACCACCCTAAACGTTGCATGTTCTTTTGAGGCCTCCGAAGGTACCGTATGTTGCTATGCCACCTCTGTTCAGTAGTCTATACAGTGCTTGCAAGCGTATGAGTATAACGCGTGCTTGTTTCTTTGGCACGGGGGGGTGGCAGACTCCAAGCAGTGAGCACACACGTTTACACTCACGCAACACACGCGCACACACACACAGACACACACAGACACACACAGACACACACACAGACACACACAGACACACACAGACACACACAGACACACACAGACACACACACAGACACACACAGACACACACACACACACATTTGTACGCAACACGTTCACGTAGCCTTTTTGCACGCGTGGACCACAGGGAGGGCCAGGCTGGGCCGGCGGCCAGGGCCAGGGCTGGGGCCAGGGCTGGGGCCAGGGCTGGGGCCAGGGCTGGGGGCCAGGGCCAGACCCGGGGCAGGGGGACGACCCACCGACGAGCCAAACCGTCAGGGAACTAGCCGTTCTCTGTCCTGGACGAGGGTGTTTGGCCCACTCGGGGGTCTGGAAGACCAGGAGGGGAGGGGGGAGGACTTTGAGGTATTCTCCCGCCCCTGGGCCTCCTGGAGGGCCCCCGCTGCCACGGCCGGATTCCGATCAGAATCATGGCCGGGACGCGTTCCAGGACGGTTCTGGGGGTCGGTTTTGAGGGTCGGCACGAAGCTGCGAAGGGCCCTTCTTCCCAAGACTGCCCCGAAAGTGGCCCCTGGATGGCCAAAAGAGTTGCTCCGAGGTGGCCTCGGGCTGCCCCCCCACCAAGCGTTCCTAAGAGGCTCCAGGGGATCCAACTCAATCCCATCACAATCCACCACTGACCTTCCTCCTCCTCCTCCTCCTCCTCCTCCTCCTCCTCCTCCTTCTCCTCCTCTTCACTCCCAGAACAACTCCAGCATCACTGACCTTTAAGCCACAAGCCCATCAGCAGGGGGGCGGTGGCAAAGGACGAAGCCCTTCAGACGAGAATCGGTTGGTATATCGTAAACTGTTCAGATGCACCTGGGATTGATGATAGCATGTTTCAGGAGAGGCTCGAAGCAGCTGCTAGAGGTGATGCGACAGCGATGGTGGTACGAAAGGCCATGCTGACACCTTGCACGCATAAGCTTACGATGATGATGATGATGATGATGATGATGATGATGATGATGATGATGATGATGATGATAATGATGATGATGATGATGCTAATGACGATGACGATGAGGAGGATGAGGATGAGGATGATGATAATGATGATGATGATGATGAATTGGGGGAGGAGGAGGGCAACGGAAAGAGGCAGAATGAAGGACGAAGAGAAAAATGGCAAATATTAAACAAGACTAATTAAAACGTGTGGGAACCATCTGTGATTTGTGACCTGTGACTACTAGCCACGACTGACCTCGCTGTGTTCGACGCTGGCATGGCAATAAGCATTAACTGTTTCTCTGGCCCCGCGCCAGCCCCGTCCTCTTTGGGGGCAACTGGATCTCCAGAGACCCTACTTTGACATCAATCAGAGGGACGCTCCTGCTCAATAAGGCCTCCCCCTCTTTCTCCATTGCCGCTTTGGCCCTTTCCCAACATACATATCAACTAGAACAATCGCGCGCGCTTCGCGCGGGCTCAGGTTCTAGCGCAGGCCTGTGAGTCGCTGAAAGAGCTTGGACAGAGCTAACATGCAGAAGCGCTTCACATAGTCGTAGTACTCATCCTCACCCCTGTCCTCATTCACGTCTCAATCCTCACACTCATGCTCATAATCTCACGCATCGTCATCATAAGAACCATCATGATCATAACAAACATCAAAAACAACAGCATGGAGACCATCCGTGGCCCAATGCTGCTATACATGCCGCCACGTTAAACTCACGCATCATCATCATCCTCACCTTCGCCCAATGAATCGTGATCATAGTAATGCTAAGAATCCTCATCATCATCATCGTCAGCATCCTCATCATCCTAATCATCATCAGTATCAGTATCATCATCATCAGCATCATCATCGTCGTCGTCATCATGACCATCACCATGACCATCACCATCACCATCTTCATCATCTTCATCATCAGCATCAGCAGCATCACCATCACCATCACCATACACCTCATCCGCATCCTCATCCTCCTCATCATCAGCATCGTCGTTGTCGTCGTTGCCGTCATCATCAACAGCATCATCAGCAGCTTCATCATCATCGTCGTCGTCATCACTTTACCCCCATCCTCATCAGAAGCATTATCTTCATTATCATTCCCGTCACCATCACCATCAACACCAAAACGCTAATCGTTCACATCGTCACTGTTATCGTCTTGCTCATCATCACCCTCAACATCACCAGAATGAGCATCAACATCACCCTCAGCATCAACATCACCCTACTGACCCTCAACAACAAAGCGAAGGCGGTCGTCAGCGCAACAGCGAGTCTCCCTGCACGCTTTTGCACTGGCACCGCGGCATCGCAGGAGACACTACGCCGCTATATGTGTATATGTATGTATGTGTGGAAAGAGATGTCTGCACCTCGAACTATAGCTGTGTATGTGCCTGTACGCATGTAGACGTAACGTTGCGAGTACATATGTATGATATGTGTGCATGCGCGTGTATATGCATGTGTATACATGTATATATGTACATGCGAACATGTGAATAGGTACGCATGTGTATATACTCGTAGCTGGATGTGCTTCTATATACGTATGAACGGATGTACGCATGTACGTGTTTATCTGTATGTCTATGCAGATGGCTAGGTCTATGTCTGTGTGTAGCTGTAAGTTGCCATGTGCATGTTTGTGTGTAGGTGTATATATATACTTGTATATAGTTTGCGTAAATGTATAAGTATATGCTTACGTATCTGTATATTGAAATGTAAATATAACTACGCGCGTCGGTGTGTATGAACATGTCTGTGTGTACATGTAGGTATGAATGTATGCAACTATGTCCAGGCATATGAAACATATGTGCGTATGTCAAGGTACATGTATATGTACTAGTATGTACAAATGCACACGTACGCATACATATAGGTGTACATGTAAATGTATACGGGTATGTATACATGCCTGTGCATGTCCATATATAGATATGGATATGGTATGGTATCTGTATACGTAAATGTATGAGCAAACGCAGATGTATATGCATCAGTCACCGTGCCCTCGAGGCACGAATTGGAATGTCACCAAGTCCCGTGGACCCGCAATCCCTACTCCTGAGGAGTCTCTTAGGGCCGGGACCCAAAATTCAAGGATCTCAAATGTCTTGTCGCGTGCCTCCTGCGCCCCGTCGCGTCTTGTCCGGTAACTCCTTCGGCCTGACAAGGGCCCACAGACGGACCAAGAGGGCTCCAAGAAGCCTTTCAGACGGGCCGATAGGGCCTCCAGTCGCCGAACAATCGATCCAAAGCGCTCCAGATGGCCTCCAAGCGTTTCAAGAGGCCTCTAAGACCTACCAAGAGGCCTCCGAGAGCCTTCGAACGAGGACCCCGAGAGGCCAAACTCATTTAGTTTCCTCGGGTGTTTGAAAGTGTTTGGGGTTCTCGCCTTCTCCAGCTCCCGACGCCCCAAGACGGCCCAAGAGTCCCCCAAAATCGTCCCAAGATGCCTCCAAGGGGCCCCGAAAATTACTTAAGACGGCCCCAAGACGGACCGAGAGGCTTCCAAGACGGCCTAGAAGGCGCCCAAGACGACTCCAAGAGGAGGTCCCGACGGAGGACCCAAACGAACATTTCGAGCCCTCGGCCCCAAAAAGCCCCCAGGAGCCCACAAGAAGCATTCCTCAGGAGTCTGACCCAATCCAGCCAAGGTGGCTGGATGGGCCGAAGGCCATTCGATCCGCCGCCCCCTGTCGATTCATCGCATGGGTGCCTGGCGTGCCAACCTATATGGTTTTGGTTCTTTTTCCAAAAGAACTCCCCCTGGGGCTTCGGCCAGTCCCGCCGGGAGATTGTCGAACACCTGGTTGCAAAGGTTTTTCTTGCTCCAGACGGCTCCAAGACTGCCCAAGATGGTCTCCAGGATGCATCCAAGATGGCCAAGATGGCTTCCAAGACGGCTCAGATGGCTCCAAGATGCCTCCTAGACGAGCCAAGATGCACTCAGCACGGCCTAAAATAGCTTCAACATGGCCCCAGACGGCCCAAGAGGCCTCCAAGACGGCCCAAGAGGCCTCCAAGAGGTCCTCCAGGAAGGCCCGAAGAGTCCAAAATCATAGATTTCTTGAAGGAGTTTGGCATTTGCGCCTTTTCGGTTTTCCGACTGCCCGAGACGGCCCAAGAGGCTCCCCAAATCGCCCCAAGATCGCCCAAGAAGCCTCCGAGAGGGCCCCATGACGGCCCAAGTGGCCTCCAAGACGGCCCCAAGAGGGCCCCAAGACGGCCCAAGAGGCCTCCAAGACGCCCAAGATGGCCTCCAAGTCGCCCAAGATGGCCCCCAAGTCGGCCCCGAAGCGCCGCAAGAGGGCCCCAAGTCGGACAAGAAAGGCCCCCAAGACGGCTCCCGAACGCGTCAGACGTGCCAGGAACCTACCAAGATGGCCGAAGTTGGCTCGAAGCTGGCCCAAGATGGCCCAAGAGGCCCCCAAGAGGGCCTCCAGGAAGGCCCGAAGAAGCCAAAATCATCGATTGTCCTAAGGTTTTTGACGAATGTTGACATTTGCTTCTTTCCGGCCTTCCGACGGCCCGAGACGGCCCAAGAGCCCCCACAGGTCGCCAAAAGATCGTCCAAACGGCCTCCAAGGTGGCCCCAGAACGGCCGCCCCCGAGACGGCACAGGAGGCCTTTAAGACGCCCAAGATGGCCTCCAAGACGGCCCTGGAGCATTCCAAGAGGGCCCCAAGTCGGCCCATAGAGGCCTCCCAAACGGCTTCCGACGGCGTCAGACGGACCAGGAGCCCACCAAGACGGCCGAACATGGCCCTAAGATGGCCCAAGACGGCCCAAGAGGCCTCCAAGAGGGCCTCCAGGAGGCCCCAAAAAGGCGAACATCCTTGATTTCCCATGGGTGTTTGAAGGATTGTGGCATTTGTTTTTGTTCTGCCTTCCGACGGCCCGAGACGGCCCAAGTGCCCCCAAAGATCGCCCACGAGGCCCAAGACACGGCCCTAGGAGGCCCCCAAGACTGCCCAAGAGGTCTCCAAGACGCGCAAGATGGCCTCCAAGACGGCCCAAGAGCCCTCCAAGACGTCCTCCAAGAAGGCCCGAAAGGGTCAAAATGGCCTCCAGAAGGCCAAGATGACCTTCAAGATGCCCACGTGTTCCCCGAAGGCTTTCCAAACCGATTCGGGGAACACATGGTGCGATAGCTTGGCAGGTCTGGCCTCAACGTTCGGCCACATAGGCGCTTCCAAACAGGCAGGGGGCGGCGGTGATTCGCCGTAGGCGTCTTCGATCCGCCGCCCCCTGGTGATTCATCAAAGGGGTGCACGGTGTGCCAGATTTCTGAAGTGTTCGCCCCCTGACTGCCCAAGAGGCTCCCAAGACGACCCCAAGAGAGCCCCAAGACGGCTCAGGAGACCTCCAGGACGCCCAAGATGGCCTCCAAGACGGCCCTGAAGCGCCCCAAGAAGGCCCCAAGTCGGCCCAGAGAGGCCCCCAAGACGGCTCCCGACGGCGTCAGACGGGCCAAGAACGCCCTCAGACTGCCAAGGATGCATCCGAAGGAGCCCCCAACGGCCCCAAAGAGGCCCAAGAAGGCCTCC